>CM034008.1:10603562-10670247 GCA_019603395.1 Cyrtorhinus lividipennis
CTTCGAGGAAGACGCCTCAGGGTTGATATGAAACTGGTTGGATGAGTTGCTTATTGAGGAGTTTTCCCTTTGATTAGTTTCTCTGCGGAAATTTTATTTACTTCACGTTTAAATGTCTTGGTAACGCAAATAAATGGACAATTTATCTACTTTTGATTAGAAACCATTGCCTCTGGCAATGAGGGTCGTGGGCGACAGAATATGGGCAACAACAACCACCACCTTGTGATCATGCTGATGAGAGGCCAAAGCGAGCACTAAGTTTTACATGGTTTGTTGATATGTTCATTGTGCATAATCTTCCAGAATCCTGTTTTCCCTTCTAATCTGCAAAATATGCCATTTGAATAAAAAAAACAAGCAGCCCACCAGCTGAATGCGAGTGTTGTGATCTTTTAGTGAAGTGCCCTTTGAGCTGAATACAGACGCTGCATTATAGTTGTGTAGAATTGTTCTCTGTTGAGCGTAACAGTTTAATATTAGATAGCATTGATTAAATGATGATCATATCAGCTATTCACATGTGCGGTACACAGTTTACAGTACCTCTGACAAGTCAAATTGAGGTATTGGAACATGTAGCAGGTATGAATTACGTCATGTGTTTATTTAGTAAAAATTAATTATGTTTGTATATGCCATAGTTTTGTTCAGCAGTTCCCTCTTTATTTTGTTCCAAAGCAAGGGAATAGAGAATATTAGGTTAGACATACCTACCAATTAATTAACCTAAAAAGTGCTTACAGACCGAATGTTACAAAAAACATTGTCAAAAACATAAAATTGTTGATATCAAAAAGAGTTGATGTAGAAAATTTGTTACCAACATTATAAGCAATAATGTCAACTTTTTTGTTGCCAACAATATTATTCCGCCTGCTTTTTTGGGTCTAGTTTTCTAACGATATTAGCCTCAATATTGTTACAAACTTACAAAACGAGTAAAACATTTGGGTGTGAACAAGTAGGTGTCCTCTAGTTTTCGATTGATTTATTCTCCACCTTCACCCAATCATTAGGTCGTTCCCTATCACTTTTTCTGTTCACAAACATCACACTTATCCCACACAAATTCACAAACATCACATTTTTTCAGTTTGTCTTTGTACTAAGGCTAATAACTAACTTTGAACATTCAAACTTGTCACTACTCTGCTCATCACTAGTCAAACAAACAAAAACGTCCTCCTTCTTCTGTAAATAACAGTTTCTTTACCCATCTACTACACATAGAAAACGCATGCAGTCCTGTGAAACACTGAAATGCCGGTTTGTCATTGCTCAACAGAACTCAGTGTTGACAACAGTGCTGACAACATTATTGACTGAAAATGATGGCAACATTGTATAACACATTTTGGGGAAGGAATTTTCGTCAATATTTGTCTTGCACACTCAATGTTCTCAACGATTCCACTCGCCTGATGTTGATAAGATTGTCGTCAACAAACTGTGAACAGTTTATGATAAACTTATTGAAAAATGTTAATAACAATGATTTCAACTATTTTACTGTTTGGTCTGTAACCACCTGCCACCTGGAAAAAGGGCATTATCAAAAACTGAAAAAATACATAAATAACCATTTCTGGATAGTCTGAAGTGAGTTTTTAATAGGACCTTGTAGGTACTACCAACTGGACAACATCAGCCTAGTCAGGTGGAGGTTGTGCTGAATCGAGTATGATTGAATTCCAGACACATACACTTTCAAGTTTTTTTTTTTCAGAATTTTAAGAGTAATTAACCATTTATCCAACTCTTCTTCTCTTTTATTTCACCTCTATTTGCTCCTCCGACTCTGCCGTAATTTTTTATTTGTCTCTTCTCTTTCTGCCCCTCTCAATTATGAGTACATCCGGCCCAACTTGTTTTGTATCATTCTAAATTTCCATGAACGCGATATGAATGCACTCCAGTACAAATTTCAAATCAAATAGAAAGTAGAGATATCGTCAAAATGTGATAACATTTTCTTCGTCAGTCACCATCAAAACACAAAAAGAACAATTAAATATGGAATCAGTTGAAGCAGGAAGTACCTTATTGTTGCTATTTCATGTTTATTTGCTCAAACATGTCACATAGTCCAATTTGGTTGGTTATTCCTTGAATAATCAACCTATTTCATTTTGGACGGATGGGCTAAACTCAATAATCTCAAAACGTGTTTATATTATCCGACTTTTGGGATGGTGAATGACGCCAGCGCAATTCCAGGTTTCAGATTAACATTAATCAAGTTTAACTATACTCCGGAATATAATTTTCTGGTGAAAGAGGGCATAAGCTGAAGGGAAATTCCCAAAATTGATGTTTTTGGTGATAATTTTTGGAGTTTTTTTTCGCATAACGCTGGAAGGAGTAAGCTTCACTAAAATTATATATTTTCTATTTGAAAAAGTATTTGTGGAATATATAATTTTTTAAAAATATCATTTACTGAAAGTACGAGTAATATTCAATTCCATGTTAGGTAACAATTAGAATTGAGGTTGAAAATGGGCTCTTCAAGTAACCAAAGATGAAATGCGGAAGTAATCCAAAGTCGAGACCTGGCCATAAAGAGCACGTATCTTGTTGGTATCTGCATTTGTGAAATAAGCAAAAGAATACAAAAGACCGCCTCGCTAAAAGTAGTACCACATGAATAAAAGATCGAGAAGAACGAAGCGCAAGAAATATGACAGAATAACAGGAGAAGTTTGAAAGAGGCCTTTGAGTGAAACGCTACCCGGGTTTTTCCCGGGTAAATAAAATGTTTTCGAGACTCCTTTTTAAACCGGTCAACGACGACAGTCACGTTTTGGATGTTTGCACAGTGCTCTGTGTGCACAGGATCATCCCTTCGAATCGACAGTATTCAATGGCGTTTTCAAGTTCGAGCATTAAATGTTGAAATGTGAGCTGTGCTCGTCAAACGGGAATGAAAATGCACCGATAAGCTGATGAATAGCCATCAAGGGCCGATTCCACTATTCATCTACAACAAAAAATATCTCGTAGAACTTTTATTTTGGGGGCTTAGTTTCCAAGTTATTCACGATTTAAGATTTCCCTCGTATTTTCGACCTGACTTCATTAAAACGGCCATTACTACCTTAATTTACAAGATAAACACAAATCTGAATACAACGTTGGAAAGAGCGTCAAATTTCCCTTCCGATGGATCCCCTTAATATCTCCAATAAATAAGTTCTGGTATTCACTAATTCAGCCCAAAGTAAGATAATCAGCCGGACAAAAGAAAAAATTATCACTAAAAAATGTCCGCTTTCTCTCGTGGAAAAACGTCCCCAGAATACCAGCTTTTCAATTGTATATAGCATTTTTACGTCAAATTGGAGGTTTACCATTTCAAATTGGAGGTTTTACTCATCAAATTGGAGGTTTTACACATCAAAGTGGAGGTTTTCCCTTTCAAATCGGAGGTTTTTACACATCGATTTGGTGGATGACAGAAATACATGATTTAATTCTGGGAAAGCAATAACAACAAATTAGCGAGTGAAACGTAACATTCAACAAGTAAGAATTAACATAATGAACGGAAAAGAATGAACAAAATTTTCAACGTAAGTCTCTCCCTGCAGCATTTAAAATATGTAAAACTACCTATTTCCGTTCACCTCCAATTTGAAAAGGAAAACCTCCAATTTGACGTAAAAATGCTATATTCAGCTTTATTTTTGTGACATTATTTAAGAGTGAAAATGACGTTTTAGGTAAAAAAAGTTAGACACCTTTACCTAAATCGTTGTTTTTTATGGATGTACCGAATTCTACGAACTTGAAAAATGTTTCTTTTACCCGGCTAAATGTTGGCATGGTTTTGCGTTTTCATTATTTTCTATGTTTGGGCTGAATTAGCGGATATCAATGCTCATTTATTGGAGATATTGAGGAGCCCATATTGACGCTCTTCCCAACTGACTTACCAAGTCATTATCCATAGTTAATCTTGTTGTACTGAAACCAATACACTGAAAAAATCTCAGCAATCCAACATGTCGTGTTGTTTTCGCCTCTCTGAGGTGACGTAAAAGTACTATTATTTAATTATTTATTGTACTATTTTGCGAATAATTGGAAAACCCACATCTTACATAATAACTTGAAAAGTATTGGACCTGAGTCGTGTTTCATTTTCGTTTACTACTCTTCTTTCGTCGAATGTAATACTTAGTTATGTGATTTAACAAAAAAAGTTATTTTGATAATGGGTGTTATGATTGGCAACCACACAGAAAAAAGTCAAACATTCACTCAAAAGTTGAGACTAAACTTGAAATGTGATTTTGAAAATTGTATAAGATGGTTTCTTACAGGCCATTAAGCCAATAAAGGTGTATTTATTGGACACTATTGTTACTTAAACATCCCCAGAACGGTTATGGAACAAATAGAATTTGTCTCATTTTAATTTGAATCGATTTTTTTCGGAATTGATCGATTACGATTTCGATTTTTTTACAGCCTACGTATGCGACAAATGGCTTTAGGCAGCATAAAAATGCGCTAAAATAGTTTTTTTCTATTTTCAACAAGTCGTAGCAATATGTGCACAACGAAATCCTAGCATTCCTGGAAAAATTAACCACGTAGGACGTAGAGGGCACTCTAAACATATATTAATCTGTAGTAGGCACCCCAACCAACTATATTTATCTAGTTGTAGCTTTATTATAAAAGCTTGCTTGCCGTCATCAACAATTTTGCCGCCAAGGGCGGATATCCTGTCTAAAATCGATGCGTCGGGTGGAATTTCGTCCGCTTAAGTTGGTACACCTGCGCTAAACAGCTGGTTCGATAAGAACCGATAACGAAATGTCAAATGTAACGCGAATGTCGCGAATACACTTTTATGTTTTCGTTTAGATTTCAAGTGGATTATCGCTTATGTTGTCAAATTGAACGGTGTTCAAATTCTTCGTAATTTCACCAAGTAATTTATGAATTTATGAAGACGTTCCTCTCGCGTTGAGGAGCGATGTTGTTGTGTTGAAGAAATTTGGGAGTTTTGACTGACGCATTTCCTGTTAATATTGATTTGTATGTTGCTGAAACAAACAACCCAACTTATAACAAGTTCTTTCGACGGTTTCGGTACTTCAGAAGGCGCTCAAAATGAACTCTGACGACTCTGCAGCTCGTACCAGCGGAGGCAAGTTTGAGACAGTTACTTGGAACATTAAACATGGAAATACTCTCTTTGGTTATGTACCTACTTTAGTTCTTAAGTGTATGAGACACGCAAACCGTTGAAATTTAGATTTTTGCAAAAATTCTAGCATTCATGCAATTGCTAACATTTTTGCCGTTCGTATGTTGTAGGTAGGTTGTGCTGAAACAGGGATCGATAGGAAGGTATTTTTGGTTGGCTATTCCTTGAATAACCTGTTTTCATCTCTCCGATTCGGTACAAAGTTTTTTTCTGGGCGTTTTGAAGTGTCTAGATCAATATAAGCAAATGTCTCCGCCGTTTTGGTGATCTAGGCGTGTGGGGTATTATTTTCGACTAAATTTTGGACGCTTAATCGATTGGAACGAGTCTCTATGCTCCTGGTTCGAGGAATAACTAACCCCGGCTAAACCCAAGTATAGGGACCGCTGTCACGTAATCAACTGATAGCAATGATATCGCGTGTAGGGTGACTATCGATACTATCGAGATACTATAGATACTATCAATTTGAATGCCTTTCATTTTGTTATTACTTACGTGACATTGTTCCAATAATTTTATTTTATTTTATTTTTATTATTTATTTATTTATTTATTTTTAAGTTTATTTCAATTTAGTATTTTTTCTCGTTTTATAAAAACAAATATGGCGGACAGGGATATAATATTTCGCGTGTATCGATAGTGCGCTCGACAGAGCGTACTATCGATACTTGCACTTATCAGTGACAACGGTCCCTATTCTTGGGTTTTACCCTAACCCCTGTAAAATAATTTGTAGGGTTTTTTTTTAGAACTGAAGTACTAAATACACCGTCCAGCCCGTTTTTGGTAGTGGACACTTCCCCACGTGTTTTTTGAAAAATGGATTTTTGAGTTTTTGACGTTCTAGGCGTTTGAGTTATCATTTTCGACTAAATTGTGGACGCTAAATCTATTGAGACGAGTTCCGGAACGATCGACGCTGTTTCAAATGTGAGTTTTCGAGATATCTGGTAATCCAGATTCAAAACTCTGCCGCTTCTGGTGCCTAGGCGTGTGGGGTATCATTTGCCACTAAATTTTGGACGCTGAATTAATTTAAATGAGTCTCCACGCTCCTCGTGTGAATGAATTCGTAGCATTTTTTAAAACTGAAGTAATAAAAAAAATAAGCGAACTGTCCGTCCACGTCGTAGACTTTTTCTTAAAATCTGAAATTTGGTCAGGTACCTTTTTTAAGCAAAGTGTGAGGGGGAGGGGGGTCAAATAGTGTATTCCGATCAATGGATTTTCGGCGATGTAGGCGTTTGAGGTATCAATTTGGACGCTAAACCTTTTGAGACGGATCCCCGAATTGGTGCCCACCAATGGGTCAAAATGAGCACCTACCTACCTCTTATTTTGAAAGTGGGTTTTCGAAGTTTTTGGGTACTCAGGCGTGTGAGGTTTCTCCAAACTCCTTCTCCAAGGAATAACCTAATTTTTTGGAAGAATTTGCGGCGTTTTGTTTTACGTTCCTTGCTGAAGCTATCTACCTGGACTTGTGCCTTTTAGCTTGTTAATGAGTTGCCTGACATCGTCCTATGATGCCTCAGTGTCTCTAGATGTAGCTGCTTTGAGTATAATACTTCCATTTTGACGCGGGAGACTGATTTGGCTATATTTTCACCAATAGTAGCAAAGTAAATGAATGTATTCGACATCTCCTTCGGTTAGTCTTCGGCGTTCCACCAATTCCTCTAGTTCTACCTATACTCCGATTTATCACCTTCTGTTGCCCATTCGAGTCTCTCCCTGCTTGTTTAATTGTCTCATTATAATAGTAGCTTTTGATTTCGTTAATCGATTTACACCGATTGCCACCCAGCGTTATTGAGAAAACCATTTCCGTAGGTTGACCTCTAGCGTGATTATATAAATATTGTTCATTTAAGGAATAAGCAACAAAAATCCAAAATGTCCGCCCCCACCGTTTTTGATAGTAGAAAATTTTCCATTAAATTGTTGACGCTAAAACCATTGAGATGAGTCGCGGACTGATCAGTGCCCACTATGGGTCGAAATGGGTACTTATCTACCTATTTCGAAAGAGGGTTTTTGAGATTTTGAGTACCTAGCGGTGAAGGGTACTAGGTATTTTTCACTAAATGATGGACGCTGAATCGATTAGAATGAACTTGGGATACTCCACACACACAGTTTTCCCCATATTCTTGCTCCAAGTAATAATCACACATTGTGAAAGAATTTTATTTAAGCGTTTTTATTAACCATTTCACAACATGGAAACATCTTTTTCTTACGGAAAATCAATTTCACTCTCCCCTGTTTAAGCTGTTGAGATTTCCCTTGAGTACGAATGGTTGAAAGTGGCTGACAATAGTCAGATTTGCCATTTTTATCCCCGTCGCTACTGTCACCAACTGGAAAACAACGCCATCTCTCGAGAAAGCAATTCAACCATCTCCCCAAGGTCCACCCACGACTTATTTTTACCTCAGGTGATAAAACGATTCCCACTGCCCAAAGGGTTTTCCTTTCCAGAGTCACCGAGATATCAAATTATGGTTAACCATAGTGGGAATTCAACAGAGAAAAGATACCGAGAAAAAAGATTCTCTCAGTCGTCTCCTCATTGAAGAAGTACGTTCTAAACGAAAACTCTCATTTCCTGTTTTTTATACTTTTTTCTCTTCGCCCTTTTCTTTCCACTTTGGCCCGACGAAATGGCATTTTATTTCCTTCGTCGACTTTTAACGACTGCCTTCCCATTGCCCGGTGTCTTCCCATTTAAAAGCACCTTCCGGTAGGAAAAGCTCGGAGTTCGAAATTACATCCTGCTGTATTATTCCTCTTTTCTAAGCCATGGATACGTTTCGGTGGTTACATTATTTCCTACTTGATATTTTAATTTCGAAGCGACTCGTCGCAATAAAGTCAACAAGGACGGAGTATTGACTTTCTCAAGAACACTTTTAATCGAGCTCGAATCAGACGGACATTTATTTGTTCAGCCAACTCAGGAAAACCGTGAGTCTGAGAAAAGATAGAAATCTCCATTCCTTACTGACCGATCGTTGAACAAAGGAAAAACCGCTCACAGGATATCATAATATCAATAACTAAGATGCATCCGTTATCAAGTTCACATGGCAACAGAATAATATTATATTAAATAGACATGGGAACAAGTTAACATAAAAATCAAGGCCAATTCATTTACATCACGACCGCAAAAAATGTAAAAACGCTGTAAAATATTCCATAATAATTCACCATTTTACGCTAATCCCTTTCGTATGCTCATCATATCGTTGGGAAGCTTATGTATCGTCCATTCAACATCCCTCAAGGATTACCTCGTCAAATATTATGATATACTTCATTAACCACCCCAAAGCCTCAACGCTCAAGCCTCACTATTAGCCCAAAATCCAATTTTCCCTCACATCCTGCCTTTGTTTGCAGCCCTAGGACCGTTACAGTGTCAATTGTAGCCTGCAAATGACTCCCATATTAATGTGCACGCGTGGTTGCTCTATGTACTGTGTTGAGTGAGGTTAGTTTTATAAAGCCACAGCAAGGAGAAAGGTGGTGCTATTAGGGCATCTGTCTCACCTAACATTATTTGGTGGAGTCCAAAGAGCGTCTTTGACCTGAATGCGTCATTGTCAAGGGTGAAACATGGCAGAGAGGGAGGAGGGGGAGTGCATAGTAGGAGGGGGTTAAAGGGTGAGGCATTCTGGTGGAAGGGAAGTTCTCGAAGTTGTTGACAATGATGTCCTCAAGCGTTGGCCCACAAATATGTCGGGTAAGACAGGATATTCCCTCTAATGTATGAGGCTGACCTTAAATTAAGTTCAAACAACACTTTTATCACATTAAAAAAACTGGTTTAATTGCAAAGAAAAGCACAGTTTTGGAAAAATCAGTCTTTCTTTTATTTGTCCATATAATCGCCATTGCGTTCTCAGTATTTCTGCACATGGCAGCTGGCAGCTGGCAGCAATGGAGTCTTCTCCTGTGTCTTCCGCCAGCTGCGAGTTGCAGTCTGTTATTTGTTCCTGGCCAGTGAGAAGAAATTGGCAAAGGAAATACACAAAGAACTTTTTACTGTGTATGGAGAAGAAGGCATGAGCTTCATGATAGTGCACGGATGGGTCAGGGACTTAACTAATGGCCAAGCAGACCCTGGGTTTTGCCTTGGCAGCCATCAGCTTTTGGGATCGAATAGGCAGATTATTTTGCAAGTTCATTCCTTGCGGGACAACAATCAATGCTGAATGGTAATGAGAGACCTTGAAAAATCTTGGACGAGTAATGCAAAATAAATGAAGAGAAATGCTGACAAAAAGAGTGCGTTTTCACCATGACAATGCCCTACTGCACACCACCAATTGAAATACAGCCCTCATTGAAAGACTTGGAAAGGAAATGGTGTCTCACCCTCCCAACATCCAAGACAAAGCCAAGTGACTTCTACCATTTCCTCAAGTTGAAGAACACCCTTGACAGAACCCAAATCCAGACAGATGAAGGTACAAAATGCAGTTGTTTGTTTTCTACACAGACAGGCGGCAGAGTTCTGAATATCTGTTGGCGAAATGCGGTGCCTCAAATGCAGAAGTGCATAGAACGCAACGGCGATTATGTAGAAAAATAAAGCCAAAACTGAACTTTCTGAAAATGTACTTGTCTTCGCAGTTAAACCAGTTTTTTATGTGAAAAAAAAAAAGCGGAATTTATTTTACAGACAAGCCTCATGCTTAAATGTCCTGTTAGAACAAATTTCCTACATTTAATGCCAGAAGGTAACTCCTCACAGGGATCCATCCGTACACCATTTGAAAATTTAATTCTAGCTTGAGGATGCCTCGTGCTTCCTCGTCTGCCATAATGAATAGATGAAATCTGTAACCAGAAGCAGAATGTATAGCAAATAAGAAATTGAAGAAGACTCTAGTTAAGGCAACAAGTAAGTAATTTGTACTTTGTTGCAGGTGAAGGAAATGTTGAAGCAGTTCCAGTGGATAATCCTGAATGGGAGTGTTTCTACTGTGCCTTTACCGGTGATTCCAAAAGAAGTCTTCGTCGCCACATGACTACCCACATTTTGAGTTCTCATGACATGAATTCCAATAATGAGTCACCTATAAAGTCTTCAAACTCTGAAATTAATTCACCAGCTGAAAAACTGTTTGCATTCCCTCCACTTGCTCCTCCTAAGAAAATGACACATCACTGCACAGTATGCGGCTACTTGGCTGTGTCTGCTGGCAAACTCAAAGTCCACTTGAGATCGCACACAGGCGAAAAGCCGTTCAAGTGCTCCTTTTGTGAATACGCTTGCTCGCATAAAAGTGGTTTGAACGCCCACACGAGAAAGTACCACACTAGAGAGAATCTCCACTCCTGCCCTCACTGTCCATACAAAGCTTTGCGCCCAGGTCATTTGGAAAGGCACATTCGAAAGCACACAGGCGAAAAGCCATTCCAGTGCACTATGTGCGAAGCTTCGTTTACTTGCATGGACTACTTAAACGACCACGTTCGAGATTACCACTACAGAGAGCGGTTATTTCAATGTCCACATTGCAACAAGAAGCTGTCTAGACCGGGTTATTTTGAAGCGCATTTGAGAACACATGCCAAACCTGATGAGATCTTGATTGGAAGTGGGGATGAAATCCCCCAGCGTTCTTTAAGCTCTTTAATTACGTCATTTACCAGCAATTTAGAATCTACTGAATTGCTAGAAGCAAAGGAGGACTCCCCTTCTCAGAGGTTGTCAGAAAATGAAAATTTGGCAGTCTCAAACAGCAAATCAAGCAATGATGTCAAGCCATTTTCTTGCGTCCTCTGCAATTTCAAATGCTCTTCCTCTGGAGATATCAAATCTCACATCGTCAGTATACACAAAAATTCCAAACCCTACAAGTGCCACATGTGTCCATTTGAATGTAAACTCCCCGCTCAGCTCAAATCCCACATTGCCATCCACACTGGTGACAAACCTTTCAAATGCCCACATTGCAATGCTCGTTTCACTCTCCAAAGCCGACTCAACCAACACGTTGTTGTCCACGACGAGGGACGTCGTTTGAAATGCTCCGATTGCGACTATGTTTGTTACCGTAATGCAGACATGAGGAAGCACATGCCCAAACACACGAGAGCGAAAGCTTTTGGTTGTCCCATCTGTTTGAAGTCTTACACTGCTGCCTCTTCTGTACGCCAGCATGCCAAAAATGTTCACCAACTGTACATTGCACCTAATTGTAAGACCAGCATGGCCATTGAAACACATTCTCCATCAATGATAGAACAACAATCAGAGTGAGGTTTTGAATCGGATCATTGATCAGATGTTCAAAGACATGCACTTTGCAGATCAAATAAGTTGCTCTCTGCAAAAATCTGGTTCTGCCTTCACCTTCTTTATCATCATCAAAGAATTGAAGTCTGATCTAGAAATAGTATGCGCATTATATACCATCATGCGTCTGGTGATGATGTGGATCTTCAAACATTATATCTCTTGTTTTCTGTAGATGATTAGAAGCCTAGCTCTTTATGAACACATTTCCAACTCTATTTGCGTTATTATCAAAAATATATAAAATATTATGAAATATGACCGAGGAGGTTTCGTTTTATTGACCCACAGATAAGGGATGTCTATAATATGTACCTATATGTTTACAAAGATTTGTCTACTACAATAACAAAACCCAGGGGTGGAAACTGTCAGTTGTCCACATTTGTCCCCTAGAGTGCAGCACCCAGTAAGGCAAGGTCTGCTGTTGTAGTTCTTCGTGTTTTGCCTCATATGTAGTTAACATTTTACTTTTTCACGCGGGTCGTGACGTCACAATTCAGTAGGAAGCTTTTTTAATAAATCCATCATTCACACAATTTCTGATGAATCTGACGACCTGAGCTTTACAAACCACTCCCGTAAGCGCATACCTAAAAAAAAAATCATAAGCTTAACTTCTAAATAAGTTAATTGGATTAATAATCCTTTTGTCCATCTACAGCAGCTGATGAAGTGGACGTTGGGCCGATTCAATGTATCACATTATCATGAATTAAACTCACTACGTTCAAGATGGTTTAAATGCATTAAGACTCATTTAATCGGTACAGCAGGAACTTGTATAGTAAAAAGAGCTCTACTTCTCTGTCAGGCACGGTCCAAAGAAGCAATAAGCGTTAAGCGTGAAGCTTACGCTTATTATCTTACCACAAGTTGATTAAAGCGTCTATTTGACAGGCGATTATTTACCTCTTGAGTGAACACATTGGTTCATTTCCTGCTTTTTCTTCTCTTAATCAAGAAATAGCGCCCTTTTCACAAGGAACTTGTTTTACAGGTCTTGAGCTTCCCACGTTGCTTCATAGCTAAAAACAAAATCTTGGTTGAGATCCCTTATGTAGAATTTGCGTTGATGAGATGATTATTGCCATGTGGCGCAAAAAATTTATGTAAACTTGTTTGCGTCTGAAAAATTACTTAATTGTTCCAGTTTTGTTTAAAACTCGTCAATAAAGCAGATGTAGGTTTTGTGCTCTCATTGAATGAGAATCGGTGTAAATGAGAGAAGCTACATTTTGTTTTTGGATTCTTTGGTTTTTTATTGGGCTTGCGCAAGGGGCCTCCTTGTCTCAAGATGGAAGGGGGCTGGCCAATCAAGACCAAAATCTGGAAAGAGATATGCAAGAATTGGCACAACTGAGGAGACCCGGTGGGTCAGTGGCAGTTATGAAGACTCATTCAGTCATTTTCAAAAATATAAATGGTGAGTGATTAGATTGCCCAAATGCAGAGCAAATATTTGAGGTTTTTGATACAAAATGTTGTTGCTTCTGCGCTGGGCACTAGGCTCAATAAATTCTGTTTGTTAAAAATGTTAAAAGAAGGATATGAGTGGGAACAAAGAACAAACAAAAGTACAAAGAGTTGATTGCTGTGACCAGAATTGAGAAACAGTAGGTTGTCTAAATGCCTGGCAGCCATGTTTTCAGCATTGTGCTTGTAGAGGTTATGTAAGCCAACATTTGCAGGATTCAAAGTTTGCAGAGCCATCACCAGGGTGGAAATCAGAAGCTCTAATGTCCTAACAATGTCTCTCCAACATATCAAATGCCTCTGTCAACAATACCTGACCCTCCTTCATTAACCTCTATGATCCTTTTAGGCGAGAGGGAGCAGTATGAGCAAAGAAAAGAAGAAGTTCAAAAGAATGGAGAAATAATAGCTCGGGTGCAGCAAGAAATGGACAAAAGTGGTCAAAACCCTGAACCCCATGTGAGAACTTTGCTTGACATTCCTGCAAAGAATCTTCACAGGTGTGAAATGACTATAAACTACCTCGTCTAGTTTTAGTTAAACTTATTGAGCTCAGTGTGCTAGAAGGACTTGTTCCTTGCTCAAGTTGGCACAACTGGCAGTGCAGGCATAATCCTAGTTTGTTGCTTATCAACTCAAAACCATGATGGGTTTAGACTTTAGGGCTAGAATAGAATGAAGGAGTTGAGGGTTGTGCTTGAAGGTAGCAAGATAGCAAGTCACAACTCAAAATACAAGAACATTGCTGGATTCTTCACATCAACCACGTTGGCCTCCGTTTGGTAGACACCGATATTTTTGACTAATGTGAGAAGAATCATTTTATCAGCAGCAGTGATAACATAAGTCCCAAACCAAGTAGGGTTGTTAGCTCTGGTATTAGCTGGCGTCGTCATGATGGCATTCGAAGCTGTAAGTAGTATACTAATTTGTGCTTCCCAGGGTGATTGAGCACGGTCCCAAACACAATGATAGACTCAACAAGAACCAACCATCAATGAATGCAACAAGGATCAGATCAACAGCCAAAAAACCCTTTTCACCTATGGACATGGCTGAATATGTATTTTGGACAGGAGACGAACGGGGGGCTACCTCAGCGATTGAAGAATTTCTGGAAGATGGTTTAATGAGTCGCGACGAAGCAATTACCTTTTTGGAAGAAATCAAAGAAAACTTGGAATCGTTGAGGATTCAGTACGCCAATGACGCTGACAGACCCAAGCTTCAATTGGTGGCCCAAAGATACGCTTTTAATAAGCAATAAGAGCTTCCCCCTTTCTTGGGTACTGATTGTTCCAAATATATTACTGGAAGCTGTAATCTAGGCAAATTATTAAAATGAATGAGTCTTTGTTCGACAAAGCTACGAGAGTATGCAGTAATTAATTATTAATCGACCTATTTTGTGTTAGTATGCCATAACTTCTTAACTGACCTGACACTAAAAAAATGCTTGTTTTTTAATGTCTGCTTAAAGCAAGTTGAAACAGTAAAATCTGTTTGTTCGGACTCTGCTTTGGCTCTGACTGCCTCGCTTATTGCCTGGCATAAGCACAGCACTGATGTAGGTTATGGGTCCAAAATAGGGCACAGTCTGTAAGACAGTCGCAATTTATTGCACAATCAAGATTTTGATCCCTGAGGAAGATGGAGTGGGAGTTAGTGGTAGCTTACTACTAGGGGTCTGCTCAACTATTCACAGCCATTTCAAAACTATTTCCTTGAATCTGTGATAATTTAACAGATAGATGCTAATTAAAATGCCAGTAAGTTTTCATACTGCATGCGTTTATAGCAGTCTGCCCAATCAGTGCTACCAACTTCAGTTCTACCACTGCTAGGTTGCGTGAGCATCGATAGATTTTCTATTGGCTCGCTTAAAGGTCCCATTCACACAATGTTGAGTTGTTTGTATAAAAACCTGCGCTGAGTAGATGTTCCAGATGAATTCAACTCAGTGATTGAGCAAGATCTCCTTACCCCAGAAGACATAGGATATTTCACTCACCTGCATCCATTCCAATTTCAGCCTCACGAATCTGCCACTGAGGGTCTATTGAGCCGAAATGGCTCGAGTTACTTGATAGCGGCAGATAAAGAGCTGCTCTTAGGAAAGTAGATTTTTCTTGCCGTTGAAGCCAGTCTGAGAGAGAACCTCCAATCTGAGATTACATTGAAAGCAGTAGAGTTGATTACCCGTTCCCGCTATCACGGAGCTTTTGTCTTCGAAGTATCAGGTGATTTCATTTTCGAGTCAAGAAACTCCAACGGTCAAATAAACATCTTCACAGCCCTGCAATTGTTTCAAGAAGCACTTGTCTTCGAATTGCTTTTTTGTTCGCCAAACTGGTCTACTCCCGCGAGCGAGGGAGATTCCTAATGGTTCTTTAACAGCTTCTCCTGCCTTGAAATCCCTCGGTGAATCAACAAAGATGGCAGTCGACGAGCGTGAAAGCTGGTTTCTGAAAGTTAAGCGACGAAGGGTGAGAACGAAGAGGGAAATTTTCAATTAGCGGAGCTGTAGTTGGAAGAATTAGAACGGAAAGGGTCGTTAGGCTGGAAGTCAACGGAAATGACCTCACCTCTCCCCCCGGTTGTGCAACTATGGGGCTCATGAGGAAATTGTAATAAAAAATCCGAAGGAAATGAGATTTGGTTCGTTCGTTGTGTGACAGGTTCAAAGGAAATCGACTGCAGCCATTACGGATTTTTTTCCAGTTTGGCGCCCATTCTGAATCCAGTCTGCGAACTAGCAGGAGGGGTTTGTATTATTGAGTTGAGGTAAAAAGATACTACCATGGTCATCAACATTGTATGTAGACTGGTTTCCTACATACCTAATATACAGATTTCTTCAGGTATGTAGCGTGGAAGCTATCTTTTGCATGTAACAATTTATTGATTTGACCATTTAATTGCAGCATGCTTGCATTTCTGGCAGACAATTAAGAGAAGATATTACAAGATTTTATGATAGAAAGTCAGTAATATATAAACGCACTCTGTTTTAATTTGCCTATTTATACATAAATCCAAGTACACTCGACTCAAAGAAACATTACAGACCAACTTCATCTTATTGTGGAACACTATCAACAATAAATTGTAAAATATAAACCCCCGAGAAACGAGATTCACTGAACCAAAAAAATGGGCCACAAAATCCCGTAATACGACTCATTAGTACGTAAGAGGGTACATGAGCCGCGTAGGTAACTAAATATGCTAATATCAAAAGCTTCCGATTACCGCAAGATCATTTTTATAATCACAGACGAAGATATATAAGTTATGAAAATTGTTCACTTATACGTACACATAGTCGTTACAGTTCATAGAAATAATTGGAAAATGAATTGTTCAAATATTACAATATAGCTTGTGAATAAAAGGCAAAACGTGGGCTATGTACCTAATTTTTATTTAAATAAATATACTATAATAAATTTTAATTTTATTTTATGAGGGGTTTCGAAGATAAAACGCATATTCTCCTAGAGATGGGGATAGTCTAAATAGTCTAAATAGGATAGTCAAAAACAGCTATTTATTTCGTCTCAATAAACTTCATTTTTGCCAATATGATCAAAATGCCTCAATGAAAAGTACCTTTAGCTCCCATTGTTTTCAAAATCCCTTTCACTAAAAATACTTCAATTCATAAATAATTTAGGCGCTACCCTGTCGATTTATTTATACTGTATCTTCCAGCCTCGATCACAATGATTATTGAGAACCCCGAAATTTCCTTTGGCTCCAACACTCAAATATAATGTTTTGAATATTTTGAATAATCGCGATGATGATTGTATAAATAAGATAAGAATTCATGAAGATAAGACACACACAGCGAAATCACACAGAAGATACAAATAGAATATAACAATATACATAAATCACTCAAAACCAGTTTGAGTTTCTCGTGGGTGTTGAGAAAACCACAGAGATAGATTGTTGTTTTTGTTCGATTGATGAACCCCTTTGGAGTTCACTTTATACTTTTTGGCTAGTCCCGACATTTTTTTGGTCATTTTCCAGTGGTACATGAGAGAGTAGCCATGACAAATTGATTCTCATTGTTGATATTTAGTGTACTCCTTACTATTACTCATTTTGTCTTCTCGGTATTACAGCCTCTTATAACACTTCAAATATCAATGGATGCGACGCCACACAGTCAGTCCCGGCCTCTACCGTGGAGATCTTGGCATTACGTGCGGATGATGGTTAATTCAAGGGCAGGATGAGCTCTGCTTGTTGATCATTTGTATAACTGTTTTCCTTAACCCGTTCGCAATCTCCATTTCAAACCAAAATACAACATCGACCTGAAAATTACGTGAATGACTAGCATATTGATCAACGACGGGTAGACCGTAGATTCGTCCAGAGCGACGTAGTAGAGGGTCATTTTTGGGTCACGAAAATGACAGTAAACGGGATCATCGCAGTCGAGCATTTCCCGGTTCAGACCAAACACAGTTATGATTAGTGCAACGACTCCGCATCGCATAAATGACGTGTGAACGAGGAGGTTCATCAAGGGTGGCACCTCGCGGGCAAAATCAAAACCATAGATGGCGAGGCCGAGGAAGGGAGCAACTGTCAGGGGACCCACAGCAGCACCATTCTGTAGCAGAACACATAAGATTAGATGTTGCCAGTGAATATGCACATATTACATAAAAGTACATTACAACAATAAGTAATAGGGAAGCTTTCACAATCTCAGAGGTTTTTGCATTTTAAAACTTCAAAGGGGTATATTGGGAACAAAAAATTGGCAACCCTGCTTATCAGTCTTGCCAGGAGAGTTGATAACAAGTAGAAAATATCTTATCACTGCTTCATCTTGCAAAGAGAAATATTCAATGTCGGTAAGAAAAGTAAACGAGAGGTACTCTTTTGAATTAACCTGGGGAAATCAGGCTAAAGGAAAGCTCAAAGATAGATAGTTCTCGCTCAGAAAACCCCTGATCATCCTGTACTTAAATAAATCAAATTACAAGACCATTAAACTCTACTTCTCCCGACAGAACACCATTACGCAAGATAAATTGCCAATCGGACGAACCGGTTAAAAGGAGTGTAATATAACAAATTTTTCCCTCTTCAGCCGTATGAATACTAACCAGAAGAAATATCATTACCGGATTGTCGCCCGTAAAAATTACGAGCTCTTTCGGCATAAAGTAATCTCATCTGCGATAAAACGGCCAAACTGTAGGTAGGTACTCCAGAATCATGAATAATTCAGTTTCATTACGTTCGGTTTTTTCAAAGCAAAAGGAAGCCCAAAGTTGAGAGAAGGATGTGCTCTGTAAAGTTCATGAGCATAATAAATAGATGATGACGTGTCAACTTTTTTTTTACACCAAATAAGTTTCACATACCACATAATCAGAAAAAGATCCTCTCGCTTCTAAGTTTGTGAACTAGTTTCCTCTTTTAAATTGGCTTTATCATTTGGTGCAGTTGCCCAACCTGCACACGTTTGATAACAAGTTTTAGGGTAGAATGGGTGGATTTATTAAAAGGGAATACATATAGAGAGGAACATTTTCATTTCTACCCTAATGAAATTATCAATAATTTTGTTGTTGGAGGGGAAGAAGGATGTAATTTGTCGCAAAAATTCAACACTTTCCCTGTAAAGCGTCCTGTCAGAGGTTAAAGAACTGGATACAGTCCACTTATATCCTGCCCACTTCCTCTTTTGCCCAAAACAAGTTGACTAATCCCATAAAAGCCAAAGAAAACAGGCGTGGAGGTTTCTTTTATTACTGATTTAGTTCTCTATCTCCTCAGTTTTTTTACTTCTTTGACTTCATTCATTTTTTCTCATTTATGTTGTGTATATAATTCGAATTAGATGTAGTAAGTAGTGTATTTAGTAGCAAAAATTGCCTGTATTTATTGCTCCATAACTTGGGATTTTCTAGGTTAACTGTGAATGAGTGTTCGGAAAGGGTTGGCAACATTGATGTGAGTGTGAGCCCCTGCAATGAACAACCGGTTGATACGGCTTCGAGCAGGTCAAACACCACAACCTTCAAGTCGTGCTGGCTTCAACATAACCTTAGTTGTTTGAGGCGTACGACTTCTAGTGATATATTATTTATTTGTCCATTACCTGGAGGTCTCTTCAAATCTCTTATCTCTTAATGGAACATTCTTCCGATCCAATTCCGTTTTCTATAGCTCTGTCTCTATTCAATTGAAAGGAATGAGAAGCCCCCCAGAGACCAACAGTTTTGAAATAATAAACAAAACTCGAATTGTTTTATCAAGTGAAGAGATAAGGGGTCACGAAGTTTGGCCGCAAACGAAGTTTTAATTTACAGTTCAACTCTAAAACTCCCCAACTTTCGAACCCTTTGTTCAAATTCCGGACAATATCGACGGTGTCCTTACATACCGTAACGCTGAAGACGGCGCCGATAAAGAGGCCCAGCCCTTCCGCTATGAATGCCGTCGCTACTCCGATGAGGCAAAATAACAAGTATCGATCCACTTGCCATGGAAGACCCGACATGGCGTAGACTACTGTGAGGTATATCATGCTGAAGAATGTCTGGAATGAAGAGAAGGGACGATAATTATCGGACAAGTTGAGTCGGCTAACAGAGTAGCCGGTAGCCAACAATGTGGGCTACCAGCAAGATTTATCTAGATTTACAACCTGGGAAGCTCTAGCCAGTCTTGTGAAGAGGCTACAGAGGTAACAGGTACTGGTACTGGTAACAGTAAAATTTAGCATGGACTACGTTCCAGGTAGGCACTAGGCACCATAATTTCACACCACAGTGCGATTGAGTCTTGAGCCTTGCCTAATTCCCTCCCAATAGAACTAAGCACGTGAGGTATAATTTCCCAGTCAATTTGAAATTTTGGTCTCTTTTTGGCTTTGGTTGGTCCTCAGAACTGTTCTACCCGATTGGACCAAATTAGGGGAGGGAATAAATAAAACTGCAATTTTTTTTGAAACTCGATTTTTACAAATTGTTGCAAACTAGGCATGTGAGGATTCATTCCCCATTGAATTTTGTACGTTGAACCCATTGAATTAAGTCCAGGACCAATCGGTGCCCACCGGGGTGGATATGGGTCCAAAATTTGGACCCATAAAATTTACATTTAATGTAAATTTCGAATGTGGATTTTTGAGTTGTGCGGACCTAGGCGTGTGGGGTATCGTTTTTTACTGACTTTGGGACGCTGAAGCGAATTGAATGAGTCTTGGCGACTCACTGTTTCCCATACTCTTGTTCTAAGGAACAATAAACCATTGTAGGAGAATTTGCAGCGTTTCACGAATCAACTGCGTTGTGATCCTCTCTCTTATTTTCTGTATTAACATGACTTTACGATGCGAGTAGGTAAACAAGACATTTATGACTTATTACTGTGGAACTCGGAGTAATGATGAAAAGAAGGTTATTTGTAGTTGTACGAATGGAATACTATACAATTTGAAGGGATCTACAGATGTCTCCCTCGGGGAATCTATCATCCTATTATCTAATAAAACAAATCGAATACATTTCAACTTACAATTGTAGGAATCGTGGAACATGTTAAGGCAGTGTAGTACGGAAGTAGCCGGTACCATTGGTTAAAGTGTTCCTTTTTCAAGAGCTTGACATGAAATGGATCTAAAATAAATTAAATAAATTATAATCTCGAAGAGGGATAGGATCGCTCAAATACAGGATAAACCAAAACGCCTGGGAAGAGTCAAACTCACATGATAGAATCGGTATCATGCATTGCGTGTACGTGTGGAAAAGGATGATAGCGATGCAGAATTTCATATGGTTGAAGAACTCGTTGCCATCCTTAGCCATGTTGTAGTACATAGAGCTGAGCATTAAAGCGCATCCCAAATGGTTACACAATTGGAGTTGTAGAGCAACCTGTGGAGGTAGAAAGTCAATCAGTTAGAGACTCGAGAACTAATCATAAATCAATATTCGCTTTCATCCGAAAAATCTAGCTTTTATCAACACTAGAGAACTTGAACCCAAAAGTACTTCATTTCCCTTCAGTAAAATAGATACTCACGTGGCTTCGGGATATTTGCAGCCACATACGAGCCAACAAGGTGTAAAATTGTACCCAAAAAGAGACGGAATTGTCAAAGCACATTCCGCCTTCTTTTTCGTACTCGTCGTGCAACCGGCCGTAATTGAATATCTGCGATGCTGAATTGATGTTGGTTTCTTTTCTCAAGTCAACAAGTGGGATGTCGCCTGAAATTAATTATTTTTGGTCATTCATCACACAAAAATAACAATAACAACCCCTTGAACGATAAACTGTCTAAAATGTGACAACTCTGATAAATTTTAACGTTGAAAATTCACACAGAGAGGCTCCCTCACATTTTTTTTAATAGTGATGTCAGATTAATACGTAAATAATACCCAATATAAATATAAAATAATGATGATCACTGATTGAACCAGACAGAAGGATTCGAAAGAGGCCGAGAAAGAACCACGAAAGGAAAGAATAGAATTCGTTCTAGCGGCTTCAGAGACAAAGGAATTATTTTTTACTAAAACGAAGGAACGTTATATTATTTATTGATCGATGGTTGGTTGACCGGAAATTTCCTTTTTGCCTGTCACGGGAGGGTCTTCCCCCTCCGGAAACTGCGAGGTAGGGGTCTGTTGATCTCGCATTCCTTCCCTATGGTGCTTCGTCAAGAGGGGAAATAAGTCCCACCCGGAAACAGGGCTTCATTCCATTCACCCCCCCCCCCCCTATCGGTGCCTCTCTTGGGTATTTAAATAACTTTGGATAGAAATATAACATAGAATGTCAGTGTAGCACTAGAAATAAGAATCACAATAAAAAATCGATTTTTGAATCGATTTGAAATTGGCTTATTAGACACGGTTTGACGAAAATTACGCGTTGTTCATGTTCTCTTTCTTCAGTAATTGGTGGCAGTTATATTCAACGGGGTCTGTTGACCTTGCATTCCTACCCTTGGCAAGTTGCAACTTATTGATGCCTCTCTCTGGTTTTTATTCAAAATGATAGTTTTGGATTGCAACATAACCTCAAATGTTCACTTAGAACTGGAAATGGGTATCGTTATTAGAAAGATTTTTGATAGGTACAATTTGAAATTGGGCCTATAAAATTGATTTTAGAAAATCGTTCATCTGTTGAGTCAATAAGGTGTGCCAGATTGCTGTTAATCGAACTGCTAGGTTAGATGGAACGTTTTTGAGTATTTGGTTCCTTACTTGTTCGTTGATTTCTATCAAACTCCGAAGAATTCGGTGCCTTGGAGAAAAACGTCTTTTTGCCATTAGATGTCGCCTGGGAAAGCTTTTTGATGACATGGTCATCTTCCGTGAGCTCCATAACTGCAAACGTACGTCAAATCGTAATTTTTGCTAGGTGAAAAATCGCAATCAAATCCTGTAGTAGCGGCAGCCTTACTGTAGTCTGCTGGATTGTACGTTTTCGGACAGGGGAGGCCAACGTCCGTCAGGAAAGGCACCAATTGGTCTGTGGCTCCTTGGTACACGCATTGACCGGCTGCAAGGACGAAAACGTGATCGAACAGGGCGAACATGCTCGCAGCCGGCTGATGTATCGTGCAGACGATCGTCCGCCCTTGATGTGCGAGGGTTCTCAGAAGTTTCAACAGATTTATGCTGCTCACATTATCCAAACCGCTGAAAAACGTAAAAAAAGGCGATATAAATAAACAATTTGTTGAAAAATTAGTTTAAAAAAAGAACAATTAAGGTACATAATTCAAAATTGTAAGAAATGGAATCAAAGAAGTATTCATTAACACGTACGCATGAGCGTAAAATACCAAACTGATCAATTCCAAGGTTGTGTCCTCCTCACCAAAAAGATTATAACGTCTTACGACTTCCTGCCTTCACTGATGGTGTTAAGGGAAAGTTCGTCATTAACTGAAACTTCCCAACGATCCTTCACAAAAGCCGATTAGACGGGGATTTCTGGGTAATTTCACATGCTCTTCGGGTTAAGCACCGTGAATGGGTGGATACATGTCTTCCCAAAATCGTCAAGCTTCACTTAGATGAAGGATTAACAACGATTAATGGGTGCTATCCCCAGGTATTCAACCCGTTGGTCATCAAACGTAGGTAAAATTGAATCTACAATGCTCGATTAACCGATTTTGATTAATAATTTGCCTAATGCAGGTGCCATATTGCCTAATAAGATATTACAGACCACCCTGGCTCTGAAATCAACCAGGAAAAATGCCAGCAACCTGACAGGGAATGGATTGCTACCATTCTTGAAACTTGGGCTCTTGGTCCTGTTGTTTTGGCAACCCTGGTATCCATGTGAGGGCTGTTATCTGCAACCTTCCTGCTGGTTACTGATAAGCACGCCACCATATATACTACTACTATCTCATCATCTCTTTTTCATACTTTATTTTTTGTGCTATCAACTTCTTTTTTTTTTCACTTTCAGAAGTTAACAAATCTTCAATTGCAATGAAGAATGTTCCTCATTTCAACTCTCCTGTAACTTTTTGGGAAACCACAATTTTGAGCAATTTGAGCAACCTATTAGGAGTTAATTTAAGTAGTATGTTAAATATTCGCAAAATATCTTAGATGAGTGGTACTGACGTCACTTTGCAGTCATGGTATAAGGTACAAAAGTGAGACTGTAATCAGACCACAGCAACATGAGTTGAACACTGCCTCACTAAGCTCTTCTTGTCAGTGTTGCCAACCATACTGATACATCCATATACCTAAGGATTTTTACTATAAATCCAGGTAATGGATTTTCTATTGATATGTGGCATTGATACAAGAACTTGTCTTCTCATGGCATAATTTTTGGTAATATTGGTTGACACAATGGCTGCATAGATTTCAAGCTAGGGATAGTACTTGTGGGTCCAATAAGTAATCAAGTTGTTCTACTAGATGATGCCTGTAGCCTTATCTATCCAGGCAAATTTTTTTGGCTGCCCACGTGAGAACCCTCCTGTATGGTTTCTCATATTTGGTTTCACGCTTTTCGTTATGTGGATGTCGAATCATTTTCACCTTTTTCAACTCCCTAGCTTTATGCATGACTTTGGAATTTTTTGACAAAACCTCTTATTCATTTAATCGGATTTTCAGCTACTTATGCACAAAAAAAATGTTTGGAAACCCTGAATATATTTCGTATTTTCGGTTGTACGCGAAAATCCGATTAAATATCTTGTTTTTAATGACAAAAACTACGCCTCAAAAAAAGACAAGTTTTCCTTGACCCCCGGGCCAAACGCGTGAATCAATATGAAACAGTTGAAATGAGCGAAGAACAAAATGATAGGAAACGAAGACTGGCAAATTAGGATTCTGACGGACGTTAAAAATGTTGAGCTCGTCTCAAGATCGTTCACCTTCCAACCTGCAGCTTGTAAAACCAGTTCGAAAGGCGAGTTATAGCGCTTGGTGTAGGTCAAGGACAACTAACGCCAACGCGAGTTCATATATTATGCCGGCTGGACGGTTAATTGTACACTTGAAAGCTAGAATTGGGATCATAATAATTTTTTTCGATTCTTCTAGGTCATTGAATGTTTTTGGTTTTGATAGGTTATCGTGAAATATATTTTCTCTCCGCCGTCCGCATTTTATTTTGAGCTCAGTTAGAACCAGCTTAAGTGCTCTAAAAGAACTCAAATTTCGCGCACTTCAAGAATCCGGTTAAGCCCAGTCGCTCGTTAGACGAACTTTTTCTATTTACTCTATAGTAAAGCAAAATACGCGTTCACACAAGCAATAGGTCTACAAAGAACAATAAAATATTGCAAAATTATTTTCTCGCTGGCAGTTTCATGTCTGATTTCTATCGCTTTACTATGGAATCCCTACTCTCTAACGACCATTACTCCGCAGAAATTCAAGTTCCAAAGTGATTTTAGGTACATTCACCTCGTGGGTTCGTCCAAGAAGAGGATCGGAGGGTTGTTGATGAGTTCCAGAGCGACGGACAACCTCTTCTTTTGGCCTCCCGACAGTTTTTCCGTCCGCGTTTTTCGACATTCCGACAAACCGAGCATCGTTTGAACCTCATCAACCTGTAGAGAAACATTAAAAAGAAGAGCTTGTTGAAAAAATGATGATAACTTGAATTATCTTTGGATACCTAGTAACAACATGCTGAACTTAGGGTCGCTTGTTCCTCTTACATCTTTCTGTGCGATCATCTCAAATACTGCGTTTGATTTACTCACCACAGCTCTTTTTTGTTTTCTTGAAAACGTAGGCGGTAGCTTGAGTGTCGCTGCGAAGCACATCAACTCATGAAGAGACAAGAGCGGGACTAGGAGATCCTCTTGAGTGATGTAGCAGGAATTTTTGCGAAATTTCCTCACGTCTCGTGGTTGGCCGTTGGTTTTGAGGGAGCCAGAGAGTCCAGCGGAACTGAAATACGAACCGGAACTTTGTTTATAAAAATACCGTAATTTTTCACTTAAATATAAGGATAGTAAGACAAATGCGAGTTAATTGTGACTTGTGACGTCATAGAGATTGGGAAAAGCTCACTATTGTCGCTGGAATGGCGTGCAGATTTCCCATCTCTTCCAACAACATTCCGTAGTTAAATTCGTGTATCACATGTAATTATTTCAACAACTAAACTCGTAGTTTTTTTCTAAAAATTACATTTGTGTCCAGGAGGGTTGGAAAATTGTATTCTTATTAGACGAGAGTGCGGGAATTTTTTCCACTCCTGTGACGTCACAGATGTGGTGCATTATCTTGCTACAGCAATGTTGCTGCCAAAATGTCTGTGGCCTATGGCATTCTTTAGTTGTCTTATGTGCAGATTTTTTTATACATCTGTTTGTAGGCATTGGTCTTATTGCGCATTGCACTCACTAACTTGTTGCTCCCTGCTGGGATCCTCGGACTGAATGGTGATACAATTAAAATGGTTGTCAGAATGGTTCAGTTGGGTTGGCTGTATGAAGAACATACATTAAAGGCAAACTTTATTCACAGAAATATACACTGATGTGGTAGTTAGTTTAGATTGATAACACTGAACAGTAAGCAAAAGACAATATTTGCGAAGGAAACGATTAAAACAACTGAAACTTGTGATTGCGAGTCGTAATCTGGGTCTCGAAACATTTCTCTTGAACAACATGGCGGTGGGTTGAGACTAGTTATCAAACTCTTATCACTCCTAGCTCATAGCTGATTGGTCTAAAGTCTGAAGTATATGTGCTGCTAGCAGTGGTTGTCAACGACACTACAAACGGCTCGTTTCCCTATGAAGTAAACCACTTCTGGGTGAGGAGTTAAGATCCAGTGTGGCATCATTTGCCATCAAAATTTCATTATTGGTGTTGATAAGGGAGTGAATTTAAAGAATTACGCTTTAAAAAGGACTATAAAAGCAGAACGAAAATGTGAAATGTGCCTCTCTAGAAAGGTAAACACCTACAGGGTTTTACAAGAGGGATTGTGAGGCGATTTAGATTCGAAAACACGTCTACACTGCGTTGAAGCGGTTGAGCCATCGTTGATTACGATTTGATGGAAACGTGAAATGATGATCTCAGGTTGAATCAGACAGATTCCCTACGCTGACCCAGGATCCGAGTTGATTGTGAAGAACTTCTTGCCCAATAGTCAATTATTTATTGCTCACGTTCATGTCTGACGGCTCGTTTTTGTATTACGTGCGGTATCCTTTTCTCTCCTGTTCACATTTCCACGGTTGTTACTTTATATTGAGTAAGGAGGGTAACAAAAAGACTTGCTTAAATTAAAGGGCTAATTATCATGAACTAAGTATAGTGAATAGTTATTATTTTTTAGCAAAAAAAATTTTGTTGGAAAAAATTATAAAATTGTACCCAAACATTCGATACATTGTGCCAAAGTTGAGGCAAGTATGAGTGAAAATGAAGTTTCAAGGATTGCAAATTCGTATGAGGTGTCATTTGTCATTGTTCTACTAAATTTCAGATGCTGAATCGATGAAGATCGCCCCGAATCGATTGCTTGTCTTTCGTTGAACAGTAATTTAAAATGGTGGTCGAAACGTAGATTAATTGTTCAGTACGATTCGCTCCAAAATGAGTTTGAAACAGGGTCCGACAAAATCCCTGTCTTCTTGCTCACAGCTCTCGCTCGCAATCCCCCTTGATTCTTCGTAGGACATTCATGCCAACAGGGATCCACTAGGGCGGTACAATAAAATACGCCTTGTAGTTTTATTATATTTCTTATTGAGAAAACGGAAAACTGTTATCATTTCACGTTGCATAAATTTCATCCTCATCGGGGGCAACTGGACAAGGTAATTTATTAATTAGGTTCGTTACTTGGCCACCGTAAGCTTCAACCGCAGCCAGCTGACTCTCATAAGAAGGAATGGGGCTGCCTTCGCTTGAAGCTTCCACGTATATCTGATACATCTTAGACAAATCATCCGATGACAAAGTGGGCAGAGCTTGCAAGTCTTGCTGAAGTCGAGCGACGGGACCACTCAACATATTTTGAGCATAATCTTGAGCTTTCGATTTAATCGATTCAAACGAGTCGTTCCAGCACCCCAACCTCACGTCTCGTTTAGATCCAAGAGATGCTACAGCGAAGGATTTGAGACGATCGTCAACATCGTTCATTAGGCTCAACAAGGAGGTAACTTCTGACTGAAGCGCCTCTTTTTGAGAGCACACCTAGAAATAGATAAGCTCGACATGTATGCGATTTTAATTGTCATTGTGAATACTCAGTAAATACCGGTACCGATCTTCACTTTATAAAGAGCTATGAAAACATTAAAATACCACGCTGAAGGGGGAATAAGAAGAAATAATACTCACCAAATGACAAGCCGTCAGCCCAAAGAGGAAGACCAAGCAGAATTTTATCATGGTTAATGTCTAAGAAGGCAAATCCGCTAATATTCCGTGCCACCATGATCCATTATCATTTATACGGAGTCACCCCTTCCGTTCAATTTACTCAGTTGGCCGTTGGCAAACTAATGCATTCGTGGGACGACACAAACAATAAATTGATGGCTGTCATCGTCGAAGTGTCAACAAACTCTTTCAATTCTCTGAATTCATTTAAGCGTTTCAGAAAACCGTCGAAAGGATTTTCAATGGGACGTTGGTTGACAAGTACGATTATGAAGGATCGAATATACACGAGTGAAATCGCAGGAAATAGACAAAAATGACACCGTTGCACACGGCAGCTCAATACAAAGATGAATCTGATAGAAATAAACTCCTCAATGGCGATTGATATTAACTAAGGGTAAGGCATTACATGGAAAGGTTCTTTTAGCGCCAGGTCATGCCTTATAGACTTCTAAATGGATTCTAAAAAATTTTGAACCCACCTAAACTTAAACAATAGTTTTTCCAATTTTTTTTCTTGTCAATATTTTAATTTTTAATTTTGTTTTATCATTTTTTGAAAATTATATATTTCATATTTTTATTTTTGTAATTATATTCATATTATATATATTTCATTTATATATTTTATGTTTATTTATACTCAATTTAAAATTTTTTCAAGATTTTTGTAAAAGAGGTTTTACACCCCAAAAGCTGCTCAATGTGTGGTTAATCTGTCGATGGGAGGGGATGGGGTAGGGGGTGTCTCAAGAATAAGTAACTACTTTGCAAAGGGATCCCATCTCCTGCAAACATATATATCGCCAAATTTCCGTTTCTACTTCCACAACCAATCATGAAACCAGAAAAAACGGTCACGTGTTAAGGGGAAAGGGGTGACTCAGGTGAAAGGGCAAGGGAGCTTCAGGGGATAGGCACTTGAATAAGAGGTTTTCAGCTGTTTACTCCTCCCCGTCGGCTATATATCCTGCAGAATGTATCTTTCAAAACCCTCTAAGTTGCCCATTTATCACCCCTACCGTTTTCTGCTTATTAGTACAATAACTGATCGTCAATAGGCGCCAGGAATCCAGGCAGTTCAGGGGTTTTGAATCTATGCTGGTTTTTCCTCTGAAGCCTTGAATCTGCTTGTAGCCCCGTCATAACGGAAAATGTCCTTCGACTGTGCGAACATCTGTTCCAATATTGACTGAAAGCTGTACATTGTGACTATAGGAGACATCCAATGCCGTTCTTCTGTAACGCCTATAAATATTTGAAAACACCGTACGGGGTACCACTACCCTGTGACACCATGAAAGCTGCGTTTGTAATTGCTGTTGCTTTTTTCACTGTGTACCACGCAAGCGTAAGTTATAATTTCATTGTTGAACCTCTTTTTTATGTTGATAGTACAAAGTTTTGAGTTCTGCAAGACGTTCAGATTTGCAGAAATCAGGCTTCTACGTCGCATTTGCTCTAGAATTTTCCAACTTCTTTTCAGCTACTGCATATATACTAATCAATAACTTTCCCTTCAAAAATGTCATTGTCCGTTGTGTTTCAACAATTTCCAGGGCAACACGGATGATGATCGCAGAAAGATTTTAGAAGACATGCTCCAAAAGACACTCAACAGTATCCAAACAACCAACACAAGCATTCAGGACGCGCTGAGCACCGTTGCGGCCGTTCGAATGGAACGCAAGAACTCGTGCTGGGCAAACATGATCGCCCTTCAAGTGGCAAATATTCCCGAATCAGAAGGGTGGAATGATACCAAAGGGGATCTTCAAGGAATTTTGAATGCACTGCCTAACGCCAGTCCCCGATGATTTGATAGCTTATCAAACGGAAATTTTTACAGGACCTTCCCCAAAGATTGAAGTAATTTTGAAGGCTGCTGACGTCAAAGGGGTTATGGTTACTCAAAATGTCAATGCCTTCGATGCTGATAGAAGTTGCCCGTGAACAGCCTGAACATTCTTTCTCAATATAGTTTCGTTGGTCATTGAAGTTCTCTCTTTCATTTCTCCTCATCCATAGGTTGCTTTGAAACTTTTTTTATATTTTTACAACATCATCATCGACATCAAAATTTCTTGTAGGTTTCAGCAAAGAGAAGGAATACAACGTAGTATTAAACAGCCCTATAGTTGCCATACAAAAATTGTAGATCTTTTGAACAGTTATCAAACTTGAAAGTTGTGATAGGGGGGTGTTGACATCACATACCTTATTGAGCCAACCAGGACAAAAAATCCAACTACATTGAATGAGAGGGCCCCTGGAGAAGGCTATGGGAGGTTATTTATTTACTCTCCTATGCCTATTCTGACTCCCAGAAGTTTTACCCCACATTGGTCTTTTGGCCCGTCTTGTTCCCATTATTGGAAGACATGTTAGAAATGGCCGATCGCTCAGCTGGTGCTGCCTCAACACACTGTTTTTATAGCTTCCTTAGATGTCAGTGTTCAGTTATGGCTGAACAACATAATTTAGAAGGATCATAAGGTTGATTACGACGTGTAGTACTATTTGTACTATTGTAGTAATATATTAAGGGATAGGTGAAAAAAATCGCTGTAACCTCCTTCTAAACTTTTGACAAATGTTTTTGCTGCATCAGCCCTTTTGAACAGAACTTACATTTTTTAACTACACTAACAAGACGTATGTGTAGATACTGGAAACAAAGATAACAAGAGAGCAGGTGACAAAGATTGAGATAATGTATATACATCTCTCTCTCTGATCTTGCAGAGAAAGGTGACTAGTAAGTACAAAGAGGCAATAGATACACTCCAGGTAAGACAACTTTACAGTATTCCCACCGGCACTCCACCACATAGCCCTGTGTCCATCCCTTCTCGATCACTCAGCAGCTCAAAAAATCTCAGGGCTTCCCAGCTGCCTTCTGCTTGTTAATCAATCTCAGACTGAGTTTTTGTGATGCTGAACCAACTGGAAAAAGGCTCATACCATTTGGAATAAGCGCTGTGATCCAATAAACCAAATTAGAGGATTTCAAAGGTTATATTTTTCGTTGCAACTTACCTGAATTTTTATACCTAACTTCCAGTCCTCATTCTTCCTTATTTCAAGTTTTTAACAATTATTATACTACTGTTTACCAGCAGGTCCCTCAGAAAGAAATCAATGTTTTCCAGATCAACTTAAATGACTAAGTACGTCGAAATGCGAAAAGAATGTGACTAGAGGGGAGAATTCACCACAATGATGGTTCAGAGTGTTCAATAGCAAACATCAACCAAATTTGAACTGGGGAGAGTGCCGGCAGAGCGCAACATCATACAGTGATAGTAGTGATTACACTTGGCAATGTGGTAACGGAGGCCCATGGGAATAGCAAGTGGTTAAAGACCCTATCAACAAAAGTTAATTGAGATATGTACAGACAGGGTCTAACTGCTGTTCCCAGAGACATTTCTGCCCAATTATAAATTAACAACTGTTGTTGACTGACAGATCCCTGAGCCTTTGTTGGGATTTTTAGAACTCATTAACCGCTCAAGATGAGAACCTCTCACCTAACCTCTTCATTTGTTCCAGCCTTTGCCAGTCCCAATTGTGGTTGTTGTTTTATGTTCTATATTATAAAGTTTGCTTTTGAGTTCTCTCATCTTCTCTCAACTTTTGATTGATTCGTTGATAGGTACTCTTCCCTGACATCATGAAAACACACATTGTTCAAAGGCAGAAAGACATTTTGAGTGAAGCTTGTTTGCCAAATTAGGTGTCTCTCTTGTGATAGGAGATTTGCTTGAACAAAGCCTGCACACGTTGCACATGTTGGAAAGTTCTTGAGTTAAATGTTTGTGATCCTATTGCAGATAAGAAAAATTTAACAATCTTATCTCAGTAAGGCTAACAGCCTATCTGCTTAACATAGAGTCCAGCTTGCATTAGGTAGGGCCCCCTCCAAGAAGCAGTCTCTATAATTTGTTCACTTGTTGAATATAGTGATGCTAAAGTAATTACAAGTTTCAAATACAATTTATTAGCAGTTCAAATTTGGCTCAGCACAGCTTCACTTAGCATGACACATGGGCTATTGTAGAGATCCTGCTGCTCAATTGATCAATTGCGTTGTTCAGATTGTTGATATTTGCCATAGCAGTCAGCAAAAAATTTGCGCTTCCTGGTGATGTGACAGTGATGAACAAGTTTTCCACATCCGCGTCGCTCATTTTGTCAACTTGACCCAAGTAATTCTCTATGATATTTCGCGACTTGAGAAGATCACCATTGGAATATTCAATCCCTTGAGTGACTAAGTTGGCCAATGTCAGTTTCCAACAGGCCAATTGCTTGCTCCAGTCACCTTGAGAATTAGAGGATATAGTTGCATTGATTCGTGCTGCAATGGAGTCCATCAATGTTGTCAATTTATCAACTTCAGTGGCCAATTCAGCTGGTGAGTTACAGCCTACCTGCAAAGGTAGACTACTTCTTAGAAAGATGCAAATCCTAAACCTTCTGGAGGAGTTCTGTAGAGTACACAAAAACATGGCATGGGAAGCACAAATATGCATTAATACTTTGTTTTCAAGTCCTTTGGCATAAAATGCCAGAGTTGTATTCAGGGCTTAGTCACACATTTAATGACAATGTTAACAAACTGTTATTATCTATTCATTTACCATAGAGACTCCACTATTAGAATTTTACTCTAAATTCTCTTTGTGTTGGTGCAGCTTTAAACAGAAATACAATCGCAGAGAACTGTAGAATGCCTCAACACCTGACAAAGCAAAAATCTTATGAGAATTGAATGCTAACAAACACAGGCCTACAAGTCTTCTGAGCAGGAGTAAACCTTTCAAAATGAATTCAACTATAACAGGGATTAGATTATTGACTTGATTGGTATGCGCTGGGTCAGATTTGACAAAACTTAAATTGTGGCTTCTGTTGTTTACAAAACGGTTGCACTTATACAGCAAGAGCTACTCCTAGCCATTTTGCATTGGTCTCTTTGACAAAAATACTGCATTTACTCCATGATAAAATACAAACTTGAACTTACCATAATATAGGCACTCAGCCCAAGAAGAATACTCAACAACACCTTCATCGCTCTATTAGTCAGTCTGAAAGAATATTTGATAATTCATCGTTGATAATATTTTATAGGAGTAACTTTCTACATTGTTGACACAGCTGAGAAAGGTGGTATGAATATTTCATGATTGTATTTGAATCGCTCAACTCCCTGATTCTGGGAAATATTTGCGCATGTTCATTGTCATTAAGAAAATGGTATGATCTTATTTGCTATGACGAATGCCCTTGAGGATGCATAATTTTTTTAGATAATTTATTCAGCCCATTCAAATTTGAGGAAAACTGGTTTTGGAAAACAGACACCAGTCACACCAACAGTGCCGTCACCCCTATCAAAAGATGATAACCTTGCATATTATGCAAAAGATGTCTGACTCAATGAATAGGCCGTTAACTCTAAATATTGACAATTCACGATTGTCTGTATTCATAAGTTCAGTTTTGTATAGACAGATAGCTTCTGCTCGTCGATATATAAATTAAAACTACACCGAGGAGGTTTCATCCATAATCAAGATGAAGATCACACTGGCCATTATTGCTGCCGTTTCTCTGGTTTCTGTATACGTAAGTTTTTATTATTCTGATGCCCAAGTTATAAATACATAATGTCACATCAATTATGCTAGTTGATTAGTCAATTTATGTTTCTAATGATTCAATAATACATGTGCAGTACTCAAAGGTCTCTGCCTATTCAGAGTTTGGGTGGCTCACAGCAGTCTCTAATTCACCCATTTTGTATGAGTGATGCTAGAGAGAATGGTGCCATGTGAGGGGGGGGGGGGGGGAGGATATGGTGTTCCATTCATTCCTGAAATAAATGCAAAGCTGATTGCTATTTTTCCCTCAATGTAACCCGGTGTCTCAGAGGGTTCCCAGGAGGATCTTTGGAGCTTGATGATGATTCCCCTTTTCACTAATGACCTGGTAGCCATAGAAGCGCCTCCTTGCTGTTCTCAGAGAGTACATTAAGGATTGTAAGACATTGCCAGGAAAGTGAGTTAAGTTATATCAGGCCATCTGAACAGAGGCGGAGAAAACTAGGATCTCTGCATGGGAAGGCAGTTGCTGCATGTCCCTGAGAAGGCCAGGCCAATTCAGGCCTTTCAAGCAAGCAAGGGTCAACTGACGGATGACCTATCCGTAGGTATACCATTTTTGAAGGCCTAAGGAAAAAAACAGTGGACCTCCCTGACGTTGCTGGGGATTATTGGATGTCAGTTTTCAACATCAATAGAGTCCTCAAGGGCTTAGCTGTCAAGTTGTCTACTTTGTCAAGAATGTACATGTTGTCAAAACCTATTGAAGGCCAAGGGCACCAATACTCACAAAGTAGACAACGGTTCTTTGCCTTTCAAACTTGAAAACAGGTGTAGAGTAGCAGCTACCAAATGATTGCTCATAATTGCAGACATAGAGTCCCTTTGAACCATCTCCACTTGAACATATTCAACATTTGACGACTTTAAGGAGAGCGGGAGAACAACATGTGAAACTCCCTGCACAGTATTTCAGTTGTTTCTATCAGCCCCCTTATCGGTCCCTATCAAATTGAAATCCTACCCGTTTCTTTTCAGGCCGACCATAGAAGCCAAGTCAAAGAGGCTCTATCAGAAAAGCTAAGTGACATCGACACTTTTAATTCCACCCGAATCTCCTCGTTGGAAACTGTCGCCCGTCATAGGCTGAACTTTAAAAAAATGTGCTGGCAAAGGTTCATCGATGACCAAGCCAAGTCATTGTTTTTTGGCGACGACTGGAAAGGTATTCAATCGCGACTCGCTACCATCAAACAAAACCTAAACTCGGCAAGTCCAGATGAGATCAAGGCTTATTATCAAGAAGTTTTGACTGGTCCCGATCCTGAAGTTAGAAAGATTCTTCACGTTGGGAGCGCTCAAGCAACGCGTATGATAGCAGCAATCAACAATTTTAATGTAGACACAAATTGCCCCTAAGCCTCGCCAAACTTACCGAAATATATGGTCATCAATAAATAATGATACGCTATTCACTGCATGTTCATTTTTTTATTTCCATACCGGCCTGGAGCCAATGCTATTGCCTTCCGTAGCAGTAATTTCATTTTGTGCGAGTAATTTTGATCATTTTCACGCCACACGAACAAAAAATGTAGTACCCACCACGGTCCGGTTCACAACGTTTTACCTGAATAGTGATAAAAGTACACTCACCTGTAACCGGATATTGAATTGAGTAGACACGTTTTACCAGCGCCACTGGGCCCCAAAATGGCGCTTAGATGCCCTGACCGGAACCTTCCGCTGACGGCTTTGAGGATCTGTTTCTTATCTCCTGAAACGATAAAAAGATGATTTCATATAGTTTGCTGTTTGTTCAGCTTTTAAACGTCAAGTAGGGAAAACAAGTATTGAGAGCAACACCTCAACTACTGTTCTTCCATTAAACGTCACATGGTAGTGTAAGCCTCTCTCGAATTAAAATCTGTTATGAATTTACTATAATTTAATTCGGGTTTCTTCGGAGAATTTGGAAAGGACCTCGCGAGAGGATACTGGATGTAAGTCCAAGACTTACGACTGAGCGTTAATTAGGGATACCAAGGATGAGCATGAAATACATTGAAACAAAATGAATTATAATTAAAGACAAGGACACGTTGCAAAGGAGGATATGCGCCAACCTAGTCTACAATTGATATAGGACAAAGTAATTTGACAAAGTACATTAGACAACATGTGGAGCATAAAAATACAATTAATACATGATACATGAAAGACAATAATAAATTAATGAGCAAGCGCAACGATACCGGCTGACGAAAACGTCGACGTTGAAGAAAAACTGGAGGGGGCATGCTGTCCCAAAGGTACACAGCCAGGCTTAATTAACTTGAGTCCTTTATCTCATGGGGAACACAATGTTACAGCTTCGGTCGACTTCAGCACAGTAGCAGGTCACTTCAGAGCGAGCACAGGACAAAGCCAGGATGGACTGAGTGAGATGCACTTTTACGACAGGGTTACAAAAATATATGACTCCAACAGGTTGGGCGCTCCAGCAATGAGTGCGCACTGGAGCTCTCTCCAAATTCGAGGTCCAGGCAAGAGCTGCGCGCATCCTGGCACATGCTCCCTCCCTTCTGGTTTTCTGGAGGCAGTAAGCCTGGGGGCTTACAGTAGAGGTGAAGTATACCCAAACTCTCATATTCTTGTGCTTTCAGGTGTGATACAACGTTTTGGCCAACCATTACTACCATATTTCAAAATTGGGAGCAAAGAGAGGGGGATTAAAGGGGTATTAAATCAGGAAGTATGGAAATGCCTCCTGGTGCGGGGAATCGGTACTAAGGGCAGCACACTTTAGTACAACCTAGTACAGTAGTAGTAGTAGTCTGTGTGGGCGCACCTTCCAGCCTCGTTTGGAATAGTAGTCCAGTCAAATTGTGCTTTTAACACGAAAGTTTTGGGGTAATTTTGATTTCTTCCATTTTTTATGTTTTTCGGGGTGCTGAATCTGAGTCTTTCTAAAAAAAATTTCGTGATGGAACATTCATGAAAATACTAAAAATGGTTGAAAATTCCATTTTTGTGTTGGCAGTTTTCAGCCTATAACTCAGAAACTACAAACTTTTCGAGAAAGACCTCTCAATACAAAATGAAAGTGTATGAAAGCTCCTACAAATTGCACTATTAAGGTTTTCTTCTGCGACTAACCGTTCTCGCTCAAACTTAAGTTGAAAATAGACGTATTTTACCTGACTCCGCAAAAAACCAACTTTTTCTAGTCCAAAACTCAGATTTATTATCAATGGCTGCCTTTCAGTGGATTCCTCTCAGTTCCCTGCTCATACTTAGATTAGATCATGTATGTAAAGATAAATATAATTAAAAAAAGAAAAAAAGATAAGGTTCAAGTTTAAAGTAGTTAAATGAAGTTCGAATTTGTGCGAATTCGATTACAAAAAAGTTGTACGCCTTTCATTTCATTTATTCTCTCCCAGCCTCACCAAATGATTGACCTAGTTTGTCTATGAAGGAATGGATCGAATGGGGGAAACAGTGGGTGTGGCCGGTCCCAGACCCATTCCAATCGATTCAGGGTCCAAAATTTAGTGGAATATGATACCCCACACGCCTAGGCACCAGAAATCCTGACACATTCAAAATGGGTGGATACATACCCAATTTGACCCATAACTTCTTCCAGTGGGTGCCGATCGTTCTGGGACCCATTTAATTGGATTCAGTGTCCAAAATTTAGTGGAAAACTATACCCCACACGCCTAGGTAGCAGAAATCCCGAAAAAACATATTCAAAATGGGTAACAAATACCCAATATGACTCATTACTTCTCTTGAACTTTCTTGGTGAGAAAATGGGAATTATAACTCGCGGATCACAATTTGAACAATATATTTTCGTACTCACTTTCTTACAACTCTAGAAGAAGGAGTGACTTGAGACTTAAATGAACAAAGCTGCAAACCCTCATGACCACTAACAGTCTAAGGAGAGCAATATGTAGTTCGTATGTTACATGGAATGTATAAGATATTCCATCAACTTTCTCCAGTGGGTGCCAATCGTTCTGGGACCCGTTTCATTGGATTCAGCGTCCAAAATTTAGTGGAAAATGACACCCTACTCGCCTAGATCGCCCAAAATCTCGAAAATCCATTTTTCAAAAAACACATTTTGACCCCTAGCCCGCCCAAATTTGGTCCGATCGGGCTGAAAAGTTTCGAGGACCCGTCTCGGCAGGGAACAGACCCCTGACCCAAATTTCAGATTTTTAGAAAATTTTCTACTATTAAAAACGGCGCGGAACATGGACGGCGTACGGCGTACGGCGTACAACGTACGGCGTACGGCGGACGGACATTGACCTTTTTTGATCAGGACATCATGAAACGTCCAGAAAAAAATTTTGAGCCAAATCGGGGAGGTTGACCATTATCATGAAAACATAGGTTGATTATTCGAGGAATAACCAACCAAAAGAGCTTTTAAACCGAACAAGGTATAAAATCATATCGTGAGGCTAGAAGAGAATAAATGAAATGAAACAAGTACAACTTTTTGTATTCGAATTAGTACAATTTTGTAGTTCATTGAACTACATTAACCTTGAACCTTATCTTCTTCATTTTTAATCACCTATTTTACCTTGTTATTATTTGCTGTTTGCCTAATTAAGGTAGGTATGTGCAGAAAATTGGGAGGAATTCACTGAATGACAGCCATTGATAATAAATTTGAGTTTTGGACTGGGAAATTTTTTTTTTTTTTTTTTTGCGAAGTCAGGTAAAATACGTCTATTTTCAACTTGAATTTGAGCCAGAACGGTTTGTCGCAGAAGAAAACCTTAATAGTGCAATTTGTAGGAACTTTTATGCGCTTTTATTTTGTATTAAGAAGTCTTTCTCGAAAAGTTTATAGTTTCTGAGTTATAAGCTGAAAACTGCCAACACAAAAATGGGATTTTCAACCTTTTTTTGTATTTTCAGATTTCAGATTCAGATTCTTCGGATTCGTATTCAGCACCCCAAAAAACATTTAAAAAATGGAAGAAATTAAAACTACTCCAAAACTTTACCGCTAGAGGTCCTGTTGAGCATAAATTGACAGGACTCAATCTGATAACTCATGTAGCGCAGTGAAGAACAGCCCTTTGGGTCCCGAAAGAAAATCGTTGTACGAGTGGGTCAAGTAGCTGTAGATATGACATGTCTTGGCCCAGTGTGTACCGAAATTAGAATAAGAAAGACAGAGTAATGTTTGTGATCCCCCAAACAGGTGCTCTTTATCAATAAAGCCAAAATTTCAATACTTCAGATGACATGGTAAAAATAAGTTCACGAGTAAGACGTAACTTATAAGGATACAAGGATGTAAACGAGAAGAATCTAAGTAACTATTGCAATTCTTAGGTAAGAGTCGTTCATGTGTATTATTTATTTTTGAATGCGCAGTGACGTGAATGAATTTGCCTCATTACTCGCTGATCAATAAGGGTACAATGATTTTTTTTTTTTTTTTTTTTTTTTTCAAAGAACAAAATTGTTTAGATGCACATTTGGCGACGATTCACACAAAAAGTGGCAATCGCTTTGTTTTACAATTCCTTCATTAGCACACAATACTGACCCGATCGTCACCCCGTCATGACGTCACGTACGCGCTATCAAGAGGAATTCGAAGAAAGGAAAGTCGAACAAAGAAAATAAATACATTGCTTTTAGGAGTTGGGGATAACCCGTCTCAATTTCAAACACGTAATTGCTCAATCTTGATGTACTCCTTATATACAGACTCATTTTGTAAGTCCCAAATGGAGTTAAAACCCGGAAACTTTATAAGATGGCATCTTTTAAATATTACGAGCTTGTAGCATGTTCGTTTCAGCCCAATCAAACCAAATGTGAGGGGGGTATGGGTGGAAATGTATTTTTTGAAACTATATTTTCGGGATTTTTGGGTACTTAAGTATGTGGAATATCAATTTCCACTAAGTTTTGGAAGCTGAATTCATAGAGAGGGAACCCGGAACGATTGGCGCCCACCGGAAGAGGTTATGAGGCAAAATGAGTGCCTACCTACCTATTTTGAATGTGTTTTCGAGATTTTCCTGTGCCCAGGCCAAGTATCATTTCTCACCAAATGTTCTGGAGCTTAAGGCGTGGCCCAAGCTGCACTAAGAATCGATTAATGTTATTGAGCTGCGTTAATCCTTTGTCGGTATAGTCGTTTATGAGGTGGAATTCAGCTCCGTTGGAAATACGATACAATTTTCTTGCCTCTTCGTTTAAGGTCGATTACACCACGGAGAAAAAACAACGAAATTGTACTCTACGAGGAACTCGCTCAAAAATAAATTAACCCGCGAATAAGTCTCGTTGCTTTCGTAACGGCGGATGATGAGGTTAGGATGAGGAACTTTAGGAAGTTGAAGACATTTCTCCGCGAGCGAAAGGTAATCATCAACAGACACGAACGACTTCTAACTATACACGGCGTTTTCCTTATCGAAAATGACGGGTTCAGGAACTGTGATATTTTGAGAACGTTGCGAATTAATTTTCGAGCGTTTATTTTCGTAAGTGACCTCGCTCGTATTTAAATCACCGGTTTAAGGTCGAGGCAACATTAATAGATTAATAATATGTCTAAGATTAGTAATATGTCTACCATGAAGTTTTCATCACCCCCCCCCCCCCCCTCCTTTTCACACCTAACAAGTAACAAGAGCCTGAAAGCAGTCTGAACAAAAAATTGGGTACTTGTCAATTAGAACCCCTCCCGAGGGTGACCTGTTTACTAGCACCGTAACCTTCCCGTTGGACAGCGATATATCGCACAGCGATATATTGCAACGTAGCCTGCACCGACTTTAACATATTTCAGAATTATTTATTTATTTCAACGGTAATAACCATTTATGAAGAGGATATAAAAATTTTCAGTTCAGAACCCGAAAGAGGTTAGAGTAAATGAAAAGCGATTCGCACAATTGACAACTGACAACAGCGTGGTAGCATAAACTAAAATTAACCGCTAACGTGGAGGTTATATATAGATCGATATATAGAAAATCGATTCATCACGCCATGTTTGGGATAGTTGGTTACCCTCGGGAGGGGGTCTAATTGACAAGTACCAAAAATTGAAAACATTAACCCCTGAGGACTATATTATAAGCGCGATTTATTGAAAAATATGAAAATTTTCTCATAAACGTTTGGATTCTAGTTGTGCTTAAATCATTTTCAGCTCGAATACGGCATTTCCTATTCCGCTCGAGCTAGATGCCCCTCACAATAATGAACCATTGTGGTTTTCATTTAGCAGTGTTTTGATTGTAATGTATATGTTTGAAAACAATTCGTCCTTTCGCTCCTGGGATTAATAACTGAAACTGCTGAAACGTGGCTAAGAGTTGTGCCAAACGGCTTCCGCGCATGATCGGCAACAACCCGCATCCGCCTGAGCGCTATGCGCAATTACGTCTTAAACCATTTCTTTGGCCACTAAAGGTACTTCCAACGAGGGTAATTTGACAGGAAATCATAATTATTACGTCGTCTACGTTATGAGTAATTGTTGGCCTCGCGGTAAAGTCGGTTCAGGGGACTGTGAAGCTCCTCGAGGCCGCCGAAGGGTATGATCACGATAACTTAACGCTCCTGTTAACCTTCCGTATTCCGTGATCGGGTCGGAAGAGTATACCGGTATCGGTTTTGTAGAACTGACGAAATCGCCCGGTCCCGAGTCAATTAAACGAACTAGCGAGCCGGCAAACGAATTTTCTGACGCCTACTGCGGTTTTTTCGGTTGTACGGCTTTCTCTTTACGGAAAACTGCGGTTAGTTTGAGTCGCTACTGTCACGTAACTGATGATGAAAACAAGTTTTTACAAAATGGAGGGGGAAAAACAACTGTACTGTTCGGTAGAGAGAAAATGCCTTCAAAAAGCGAAGGATCGAGGTCATATTTTTCTCTAAATCGCCGAGTCAATTACGCACAGAACTCGGTACGCTGAAACCAAGAGATCCAATAGGAATGAAAGTAATCTAAGACGAAAGAAAGTAGTGGCACATCGTTCAAAATCCTATCCATTCAACAATACATTTACTTTTAGGGACACAAAGATGTGACTGAACATTATTTGTAAGAGTATTTTCTTTACGCAACAATACCGTTGAAAAGAGAAAATCAAAGAAAGCGCTGCCTAGCGATCATTCTGCAGACCAATTTTCAAACGTTTAGTGGTCGCGATTTCACCACATTATTCGACAAAAGTCATCTAATTTTCTCAACTACTTTGTCCTATAAATTATCGCTGTCGTTTGAATGAGGAGTAGAATAATATTTTTGCTGTAATAGATACAACGATGATCCATTTTCAAGTACCCCCTTGGTGTATGGTTTGTCTCATAAGTTATTTAAGATACCTCTGGCAGATAAATATTAGAGATTAGGTGGAGATTACGGCAGTAAGTGGCTACGACGAGGAAATTTGATTGATAATTCACACACAAAACATGGCGGAACTTGAAACTTTATCGTTTTTCTTCCTTTTTAAAGAAGACTCAGTTTTGTTTTGCAGACCCAGACCATCTTGTAAGTACTTAAAATCAAAGCTCTTGGTCAAGAGCAGCAAAAACAAAAACTTATGAAATGTCACTATTAGAATAACATGAATCTTTTGACTGTCGCTGTAGCTGGTAATCGAAAGCGATTATCGACAGATAAAACGTTGATAATCGAAAATCCACGGGTGAAAACGGCACTCGAAGGTTTCAATGATGAAACTTGAAATGTAACCTTATCTCACAATCCCTCTAACTTGGGATCAGGCAGCCAAAGAGGAACACGGAACATTATTTTGTCCTATTCACTTCATTGTAGCATTTCAGCCTGGCTGGGGCCTTCATCGGACGATTTCTCACTTGAATCCAAAGTTCCTAATTGCAGCAATCCATGATGAAGGAAGTATAACCGTGAGTTAGGTACAATGCAAAAAGATGAAATCCAAGGTTTTGAAGCCCATTTTCAAGTCTTGGCATGTCATATAAGGAGCTTGTTTGTTAGCCACTACGAGACAAATACCAAAACATTACCGCTTTTAAGATACAGGTACGAGTACTTTTGCAGTGGTAATGACCAGACCGGGAGCCGCGTAAACTACAGCGTGGGAACTCCGCGAGAGCGCATTACCATCGCGCATTTCCACGCGTGCAGTTTTATCTTTCACTCTTCGTTCATGTTTCTCAACTATGTAGTCACGATTTGCCAGTTTAAGTCAACGTTGAATGTTAAAGCGTATTTTATATTAAAATTCTCAACTCTTTTCGCTATGTTGTATTTTTTGCGTAAGTTAAAGCGTGAAATTATCGAAAAACCTGTCCAGTGCACTAGCGAAATGATGTGCCTCACGTGTGGTGCAATAGTGAAAGGAAAGGTCGTATTACGCACGTATCAAAACTTGAACGCCTAAGACAAGAGCAAGTTCCCCAAGGTGGTTAACTTAGAGTAAGGACGTGATGCAGCTAAAATGCCTTAAATAAATACGATTCATGATAGTTTTGATAGCCCTATAAATCCTCAAGGGGTTACGGGATGTCATCGCTTTTCCAAGGATAACTATCGAAAACACGGAAATACGCGCAATCAGTCAAGCAGAAGCGAAGAAAGCTTATATCAACTATAGAAGGTGTTCCAAATTGACTCATCCTTTTTAATGAGGGATCTTTACAATCATTTAAAAAACATTCGTTATTCAAAGCACTCAAAGTAAGTTCCCACCTTAGACCAACGAAACCAAAGGTCTGCTGCTGGATGATGCAGGAAAAAAATTGATCTATTGGGTTATCTATTAATTTATAACTCATACAAATATAATCAATTTTCCTATGATCTAATCAAAAATATATTTATGCTGTATTTGAATGTCAAAATTGCATATTTTTGCAATAAAAAACTGTTTTCTGAGGATAAAAGGGATGATTTAAGAACGAATAGATCGACGAATCTTTTCAATTTATGGATAATTTGTTTTTATTGAGACTATTTTTTTCTAAATAGCCTCACAGGAAATTGTTATTTGTGCCCAAACCTCACAATTTCCCCCGCGGGGTGACAATCCTGGATTACCCTGAAATAACTTTACTTTCTCTTGTCGTCGGTAAACACGCCTGAAGAAGTTTTGATTAGATAAAAACGAAATTCTCAATTTTCTCGTCAAGAAACAATCGCTTTTCCCGGCAGGATGATTATAATACGCTCCGCAAAACTCGAGCAAATCCCGTCTTGACATCGCCCAGATGGGAGGGTCGCTTTTCAAAGTCAAATTTGGTTATCAAGTCCAAACTGTAACATCTAAGAGGCGAGATGAGCTTGAAACTTGCCGAGGGCAACACTAAACTCCGATTGATGGCCCTCTTGAGAGTTATTTCGTTTTCGAGGCTGGGTTTCGGACTTGAATCGAAGTTTTGGGGACGACAAAACACACAACGTCCCTAGAATGGGGACGATTACCGTTTTAAAACGCTCTTCCCTTCCAGACAGATCTTTCAAACCCTGTTTCAATTCAAATATGAAAAATAGAACGATTCGATTGTGTAAATTCGTCTGAAGCCAAAGCCATCAACTCTTATCGACTCTCAAAATCACAAGAGAATAATTTCGCGTCGAATAAATTCTTCCACTCCGGCGAAAAACCAATATTTATTTTTTTAGATAAAGTATCTTATTTCAAAATGTATTGACCCATATTGACCATTAAGCTGTTTCCATTTGCGCCAATCTATCAAAATCCCATCAATCAATCAATTGGTTTACGTATATTACATTAAAAGTCAATTTTGATCCGGGAATTCAGTCCAAAGTATTCGAAGATTACATTAGGATTACAGCTCGACCCTAACGTCGGAGCCAGGAGCGTTGAGAAACGTTGAATTTAATTCTTTTGCCTTCCGTCCATCTTCAGATAATTAGGTAGCAGGCAACTAAGTAAGTATAAATCACCACAGTAATACTATTGACGGTTTAATTAGCAAGATTTCTTAATAATTATTAATATGGTTTATTAAGTATTTCACTCAGCTCAAATGATTTCTTGATGCAAAGAGTTTATTACAAACGCCAGTTTCCTTGCCATAAACGCCACGTATAGCAGGATTGGACTAAGTCTGCCCCTTTTGGCTTTCAAGCAACGCATGTATTGCAGAGTTGAACTAAGACTGCCCCATGTAGCTTCTGTGCAACAGGTGTATTGCAAGGTTGGACTGAGTTTGTCTCATGTAGCTTCTATCCAGCAGGTGTATTGCAGGGTTGGACTGAGTCTGCCCCATGTTATATTCAAGCATTGCGTGTGTTGTAGGGTTGGATTAGGTCTGCCCTATGTTGTTTTTTGCAGCGCCTGTATTGCAGAGTTGGACTAAGTCTGCCGCTTTTGGCTTTCAAGCAACGCATGTATTGCAGAGTTGGACTAAGTCTGCCCCATGTTGCTTTCGTGCAAAGCGTATATTGCAGAGTTGGACTAAGACTGCCCCTTTTGGATTTTAAGCAACGTGTGTATTTGAGAGTTGAACTAAGACTGCCCCATGTAGCTTCTGTGCAACAGGTGTATTGCAGGGTTAGACTGAGTTTATCGCATGTAGCTTCTATCCAGCAGGTGTATTGCAGGGTTGGACTGAGTCTGCCCCATGTTATATTCAAGCATTGCGTGTGTTGTAGGGTTGGATTAGGTCTGCCCCATGTTGTTTTTTGCAGCGCCTGTATTGCAGAGTTGGACTAAGTCTGCCGCTTTTGGCTTTCAAGCAACGCATGTATTGCAGAGTTGGACTAAGTCTGCCCCATGTTGCTTTCGTGCAAAGCGTGTATTGCAGAGTTGGACTAAGACTACCCCTTTTGGATTTTAAGCAACGCGTGTATTTGAGAGTTGAACTAAGACTGCCCCATGTAGCTTCTGTGCAACAGGTGTATTGCAGGGTTAGACTAAGTTTGTCTCATGTAGCTTCTACCCAGCAGGTGTATTGCAGGGTTGGACTGAGTCTGCCCCATGTTATATTCAAGCAACGCATATATTGCAGAGTTGGACTAAGTCTGCCCCATGTTGCTTTCGTGCAAAGCGTATATTGCAGAGTTGGACTAAGACTACCCCTTTTGGATTTTAAGCAACGTGTGTATTTGAGAGTTGAACTAAGACTGCCCCATGTAGCTTCTGTGCAACAGGTGTATTGCAGGTTTGGACTGAGTTTGTCTCATGTAGCTTCTATCCAGCAGGTGTATTGCAGGGTTGGACTGAGTCTGCCCCATGTTATATTCAAGCATTGCGGGTGTTGTAGGGTTGGATTAGGTCTGCCCCATGTTGTTTTTTGCAGCGCCTGTATTGCAGAGTTGGACTAAGTCTGCCCCATGTTGCTTCTACCTGTGTTGCAGGGTTGGACTATGTTTGCCCGTGTTGATTCTAAGCAACAAGTGATTTTTTATTATAAATTTCAAGTGTTTTCTCTCTTCCTTTTACCGTTATATAGGCAAGTTAAGGGAATATTTTATTTTTTAATTAGTTCATGAGCTATAGTCAACATTTTGATGCATGGGTTCCCTGGGATTGATCAGCCCATTCTCCACCTCACGTCCGTAACAAGTAGCATCGCGATTTTGTCCTCACGACCTTCTCACGAAAAAGAATTCATTTTAACAAGTAATTGCCGGGAGCCTCGTCGTGTGAGCGCGTCGAGTTCTTTTTTGACGAGGTGAACAAAAACGAAATCGACGTTAAACGGCCCGCGATCGGATGGATGGTTTAAAAAAAAAAAAAGAAAGATTTATCGTAGTGAAGAAAGATAATACAATGATGACTTGCACTGATCGGAAATTCATAATTCATTAAACCACGTGCTCAAGCAGAGCGTCCGATGAAGGACATCATCATTTTAGATACCGACTTCGGCCTTCAGAGTCCACGCATCAGACGTTTTTAATGCCTCCATGTACTCTTCCAACCTTTTCAACTATGAATTGTTGAATAAGTTTGTTTACGTACTAATTTGAAATCAATTACCAAACTAAAACATTCGTCGAATAAATCAAAAATCAGCTCCGTTTGTGTAGATTTTTTACAAGTTTGTATCTTTGCATTGGTCTGTGAGCTAATTTATATACAATTCAGGTAATTTCAGATAATTCGGAATAAATTATTACGGCCTTGAATGATGCACATTGTGCTGGGACATCAGACCAATTTATTCTATCACTGGGCATTACGTACGTAAAACGCGAGGACGTTTTCGGAATAATTTGGTAACGACGAACACATTTTAGCTTTAAGAAAAACGAGGTTATTTACATCTTTGATGAGGATGATGAATGAAATAGACTTAGGCCTAGATTGGAATTTCGGGCTCGTGTTTATTCGATTTTATATGGGAAAAAAATTGTTAAATCAATAGTACAGTTTCCAACCACCTTCCGGGCCGAAAAGGCTTTTCAAATACTGGAAAATATCAAAATTCCGCCATACGCTCTTTCTGGGCCTTATTTGTACCCCGCTTTTTCAGCTCAAAGTCCTTGAAAAACTGAGCATCTATAACTATTTACTTTGATGTTTCGATAAATTAGAGCGTTTCTACTTATATTGAACTATACGGCAAACCCCAATGAGGAATGTCCGCCACAAGAGGGTAATCAGGTATATGAAAACTCTCTCCAGGGAATTAGATCCCTGATGGAAACAGGAGTTTCCTGAGAGCACAATAAGCCAATAGGCTTTCGCGCCCTGGGGCCCATCTAATCCCCTTCTTAGATGTCCTATACCAATCTATATTTAACTATATTGAGTAGTCCACCCATGTGGACTGCAGAGCTATTAAAAAAAAAAATTTTTTTTCAAATCTTGTTTTATACGATTTAAAAAGTGCGCGAAAACACTTTCTGGCCAAAAAGCCCGTTAAAATGCTCAAAAATTATGGAGGCCTGTATGGGATTTTGGCACGTTTGAAGACTTAGGCACCAAAAATTATCTACTCTGAAAAACCCAATGAGGGGAGTCCTTTTTGAAGAAACTAATCAGCTACCTTAGAACTCTTACTGAGGGTTTGCTCCCTCCTGACCAAAACTGCACTCTCGTGGGAGGCACGATAAGTCATCTGCATCTGCACCTTGAGGCTCTCCTAATCCTCTTCTCACCAATCCATCCTCTACCAATCAATATTTAAGTATATTGAGTAGCCTACCTATGTATTTGCTGAAATATCTTTTTTGCTGATGTTGCTGCTTGGATTGTTGTTAAAATGCTTAAAAATAACGGTGGCCGGTGCGGGTTTTGAACTATTCAATGACTTGGGCATGTAAAGTGTCATTTTTCAATTAACTTTGAACGCTGAAGAGATTGAGATGGGTCTGGGATTGACTGCCGCACCCCAGAAGTGGGTTTAAACAAAAACGTTTTTTTGAATATTTGAATTTAACGGTATTAAAAAAATGTTTAATTCATTTTTCCTCCTCATTATCTACTCTGAAAACCTCGAAGACACGCGATTGATGAACGGAGTTGTTTCAATGTAAATATCTTACATTCAGAATTTAAACGATAGTTTGAAACGAGGTAGTGAAACGAGTATTTTGCCGAATGTACACTGGTAGTGGCGCGCTAAGACGTTGTATTCTTATCGATAAAGTCAACAAGACGGGCTAAGTGCAACTCGCCGACCTCAACCTTCAATTTTTGGTCATTTTTAGGTTTTCACGGCCAACGTCTTGGAATGTTTGAATCCGAGTGTGAAATGTTTTTCTGAGAGAAGATTTTACTTCTCGAGAAACGATTTAAGCGAGACGACAAGTGCGAGTTTAATGGCAAATAGCCTTGGGGCTTTTAGAGAGTGAAAACGAAAAGCACGTTGATATTAAGGGTATGCATGATAGGCTATAGTCAAATAAAAAAACATTTCCAATGATTTTGATTGTCGTAGCACGAACTACGTGCCTCACCAAAGTCCCTTTTTCACAACTATAAATCTTCCGAATTCTCCTATCTGTTTGGCGACTTTCAACGTACCAACAAACGTTGCAACTTTTCCTCTCCGATATTTTTTCCTTGTTGAGCAAACTGACAAAAAAAAACCCTCGTTTTTTGTCACGTAGTGGCCGTAAGTCGCTCTTGACAGAAACTTTTAAAATTGAAACCACCGCTGAGTGGTAGGCAGCTTAGTATTGCAAGCAGACTGGAATGAAGTCCGAAGGAAGAGGAACGAGGATCGAAAAAGACTTTTTGAAGACTTTTTCTCGCGAACTTTTTCTTTTTTCCCAACACCGGCTAACTCCGGCGCTTAATCCCGGAAGTCTTTCGAGATTTTCGTTATACCTGTTTTGGCGCGAATTTATCGTATGCTTGTATAAGGAGCACCAAAAAAGGAAGAGATTACGGAAATTCTCAGCGAATTATTCCACAATTTATCATTTTAGGTGGACCTCCCTCGTGTAGATAAGGGGGTTCTCTTATCTAATCAGTTCCTAATCTTGTACTGCAGTCCGGGTTGAACCAAACTATGAACTACCCCAAAAATGATAAACGACTTGGGTAATTTTGAAGCTGCACGCAATTGAAATGTGGCAAAGATCCGATTTGACAACGCTGCTAATTATTCCACAACAGTTTATTATCCCAGGATCAAGGTAGATTCTGCTCGTATGGTCAAGTTTGTATCTGAAAGTCACCTTTTAGTAAGTACGTGGTTTGAGGAAAAAAATAATGTTTAAATAATTGAATGGCAATGATTTAAAACAAGATTTCGTTCCATCATTGTGCCAAAACCAAGCAAGACCCGTTATAGACACTTATTACGAGTCGGTAGAAACGGTTATAGAATGGGGGGGGGGGAGTAGACCCCCACAAATGCATTTAACTGCGAGGGGTATTTTCATAAATGTGTTTTTCACTTGTTGATTCACTTTTTCTTAAAATACAAAATAGTTAATTTTATAAATTAAAGAAAATTCTGTAACGTCAGCGTTTAGCGTTTCCCTCCCCACCCCTGTTGAGACAAGCCAAATGAGATCCTCCTTGATTTTTGAGTTATCCTTGATTTTTGAGTTGATCTTTGGTTTCAAAAATGCCCCGCAGCAGTGCTTCAATCAATATTTTATCTGAATTAACTTTTGTTAAAAAAAAAAAAAGGAAAAAAAAAAACAAGGGGAGGAAGTTGCTAGAGCGCAGTCCAAATGTATGTATGTATAGCCCAAATGTATCCGTCAATTCAATTTTTCGGATTGTGATGTCACCGTTCAGCGGGTAACTTTTTTGAAAAATCCATCATCCGAACTATTTCTGATATATCTGACACATTCCCCTTTCATAGTTATGGACAGCACCATTGGAAAACAAAATAGACCAACTTCATACTCATAGATACACCCCATTGGACATTCAACCCTGCAGGAGAATGAGGTTAAGGGTAGAAAACGGGTTTGAAGCAAAGAAACATGGCTTTTAATGGGGAAAAAGATCAGCATTACTCAAGGTCTCTAAAGTTTTCAAAATACCTTGACCCGTGAGCAACGTACTAAGTGTCAAAATTGAAATTTAATTTTTTTTTTTAATTTGGATAAAAACAATATTTTACACGCCTATATCTCCATAACTCTCAAAAATCACCTGAACTGGGAACCCCCTTCGACTGGAGTGTTAGTTAAGTAAGATAGACATATTTTTGAGAAATCTAGGGGGGACGGCAAGCATGATATTATATCAAAAGCTGATGCAAATTACCCATTCTCAACTACTATCGCCGCGTTGGCAGTATAACACTACACAAATTTGTATGAGCTGTCAAAAAAGGGTCCTTTTTAGCTTTTCTCCTTTGTCAAAAGAAAAGTCTCGTTACTAATCAATCACGTTGATGCTTCGTGCGACAGACGTGATTTCCATCCTGATCTTCATTCCGTATACGTACCCAATCAGCTAAAATAATCCACACCGCCTGCGTATTATCCGCGTGTTACCCGCTCTTAATGAAATTAATCCGCGCCTTGCCCTGAACAAGAGTTTATTTCGCCGAATCTCTCGAATACACCGAACTGACAATCCAGGCTTACCGAGTGTTTAGAAATCCTCGCCTATTACGTACCTTTGTGTTGCTCGAGGGCGTCCGAAATGTCCGAGATTAGTACAAACGAAATGACCGAGGTTATAGTTAATTACGCAAGCATACATAGTGCGTGCTCGCTTACTTATCTTTTCAAGATTTGAAACTACGATAGGAATATTAAGCGGAAATTGACGGTTGAGACTTCCTCCATGACGCATAATTACTTGTTTATACAGTTAACGAGGCCCTCTCAAATGACTTATGCTATTAGTAGTTTAGTAGTCCTCAACATAATAGTCCCTCGAACATAAGTCTGAAGAAATACCATACACAAAATTTCGATGGAGAAAGGTCTGAGAATTGGTGAGAGTAAGTTAGAGTGCTTGCAGCAGCATTGTCCTTGTCCGCTTATTTGCTCTCACCATTAGCTTAGGCAATCAATGGCTAGTCTTTCAAGTTCCTGTTGGTTATTGAATGATTTCTCACAGGACTATGTCAATCTGGAAGATGCCTGTGACAATGTTTCCACAGAACTCACTCAATATTGAACTTCCCTCAATTCGCAGCAATTCGGATGGTTGTCCACTGTAACTATTGCATACTTTGCTGCCAAAATGTCTGTGGCCTATGGTATTCTTTAGTTGTCTCATGTATGGATTTTCTGTGGGCTGATCTTTTCTGGTAGGTATTACAACTTTAGGTTTTCCCAATCGGAGTCCTTAGAATGGTGATACAATATTAGAATGTTTCTTCTGCATTGGTTATAAAAAGAACAAAGAATAAAGGACAAGGAACAAGAAACAATGTACATGTAACCAGGCTGAAGAAGTATAACATCAAAAAATTTTACCAAAATTGTCGGCCAGAATGATGTGGTAATTGATTCAGATTGATAAGAACGTGGTCAGCAAAAGTCAATACTGTCAATGATAAAATTGACAGAACTAGAACATTTCTGAACAAAACAGCCTGAAGTAGAAAAACTTGTGATTACATGTCAAAACATTCGTCTTAAAACAGTATGAAAAATGTTGATGTTTGAGGGCAACTACCCAATCCTTGACATTCCCCTCTTAGCTAAGTGACATTATACACGAGCGTCATCTACAGTAGAACTAGGGAGGTCTCTGTTGAGTGCTGCTGTCGCGGAAAAGGTTGTAACCTCGAGGTGTCTTGTTGTTCGGCCATATTGACTTTGGTGCATGGCTATGGAAGTGTTTTTTATAATATCTTCTTTCGAGGTGAGACGTATTTAACGAGAATACAAGTATATCGATTCTATCCTATCATCTTCCCCAGGTTCCATTTAATTGAATTAGTAGTAGTTAAACCAATATCGCGTTAAAAAACAATACGGAAGTGGATAAATAATCCAGACGAAGCTGATAAAACGCCCATAGTGCTGCTGTAACAGGGCGGCAGAGTCCAAGCGCCCCGTCAAGAAACTTCGGCGGCGGGGTACGGGTCGGGCCCTCTCCCCTCCAAGCGCCTGACCCAGCTGGGCAAAAGGCGTGACCTCATCGGATTGGTCGGACGACGGGTGGCAAGAGGCACCCGGGGAGTAGGAGGAGGGGAAGGCGACTGGACGAGTAGACTGGTGAAAGGCTGCGGCAGTCAGTCGTGTACAAACTCAAGTGAAACGAGGTTGTGCCCCCCCCTGCTCGCCATAATCTCGAGAGGACGAGGCGAGGCAGGGGCGGGGCGGAGCAACCGGAGCGGAACAACCCAAGCGAAACAACCTGTTTCGAAGCGAAACAACCGACGCGAAGCAAATCAACCCCTTGTGAAGCCGGTGTTGTGAACGTGACCTGAGGGAACAAGTGTATCGTGGTTCCTTCAGGGTGAGAACTCGGGAATTGGGAGATCAGCCAATTCCTCTCCCGTAACAGTGGGCCCTATTACGAACTGAAAATCCCCCGTCGGACCCGAGTGTTGATTCGTTCGCGCCCGATCGACGGCCAATAGTCCGGGTTCCCCACGCACCGCCAGTCGTCGGACCTCCGTCGGAAAGAGCCTCGCCTCCTCCGGCCTGGACGGCGTTCCCCTGACCGAAGCCGAGCAGCGAAGAAGAGAACATCACCCTGTTGTCTCCATCCTAAGGAGTTGGTACACGTAAGTGGCGAAATACCTCTATCTCGTGAAGAGAACATCACCCTGTGGTCTCCACCCTAAGAAGTTGGTACATGTAAGTGGTGAAATACCTCTGTCTCGTACCCTCGCAACGCGAAAGTCGAATCTTCTAAATCTGGCCCAAGCCCTGACGTTTAGTCACCAGAAAGCTGATCATATAGTTGTAGATTGTACCCGTATTATTTTGCATTTTTGTCTCTCGTACATTAGGAAAAGAGAAAGGGATTAGGGGAGGACACTAACAAATCACTTTCACTTTTACCGTTATTCAATCCAACCTTCTTGAGCCTTCAGCTACCCCGTAAATTCATTTGGCCTTCAGCCCTTCACTTTTGCCTACTCAATAATTAGGTTACGTAATAGTCAATATCCTTCTCGGCCGAGACATTCCGTATTTTATATTTCTGTCAATTGCGTTTATTATAAGTCAATATTGAATCTTTGTCTTTTCAATCACGAAACCCCATTCCTCAGAGCTTGGTAAATTCTGGTATACATATTTGGACAACCTAGAATACTCTTCAAGTGTACTTGACGTCCTCGACCTACCGTTTGCAGACAATCCTGACGGTAAGTAAAAGCCTTTAATTTCCCACTAATTATTCGCCTAGGTCAATTTTAGGATCCCTAGCCCGTTGGGTGAAAACGACGGGTTACACTGCTACTGGTGGCTGTCCACTATCACTAACAATTGTTGTTTTGCTTATAAAGCAAACCAGCCCTAAATTTTATTCAGTGACAAACACTCTCTGAATTTGAGGTTTGAACAGGAGGGCTTTCTTTTCATAGTCAGTCCCCACCACCAGGAGGTACCTGCTTCTAACATTGTTGCCTCCATTGCAAAGACATTACCATCCCCTAGGCACTCTCCCGCACACCCTGCTAGTTCACCCGCTGTCCGCTTATGGCGCTGTCATGAATTTTCTGTATCATAATACCAAGATGTACCAATCTTATCTCATTTATTATTTTATTATTATTATTATTCTTTCCACAACTTGATATTTCTGTTCCTACTGATGACGTTTGATTGTTCATGACTGGGTGAGCTAATAGCGATATTTGACTTTTAAGACAGCTTATTTACTGATGAGCGGGAAAACTAGCTGGGTCCGATGTAGCTACTATTTTACTCTGCGGTCCGACGGTTAGCGTCTTGTCTACCTTCAGTACGTTCCTCATCCGTCCTTGACAAGCTTCTAAACTATTTCATGCGAGCGCCGACACGTTAAGTTATTTCATAGATCACAACTGCAGATGCATCGTCGCGTTCTTTTTGCGCCGGCTAATAACAACTTGATGCGAGAGATATTCATGCTTCAAAACGCCTTTCCGCTCATAAACAACGTTACACGCGACCCTGGTAAAAGTGTCGCACCTCGGGCACAACCTACCGTGACCATCTGATCACCAGCGAGAAATCGGCCGGCGTTAACAAAGCTATCTCAGCTAAGAAAATAACTTTGTGAGCACGCATCCTTGCAAGGACCGATCAGCTTCACAGATTCTTCCGAAAAAAAATTTCATCAAAATCAACTCGTGTATGACGAGTTCAATGAACTCATAAATTGAGGCTATCCAGCTGAGTGACCCGCCAAGATTTCAAAAGTCCTTTCGCCTTCGTAACGCCAAAAATATATGTTAATTTTGTTTTTTGTGTTGGAAGGAAGTAACTGATTCTATCACTTTCTTCTGAATCTAATGTTAAGTAATACGGTTGTTGGTAATTTCGTCAGACACATTTTTATTCTGAGATTAACAGATAAAGGTGAGATGCAACAAATTCATGAGCCAAAACGGGGAGACCTCCCAACGCCATCTAAATCGACGTGTTTTTGTTTACGAACGAAGTTCAAATAGATCGTTCAATTCCGGGTAGGTAGAAACACCTTCCAACAATCATTACGGAGCAGGCGACGCGTATACAACCGAAATGGGTCGTTGGGAGCCACGTGCTGAAAGAGATCTCCACGTGCGCCATCATCCCTGACGGGGACCGGATTTCGTATCGTTCAACAAATAATACAATATTGACCAGGGACGATCCCGATGAAACACAACGAATCCTCAAATAACGCTTCCGTCATTCTAGAAATGATAATTACTATGTGAACGGTATGATTTTCTTCTAAACTGTCTGCCTTAACCCGGTCGTATGTAAGATTAAAATATGGAAAACGAATTTCGAGAGAATTCGTCGTAAAATACATTTTTATTGTGCGTAGTAGGTTCATAAATACGTATTTTGCTGGGGTAAAAACATGAACGCAAATAGCATTACCTATCGCCCGTGGGACACAATTACGTAAAAGAAAGAAGTTTTACGTCAATTTATCTGTTATGCTTCATAAACACCTAAATAATTCATGAAATTGAACAAATTTTTTCTCGAATATAGGCGGAAACCAACATCAATTTACTATATAAATGTTGCAATAAGGTTGCAATAATCACAAAAACACCCAAAGCTAGACGCCGTAGAGTATCATTTTCTACTGAATTTTGCACAATAAAATCGATTAGGTTGAAGTCTGGATCGATTTTCGTTGACGAAGGCGGATAAGGGGAGCAAATAGGTATTTTTACTAGGAACTTTCGAGGTTTTTGGCAATTATTTTTTACTGAATTTCCCTTGCCACATCAATTAGATTGGGTTTCGAGCCGATTTTTTGTAAACGGAGGCGTGGTATGGAGCACAAATTGGTACTTATACCAAGAATTTTATATAATTTTGTCTAACTAGACACGTGGAGTCATCCTCGTTCCATCCTCATTTTCCAACAATAAATTAAGATGGAGTTTGAGGCCATTTTCCGCAAACTGTGGCGGATTATGGGATACCAATATGTATTTTGATGACGAATTTTCTGTATTTTTGGTTAACTGGGCGAGTGCAAGTTTCATTTCTCACTAAATATCTCACGCTAAATTGATTAAGATGGGTTTTGAGTCGATTTCTCAAACTGAGGAGGGGTGCCAATAGGTATTTTGACTGAGGGCTTTCCATATTTTCGGGTAACTGAACGTGTGTGGTATCATTAAACAGTGGCGGGTTATGGGTACCAGCATGTATTTTGACCAAGAATTGTCTATATTTTGGGGTAACTAGACGCGTGGGGTATAATTTCCCACATAATTCCGGACGCTAATTGAATTATCAAGGAGTTTAGACAAATCGCCGTCAAATATTGATATCATATCTGTCACGGACACTCTGTTTGTACAGTGGAAATCAGAGTGATGTTCCTGCCGTTCTCTACGCATTCATACTGGAATTCACTTTTCCTGAAGTTGATGGAGAATCATCAATTTGGCTTCGCCAATCGATAACTGATTAAATTTTGATTCACATGAAATTACGCTAATTTATATGATTTAAAAAATATAGTTATCGTAACAGTATTTCCAGAATGTTTTACGTACTTTGTGCTAAATCTTCTTGGACAAGGATGTCTCTAACTTGGTTTTGAGGAGTTCTTATCGATTTTATTAGGTCTATAGTGAACTTATCGTTCAATCCAGTGGTGTCAAACAAGAAAACGTTGTTTTAAAGAGATTGAAAACAACTTTAGAAAATCACATCTCGGGAATGATTTATGATGGGAAGATGCGATTTGCAGCGTTCTACTTAATTATCTGTCTAGTTTCAGCCAATTTTTACTTTCATCAAGTGGTGAACATCCTGTAGTAAATTAGTGGAAAGAACCAAAATCACGAATTACGTAAGTACGATAACAACTTTTTTAGAACGACCGCATAGGTTCTGATGAACTTGTCGTTGCGAAGCTTCCAGTCTTGAATCACCGCTCTTTCTAACCGAAAGAAAAACGTGAGGAGCTGACGAGTTCGGCAATAGTAATATCACAATGTCGTCGACCCCCTCGGTGCTGAAAGTGAAAATTATTCTTCGTGTTGTGGAGTTGAAAAGTCAGTGAAAGGGAATTACCGTCTCAGGTCTGTGGTTTATCAATCTCTAAAACCCGCTTACTGACCTTCGACAAAACCACTCGGAGAACCAGTCAACTGTGATGAGAGTGACCGCTTAGAGGGAGCAGTATAACCGTGACCACTCGCGCTCGTTAGTTATTTTAGCGAGTTAGAAACCAGTTTTTTTCCCTTCCGAATAAAAAAAATAATAACAATACGAATTTAATTGAAACACTAACACCGGAGATCGATTATTATACGAGTATCGACACACTATAACATACATAAAAAGCTGAACAAAAAAAAAACACCCTTACGTACATGCAAGAAATTTTAACAAATAGTAAATCAAATTAACGACGTTTCCAAGCCAGGTAACAGCTTTAAATTCGTTAAAAAAGGTTCCGAAAGAGCACATTTTGTCAGAAAGAAAGTTGGATTTGACCTAGAGGGTAGAGGGTGTGTTTTGACTGGAAAATTTCCAATCTGACAGAAAAACGATTGTGTGAGAACCAAAGGGAGGTTTTGTTTGAACTTCAAACAGTATAATTTGACTTGGGAAAGGTTTAGTTCATCTGAAGGGGTTTCAATTTGGCTTGGAGAAGGCTCAACTCAAGCGGGAAACGGTTTAATTTGACATGGAAACTGTTAATTTTTTTATCTAGAGAAAGCCAAGTTGAATATGAATAACAGTTTAATCTGAAAAAAGTCATGTTAATTTCAAGAATGAGGTTTGTTTTGAATTTTACACTTCGCTATTCGACCCGGAAAGGTTCAAGCTTACATGTAAAACGGTCAATTTTGATCCAAAAAAGATTTTCTTTGACTTGGAAAAGGTTTTAATTTGAATAGGAAAGATTCAACATTACTTGTAAACTGTTGAATTTGATTTGAAAAAGGTTTCATTCAATCATGGGAAGATTTTATTTAATTTAAAAAACGTTTATTTTGATTACCAAATTTTAACTCAACTTTTACTCGGAAAGGGTAAATTGAATTGGAAGAAGTTTAGCTCGAAAAAGTTTTTGGATTTTAATCTGTGGCAAGGTATGGTGAACTTTTCGCCTAGTTTGACTATTTTCCGACGGATCGCGCCAGAATATTTTCTTTTAGATAATATCTTCAAAGGATTTCATTCAATATTGCTTGAATAATGCATTTTTAATTTAAAAAAAAATAAGTACACTATTTGATACGTTCCGATAAACTTAAGCTTCCAGAAACAAGTTTTCGCGTTGAAATCTTCTCACGTGGCGCGTGAAATAAATTGTTAGATGGAATGGATGGTTACGAAATGCTGTACACGTTTTCCTTCAGCATGTGCTGTAATGAACGAGGTTTTCAACATAACCTCGGACTAGATAGGAGAAATCAATGAAGTCAACTCAGTGGGAACCAGTTAGAGCTTATTAGGTGTCATAGGCTTGTATCAATACTCCCCAATGAAAATACCTTCGATGTTCGACGTCATGGTTTCTGTCCATTCATTAGTCCATTTTGCTCGCGATACAATGCGCTAATCCAGTTATTACTGGTCGATTTATCACTACAGGAGAGTGTATTCCGCATAAACAACCTTTGAAGGGGCGCCACTGTTGCAGCCAATAGCAGTGATTCATCTGTTATCTCTTATCAATGTTGTCATTCGATATAATCGTCGCTTTCGACGAAATGCCGACGGAATTCGATGGCTTCAACCGGTTATTGACTAATTTAGCAAGATCTCGCCGAAAAAAAAAGAGTTGAAAGGCGTAAAAAATCTGGCTCGCATATTTTATAAAACTCGACCGCATGGATGAGAACGAGTTCGTTAAACCGTCCGTTTGAGCAACAAGTGGGAAGATAATATTGGAAAGGTGCCTTCGAGGGGTTTCAGAAACTTTGCAGATGAGAGATTGAGAAACGATTTTGAGCCACCAAAGGTGTTTACCGAATTTTTTGGGAAATCGACGAGATTTTTGAACGAGCTCGTCATTAAAACCGGTCATTTCTCGTTTGGTGACGTCGACGACGCCAAGGGTTGCTTCACTCGAATAAAACCCACATCGCTTATCTGATGAAAAATCCCGCATAAATAGATGGCAATTACATGAATATGAAGGAACCTAGCGGTTATAAGTACTTGCCAAACGGGTAATTACGGGTTTTTTGAGTGAAAATCGGCGTGATAATACTGATCAACCAACTGTGATGACGAGACACGAGGGACAGCTGTTGCGCTCCAGCGTACGTGTAAACTGCATAGTGCACGTGTTCTAAAAAGTTATGGATTCGCGTGGGAAGTTTCCAAAGGACTCAAGAGTGAGAGTGGGCCACATTGGGATAGAGTGAATTGAATAGGTACGACAAAATTGAGAACTAATCATTTAAGCGAGGGCCATTGAGGTTAGACATTGATGAGATGCTTTGAAATGGAGGGAAGCGGTCATAATATAAACTTGGCAACTACTTGTCCAATTTGGCTTGAGTTTGGAGAGTGTGTACAAAAAGAGACTAATGAGGTGATGTTGCATATGAAATGCTGAGGGCAATCTCTTACTGCTCTTCCACTTGTTTCTAGAAAAAAAAAAACCCCATGTGAAAAAGGGTGCTCTGGAGAGTATAAACCTACATCATTTTTATTTGAAATCAAAATAATTAATTTAATAAAAACTGAGACAGATGATGATGGTGATGTCAGCGTTCAGTGATTCCCATCCTGACCCTGTTGAGGCAACCTAAGTGAGGTCCACCTTGATTTCTGAGTCATCATTGTCATTGGTTTACATGACTCTCGCAACTGCACTTTGATCAGTATTTTATCGGGAGTGATCTACCTTTCTTGCTTCAAGTTTATATGAAGGTTGTTAACAACAATAACAAAACTAAGGGGAGGAAACATTCAGTTGGTTACAGTTGTCCTCTAGAGCAGAAGGTAAGGACTGCTGTTGTAGTTCCTCGCATTTTTTGTCTCAAAAGTAGCCAACATTTCACTTTTTCTTGCGGGCTGTGACTTCACTGTTCAGTGGGTAGTGATTTTATTGAAAAATCCATTGCTCATATTATTTCTGATGTAGGTATCTGACACTTTCTTCCCCATTCGTAGTTATGGAAAACATCAATGGGAACCAATAATTGAGTAACTTCAAACCCCATCATTTAAGAACACATTTCCGAAATACCTATTTTCATTCGCACGCCCTCTGCGGCGATCAGGCTGATTGTCTGAGTGGAGTTAAGGGATGCAAAACGTCGGACTTTAAAGCATTTTGAACACTTCTTTCCGCCCGGTCGGCAGATTAAAGTCTGAATTCACACACTTTCGCTACGTAAAAAAAGGGTAATTAAGTATAAGGGGAACAGGAAACAGTTTGTTTTCTTGTACAAATCCACGCTGTTGATCATCACATTCTAAACAACTAAGACCATGAAGAAAATCATAAATTTTTCCTGATCCAACCGAGACATCTTAAAAGCTGAATCGTTGTCCTCAACGTAATATTTATAACCGCTCGTGGTCCTGACCCCGCTATCGAGTCTTCGCACCTTTCAAGGCTTCTCGTACCAGAGGAGAAAAAAAATGAACTTCGGTTGTCTCTTCAACTGCATCTTACCTCGGATATGACAATGACCTTACGGCGATTTCAAGCTCGTTTCAAGGATAGCTCCTCATCAGATTCCTCATGACATGAATCACGTGTGACCCAGAATAATCGTACCGAAGGATGTTGGTTACAAAAGGCGCTTCAAATCCACGAGTAAAAAAAATTCTACAAAAACGGCCGTAATCAGGAAACGTTCGGCGTCTGCACCTTTTTTAGTGGAATTTTTTTCTATCTTTTACTCGTGGGTTCTAATGCGTCTTCGAGGCAATCAACGATCTTGATGGACGAAAAAAAAAAAAATTCCAGAAGGTTGAACGAATTTTTGATTCGGTAAAAAACTAGGCCGCCCATTGATCTCATTATTTTAGTAAGTTCCTCGTAAAAAAGATGGGAACTTGACTTCCTGGAGGAGAACTTCCCTCGTGTCAGAAATAAAGGTTCAAATGGGGGAGGGAATTAATGTCAAACTCAGCAATAAACATTTTGTGAGCAGTATTGGAAAATATATTCAGTGATAAGACATTTCAATTAGATCCCTTATCGAGAATTCTACGAAATAAAGCAGATTGCATTAATCTGGTGCTAATACATTCATTGTCAAAATAGAAGATATTTATTATAACGTGAATGAAATGCGTCCTTCATACGACACCGGTTTGTATGAAAATATGCGCCGTAACTATGCTATATTGAAAACAAAAATTTTTATGAGACTCACGTGTCTCTCGAATATTGCTGTATATTTTTTATGCAACACTTTTTCTCTTTTCATGATGCCACCGACATTTGCCTGAGATTAGGTTATTGCAAAATTTTGTCTGATCATTTTAAAGGTAATTTTATGCTCAGACAGCTACGGACAACAATAGGCAAACAGTCATTTAGGTTATTTTTGTCATTACGTCATATTGACTTCTACGCGGCTCAACGGATTGAAACGATGATTCATAAAATACCAGTGTATTAATATTAGTAGTATTAGTGCGCCCTTCATTACATTGACTGTTCTATATTGCAGTGCAATATGCGCCACCGTGTGTAATTACTGCATGAACGCCCAAGAGTTACCCAGCATGAAATAAATCATAAGGTGGTTTCAAGCAGAAAATCCTAATTTGCCTTAGCCAATGAAACAGTCATAATGCAGCTCTACTGATGCCTATTCACATCAGCAACAAGACCGGCTCAGCAAACAACACCTATCAGGGCAGGTCCTGGTGGAATCCTACTACTAAATGATTAAGCTCCACAAGAAGTGGGAAGAGCAGGAATTGAGTCACATACTACCAGTGACACAATTACTTTAATACTTAATACGAGTTAGCACTGCAGATCCACAGGCCGTTAGCTGACCTCAGCCCCTGCCCTTGTTCCAACCGTTATTCTTAGACAGGACTCGCGAAGACTGGAAAATTACTCAACGCGGCCCAGTACCAACGCAACGAAGAGCAATAAAAAAATTGACAGGTTATTTATGCATTTTTAACCGTCGGTGAAGGTAGTCCAAGAACATGTCGCAACTTGTTTTCTCCCGATGAAATAGGCCTTGGAAAAACGATTGTCTATGAGATACTATTTACGACATTCGTTTTGCCATGAACACGTCGATTGTCAATAGTGAGATGACGGACAAATAGTGAGCATTAAAGTAAGAGGAGGATGCTATTAAAAGGAAAGAACGCTGCAAATTCATTCACAGGGGTTAGTTATTCCTTGGTCAAGGAGTATAACGACTCATTTCAATCGAGTCTGCGTTTAAAATTTATAGGAAAATGTTACCCTACACGCCTAATTACCAGAAATCTCAAAAACCACTTTTGAAATAGATAAATAGTCATCAATTTTGATCCATAACCTCTTCCGGTGGGCGTCAATCGTTCAGAGACCCGTTCCATTGGATTCAGCGTCCAAAATTTAGTGGAAATCATTACCCCACACACCTAGATCGCCAAAAATGTCAGATTTTCAGATTTTTTTGTTGATTATTCAAGGAATAGCCGACCAAAAACAGAAGAAGTCACGCAAAAGTACAAAAAAAAGAAACAACAACAGCCATAGTAATGTTATTATAACATGATGGGTGGCAAAGGCATGCCCAAGTAAGGATGTTTATAAGGTTAGTTGTTGCATTTTCAGGAAACTTCACTCAGTACAGAGAGCTCTGCCAGGCCAAGACAAACTCTGGACTCGATTTTTGGACAAGGTGATGACTGTTAACACTTTGTAGAGTGTTGGTCAATCTGAACTAGAAGCTGCATTCAGCAGACAGTGTTCCAGAGAATCTTCACCACAACGTATTGGCTATTGGCCTATGACCTTTCGAGATGTTGTGAACCTCTTGGATGGTAGCGACTGTCGCTAATTTTTGTTGTGAATTAGCGACTGTCACAAATAAACGCTTACATGGTAATAAGGTCTTGAATCATTGCCGCCACCTTGGGTACCATTAATCATACCACTGTACATGATTAAGTTGTTTAATTTATTCGTTTATGACATGCTCAATCTTTAAAGCCCCGTTGCGCATACCTCTAGAATCCTGTTTTTCTCCCTTATCTGCAAGAGTAGTCTTTTATAGGCTATTCAAACACAAAAACAAGTTGCCCAGAAGGTGAAAGTGAATGTTGTGCAGTTTGAGTGAAGGGTCTTGTTGCAAAGCTGAGGTAAGACGCCAAGTTTTACTATATTTTTTCAAATTACAGATCAGTTACTAATATTATAATATCGTTCAAAGTGCTTTGTATGCAGATGACAAGATTGGATTTCCGATCAAACCATAATCATATTGATTGTATACGTATATGCAATACGTAGTTTACTGACAATCGATCTAGTTTGCCTCTCAATTTTGAATCAAAATGAAATTTTCCAAAGCATGCCGCACGTATAATCCTGTATTTTTATTTAAAATAAAACGTCGTTGTTGGTATGTGCCTCAGTCTTGTTTGACAGTTCCCTTTCTATTGTAACAACCCTTTCCACAAGATTGGAGAATACTAAGTTGGAAGTTCATGTTCACTTCAGAGGAGACTGGCCTTATCTACACCTCAGTTTTCAAAATAAAAATATATAAATAAATAACTATCCTGGGTACTTTCAAATGAGTTTTTGTTCTGTTTCTCCCAGAGATTCAAATGAAATAATGTGTAAGTCTGGGGAGTGATTTATCAGCAGGTGGTGTGTCACCACCGCATTACTTTGTTCATACATATGATAGGGAAAGGTATTTTCACAGAACAATCGTTGTATGAATCTTCAAAATCATTGAAAGAACCAACAAAATGTCTGACCTGTCTAACCTGGCCCTAGGGAAACCTTCCTGTGTGCTGTCATGCTTAAGGACCCTCATTTCAATGGTTGTTATAACACAATGGCGTTTTTCATGTTTTCTTCCTCTCTCGGCAGACTAATTAAAAAAGGTTCGAAGCTAAATTCTTCGGGTTTCAATTACAATCAATCAATTACACGATTAATAGTAAAAATTCTTTTCAAACCACTCAAGTATCGATTAAAGCGATTTGTATTTCGATACATCGCTCTCCGCCTAATATGAGAAGAGAAAGGTTAATCATGAAAGGCTGAGTTATTTTGTTGTCTCACCTGCCCAGTCACTCATGACGTGATTGGTGTGAGTTCAGGCTGTGCAATCTGCAATGCCAACACATTACTGTTTCAAGTAAACAAATTATTTTTAAATAAACAAAAGAATATTGTTGTAATGCATCAAGTTTTTTCCGGGAATAATTTATCGTCTTATTTTCTAGGGGCTGAAAACTCGTCCTATAATTATGATCAAAATAAATTTTCTGCCTAAAAATGTACAATTATGAAGATTGATCATGTCCAGATGGGTTTACAGTCATTAAAACATCACTAGCTGATTTAGTTGATGAGAAATGCCCACATTAGTGTATCTACGATGCTTATCGAATGATTATTGCCGGTTTTTAGGCACATTCAACGGAAACACATTTAATTTCACTACCAATTACTGTGTATCAAATCAACGCTTCACGCATAAATCCGGTTCAAAGCTCGTCTCGGCGGTGAATCGAGTTTCTGATGAGAAGATTACAGAGCCATACATCGTGTTATTACCGTTGTTGCGACTCGCGTATGTATTTATGAACAAAGAAAATTATCAGTCATGTAATGGAGAAGGAGGGTGACTACAAGTGCTTTAGTTAAGTTATAGTTGAGCAGCGGTGGGTTCACGCAACTGAGGAGGTTGATGGAATTGAAGACCTTGGGAACTGGTCTGGTCAGTTCGGGCAGTCGCAGACCTATATATACGCCCGAAGGAATTAGTATAATTTCGCTGATCGTATTAGCATTTTGCTCTTCTAATCAACAACGCAAAACATCTGTCACTAACATAGGTAGAGTGTGTTCAAGTCCTTTTACCTACTTGAAATCTGCAACAGCTTTAATAGTTCAAATCATGTTGTCATTTTTGTGTGTCCAAAGTTGAACGAATATAACTCCCAATAACAATTAATAAAGTATACTTATTTATGACATATTGAAAACAAGGGACGTCTGTGCAAGAACCTGAGGGGGGTTGATAGTTGAATTTAACGCGACCAGTAACTTTTAGCGATTTAAAAGGCCGTGAAACGGGCAGCGTGATAAGTTTCCCGCCTTGCTGCAGCTGGTCAAGCGCAACAGCCGATACAAAATACCAGATTCGGATATGCAAGCCGTCAAAGGGCTCGAACTCGATAACAGAAGCACTTGGAGAAGTTCTCTCACGGAACTGACAATCTCACTCGAAGCGTTGATATAGAAGCCCTCTAGCTAAAGCACTCAAGGGCCATCTGGTATCGAGTGATATCGAGTGTGCATGACAAGACTTCCCTTCCGTTTGAGATGATCGCTTTCTTTCATTTGCCACACTGTGCATTGTAAATATTGTGAATAACGTCAGTTTCTTCTAGCCACCTGTACAATGAAAGGTATCATGGATCCCCGAACAGTTTTCATTGATGTTCTCACAGCTTATATTATGTGTACATCATTATGACACTGACATTGAACTTCTGAAAATCTATACAAAAAGTATGGAAGCTTATTATAGGCTCACTGTATACAGACAAGGAGAAAGAAAACTACCCACTATAAAAAAAAACCAACAATCCATTCTACGGAATGCTATAATAAATCATTTAGCAATTAAAACTTGAATAACGTAAAACGAAGGACTTGGAGAAGCTATTCTAGGATGGTAGCTCATATATGAGCATTGTTGTTATTTTGTCTTGTATTCCAATTTATTCTTCATTCTTCTGTTATTAGCATAGATAGAGCGAAATCTGTTGGTTGAAATTCGTAACCAAACTGTTTGTAAAGAAAAACAAAATGGCGTCTGCTCCGCAGGAACAGTAGACATGTAGTTTAAAAGGCTGCAAACTCTTCTATAACGGTAAAAATGGCAATTTCTAAAAATTTGCTAAAAAATCAATAATTTTGGCCAAGGATATTATTTAAGCCCTAGTTGGTCTTCGAAACATTTCAGCTGACGGACCAAATTTGAGAAGAGTATGGGTAAAAATGTATTTTTTGAAGCATTGGAAACTAGGAGTGTAGGGTATCATTTCCCTCTAAATTTTGAACGCTGAGTCTACTGAGATGAATCCCAGACCGATTGGTGTATATTGGAGGTGGGTATGGGTCAAGATAGATACCTAACTACCTATTTCAAAAATGGGGTTTTTGAGATTTTTGGGTTTTATGGGTGTAAGTTATCATTTTCCTCTAAATGTTGGACGCTGAATCGATTTGAATGAGTCCAGGACACACCATTTTTAGGACTAATTAACAGCGTTTTTGTTCCAGACATCTTGAAACGCAAATTGCCAAATGTTTGCACCAATCGAAGAGGTTGACCTCTGGCATAAAAATAGAATGATTATTCGAGGAATAAAAACCAAAATTAATCGCTCAATTATACAGATACTGGCCCCTTTCTACGTCCAGCCAATCCATGGAGTAGTGGGACGACTGAAAAAGGTACCTAATCCTACAATTCTAATATACACCTTGTGCCCACATGAATACAGTTACTAATTGAATTACGAGTCATTCTCTTTGTAATCAATTTACGTGTGTATCTAACACACGAGCAACTGAATAAGCAACACGCGTGAATTACCATCATTGATCAAAGTAGTGATAATTAGGTGGGTAAACATTCAAGAACCTTGTTACCACAAAAATAACTACCTTCAGGTTCAAATATTGGCGTTGAATCATTTGAAAAAATCCAACGTGTGATTATAAACCGTAAGCGTGCCATGAAATTGTGTACCTATTCGCTTCAATTCATAGAAAAGACAACGATGTGCCATTTCGTGTAAATATTGTCATTTCTATTAGTTGAACTTGTATTTTACTATTCAAATTGTTTGTTGATTCGAGGGAGGCGTTGCAACAGCACCTTACAATGAACTAGCTGATAACTAAGGA
>CM034008.1:10670347-10752659 GCA_019603395.1 Cyrtorhinus lividipennis
AAAACGCTTCGTGCGACTGACATGTGGGGAATCAATGGAACTCTTGATGGATTTGGATCCTCCCCCAAACTCGAACCAATGTCGAATATCAACTAATCTATTTTGTTTTCGTCCTCTTTCGATCGAGCCAGCCAGGGCTATTACAAGCAAAACAATGCAAATTGTTTAGAACAAAGCGAGGGGTTTTTCACTTTTGAAGGTCGAATGAACACACTGCTATGGACTTCAAGGGATAATCAGCAAATGAGGGTCGTGAAAAAATGACAACACACGAGAATCTTCGCCTAGATCGATCTGCCTCTCCTGAGCGGTTCTGCTCTTTGCTCCCATAACACGGCATACCGTAGCATAGTAAAGGAGCTCGAGTTTGATGATGAGGATAGAAACTAATCGTGTAGGGGCTTTGTGCGAAACTAGCGCTCCTTGCGGCGGCTGGTGGCAACTCCATTTCCCTTGATTTCTTAACCCTAGAATGGAGACGCCTCTCAATACCCCTTCATTGAAGACGCAGGGAGACATTTTGACTCCCATTGAAAATTTGTACTTCCCGCTCTTTTTCTCCCAGTTTATCAAATAAAACCAGTAATAACGTCTTCAAGAACAGTTAATAAACAAACATTAGTACTCCCAGTCCCACCCCCTTTATATTCCAGTTTCTCAAGGAAAACCAGCAATAACGTATAAAAAGAACAGTAATTACTCATTTATTTCAAACAAAATTGGAGGAAGCGCTTTTTCAAATTTATAAATATAAAACATCTTCTTTTCTCATGAACTAAATTTATTACTATGTAGAATTGACCACATTAAATCACAAAATACGAACATTCAGTCTTTCCAATTGCGCAAGGACACCACAAAAAACTCTGGAAGGACAAAATATAAATTTGCAACTAGTGAGCATTACTTTTTTACTCAAATTCAAGATAATTACCACCACCTCAAAAATAGTATTCAACAGTGTCAAAATATATCCCAAAAATGACTGTAGGTAGGTAACTGTGGGACGAAGACACTGACGAATAAATAATGAATTCAAATCATGACTAAAAATTAAAGGAACTAGGTTACCCCTAAAACTATTTGGTTCGCAATCACCAATGTATATCTTCTCAACAGCCAATCAATTAGCAGTCTGCACATAACTTTTTGTATACCTATGTGAGAACCACACATAAACCTTTTGTATTATTCACAATTTGTTGACGTTTTTCTCTTAATGGACGACGGGCAAAAATCACAGTATCGCTGTTTGACCACAGTTTTTTGAGCTGTGTCTTGTAAATTTGGAGCAGCTTCTGTTTCTGCAGAATTTCATTCTAGTCAAGAGGGATCAGAAGAGGATCCTGGCGTTGCTGACGGGCCTGGCAGAACTGAAGATTCAGCCTGATTCGGTTCAGCTTCGGTAGTGTATGTTGGGGCCACAGACATCCTGAGGCTTTCCTCGATGATACTTTTGAGGATTTTATTCAAGTTTTGCTTCTTCAAGCGCATAGTCTTCCAATGGTACGACATTTGTTCATTCAGTCTGAACATTAATTCCATTCGAGTCATTGGCTTCTGTGACATCATTTCTTGATCTTTCGCAGCTCTTCCTGTGGGATCTGCATCAGCAGATTTCCTCTCAATTTCCGTGTAATGTCATGGTTAGAGCTGCCTGGGGATGCAGTAGAAGAGTTCTGCTTTTGAAAGAAATTGTGCTTGTACACACAGGCTGCATTGATCATGTTATAAAAAAAAAAAAAGATAATGGCCAACGCTTTGTTTTCCTGTTACAAGAATAATTGTTTGAGCAGATTTGGTCGAACGTATCAACAATGTGTAGGCAGATGAACAAAGCGTGCATTGGAAATTGTGAGTCAAAATGGCGTCAGCATACCCACCTTATTGAAAACGAGAGACATTTTGACGTGTAGGGTTTTGGTACTTAAGTTTTTTGAGCCACTGTAGCAAACCTCCCCAGTCGGCGACTGGTACAACACTGAGAGCACATCCCTGGGAAAGCATAGCTAGGAGGGGACCTCTCCCGCCCTTACCACGTAGTCGCTACAGTAGAAGAAGTAAGGGTGGGAGTCAAGAGAGTCATCTTGACTCCACGTTTCCATTCCAGGGTTAAAGAAATGTGAGGAGAACTCATAATGGTTAATTTTCGAATTTTGTTTGCTGTCTTCAATCAATTGTATTTTACACACACTAGACCAAAGCTTAGGAAATTACAAAAGGAAGAAGAAAATTGTTATAGATAATTGTTATCGTAGGTGGTATTTATTTTATTTGATTATTGAGGATTTGTTGCCCTTATCAAAAATCCTAGCTTCATTCTGTAGATACAAATACCATTTGCTTGCTAAAATTACCTTGTAAAATTGTAATTGATTGAACAAATGAACGAATTTATTGAAAAACAACCCTGAAATGTCTCTTTATTCGTGTTTGTAAGAGACCTTGGGATAAGGAGCTGATGAAGATGTGCATACTTGCCACAAAATCAAGCAAAAATTTCTAAAAATCTGAAATTTGTGACAGTCCGTTTCCGGTCCTAGCTGGTCTTCGAAAATTTTCAGCCCGATCAGACCAAATGTGGGTGGGGTAGGGGTCAAAATGTGTATTTTGAAAAAATGGATTTTCGAGTTTTTTGGCGATCCACTAAATTGTGGACGCTGAATCTAATGAAATGGGTTAAGTATAATTAACATCTTCTGACGGTTCTAAGGGCTCTCAACACATTTTGAATGCGCGCCGTTGACAGGTGGTGAATTACTTTACTGCACCTCTCCTCGGTGACAAGTGCATGCTCAATTTTCCAACGTCTCGCTAAGACAACAGACCCTCGAGAGCTCGGTATCACTCGAAGATAGTAGATTAAAACTCCTCTCACTCCCTTAATTAATTGAAGAATGGCGAGGAGGAAATGAGAAGTGTCTTAAGAGCCAGACAGCCTTTTGTGTTGAGCTTCTATTGTTGAGGCATTTGAGTGGACCCGCTCGGTTACTCGTGATGGGCTTGCTCTGGCTTTTTGTTCTTCCAAGTGCTGCACTTGTCATCACCAAGTAGTTCGGCCCAGGTCAATCGATGGACCATTAAGACGGCAGCGTTACCCTCCAAGAACAACCACGTGATCAATGGTCTATTAAGGATAGACGAGGGTTGCGTTGAATCACTCGAGAACAAAACGTCGACGAGAACTTATCATCTTGAGTGGAGTGAAAAAGTTGAACTGTCTTTTCACTTCGGCGCATTGTGAAGCGTATTTGCCAACGTTTTGGGAGCACGCGATGAGTGAACTTACCTAATCAATTTAAAACATGCTCACGATGATGATTTTGTTAATAAATAATAATGACACGCAGGTCCGAATCATCCCTTTCTCTCAAGAGCTGCTTTCCTTCACTGGTATCGTGTTTTGGTTGGTTATTCCTTGAATAATCAACCTATGTTTCAACACAACGTCAGTATAAAATGGACCACAGGAGACAGCTACATTATGTGTTTTGATGGGTGGGGGGAGGGGAGTCTCGGAATGGTGTTTCATCCAGGCAAAAAATCATCTCTACAATGTTTTGTTTAGCGGGAAACCGCAAAAATGATGAAGTAGTGTTGTAAATTTTGCCAATTGAACCAAAAATGATGCCAAAATAGATGTGAGTGGCTCACAATTGAAATAGCATATTTATGTATATTTATATATTCATAATATATTTATGGTGAAAATTGCTATTTGAAGGAAACAAGCAGATGTCAAGAGACACCACATTTTCAGGCCGATAAGATAAAACATCATTCAACATGGGGAAAATGGAAACAGTGGGTGTGGTGGGTCCCGGACCAATTCCAATCGATTCAGCGTCCAAAATATAGTGGAAAATGATACCCCACACGCCTAGGTACCAGAAATCTCGATAACTCGTATTCAAAATGGGTAGATAAATACCCATTTTGACCTATAACTTCTTCCGGTGGGTGTCAATCGTCCCGGGACCCATCTCATTGGATTCAGCGTCCAAAATTATGTGGAAAATAATACCCCATACACCTAGATCGCCAAAAATCTCAAAAACTCCTTCTTCAAAATACACTTTTTTACCCCTACCCCTCCCAGATTTGGTCCGATCGGGCTGAAAAGTTTCGAGGACCAACTAAAGCCGGGAACGGACCCCGGACTAAATTTCTGATTTTTAGAAAATTTTCAACTACCAAAGTCAGCATGTATGGCGGACGGCGTATACGGACATTTGCCCATTTTGATCTAGAGACCTTGAAACGTCCAACAAATTTTGGGCCGAATCGGAGAGATTGGCTTTTTGCATGAAAACGTAGGTTGATTCAAAGAATAACCAACCAAAATGTCGGTACCCGGTTCCATTAGTATATTCAGGGGATTCGTGATCACCAAAAGAACTAGAAGTAACACTACAAATTTAACGTAGCCGAGGGACTTCGAGTCCACTTACACGGTCTAGTTTTTTTTATAAATTCAATTAACCCGTCCTTGGCTCCCAGTTGAATCTTAATTCCCGGCTTTTCTTTTCCTATTGGGGATTGCATAGCAATTTGGGAAGCTCGGGGCGCACTTACCCCGATAGAAACAGCACTCCCGCTAGGAGGCTCCTGGGCTAATTGTTATTTGCTACCTTTACAACGAACGAAGAACGAAAGAGAAAACAAAAACCTTTACATGTTTGAAGAGCTTTCATTGCAAATGCAATGTACCTCCGAGCGTTGCCTCCATCTTGAAAAAAGGGCGCGTGGATCTGAATTTAACAAAAGGGCCACTCACACTTTGAGAACTATCCGGCGCCTGTTATTCCGCTCTTCTTCCAGCTAAGTTCTTGGTGTTTGCTAAATTTTGCGTTCAAGATAGCCCACATTGAATGAGATCAGGAGGAATTTCGTATCCTGACCATACAAAAACACGCATAACACCCACCTTCTTAGTTCTTAAAAAATTGGTTTACTGAAGAACTGCCCCAATCTTCATATTTCAACGCTAACTGATTCTCCTGTGATGACATTTTACTTCAAAGTCAGGAAAAGTGGTTAGTTAGTAGCAGTTACTTTTCGCCTAGTTTTTTCATGAATCATATTGTAACATTTATATTCTTCGTAATAATTTATTACAATTGTTCAGTTTAATACACTGTTTACATTCGCACACTTACACAATGACACAGTCACAATACACAGTTGTAACGCACTAATTTAGAACATGGCACGGCACGATTTATAACCCAACTCCAAACTGAACTGGAGCGGCATTCCTGGGTCCGTTTTATACTTGCTGCCTTGGCTGAGAACGTTCTTGAACTTTCCCTGGTTCTGGGAACTCGACGTGTTGTCATGAGCGAACGGGAAGGTTCCAGCCAATTTGATAGCGACCCTTCCACAGGTCGTTGACCCTGCAACGCCAGCCGCCCATTTGGCTGGTGCCAGCTCGCAACACTTTAATTCATCCATTTTATAATATCGATCAACTAAAAGTGGGTATGTCAAGTTTTACAGCGTCTATATTCATTTATTTAGCTTACTCCTGGTTTTCGACTGTTCTAGTACACAGTATGTTGTATTTAAATATTCTTTTCGAAAACTAGTTTATGTTTCATGGTTTAGGTTTCATTGAAGACGAAACTATTTAACAATGAGGACGAATCTCCACTTGATTGGTTCAATCGGAGTGACAGCAAGCACGCACTTCTTACTTGATGTTTCTGGGAAGAACGAAGCCATTTTAGAATTGATTCTGTTCTGTACAACGTTGAAGTATCAACATATATGAATATTGTAACGATTTATGTTCTTCGTAACTAATTTATTAACAGTTGTTCACTAGTTCAATACACTGTTCACATTTGCGCACTTACACAATGACAGAATCACAATACACGGTTGTAAGGCGGTTGTCGCACTATTTATAACGCGGCACGGCACGATTTATAACCCGAAGTGTCTATATCCGGACTCCGAATTGAACTGAACTGGGCGGTGCTCGTGGGTCTGTTTTTATACCTGATGCCCGGTCGAGAACGTTCGGGGACGAACGGGGAGGTTCTCGAATGTTGGAGAACGGGTCCCTTAGCCTTCCACAGGTCGTTGACCTTGCGATGCCGGCAGCCCATTTGGCCGGCGCCGGTGCGAGCTCGCAACAATATGCATATAGATTCGAGAGAGATTCAACACGTCCTTTCCATTCCCTTCGCAACAATGGAAGGACTTAGGAGGTTAGGGTTGAACGTTGTAGGTGCGCCTGAGGGCTATTATCTGGGAAAACATGAAGTGATTAGTTTCAAGCTGTCAAGGGGACTTGGCGCATGCGCATGTCCGATGAAGGGTAAAGATAGGGAGCTGGAAAATAAGTTTCAGCCTGTCCCGAATATCGAGACTCGGTACCACTTATTCCTGTCACTCCGGTTCCTGATCCCCCTTCTCCCGGAATAGTAATTTAAATGGAAAACTTGGGCAAACAATGTTAAGACGAAACGGCCGGAGGTATTAATAAGGGAAAGGTAAAGACTAAGAGCTGGGCCTCATAGTAGGAGGGAGGACGTAGGAACGAGATCGAGGCGAGATGCCGCTAGTGTGATTGTAGGCAAACAAAAGGAAACTTTGCCTCCGAGGCGCACAACCGCACGGCACCGGATCCCATTTAGTGACGTCATCCTCCACAGTAAACGGGTATTTGCTCAAAATGTTTCTCTCTCCCCATAAGATTGAAGGGAAGGAGGTGCACCTGAACAGATTCATAACTTCCGCCCGTCCCTCTTGCCAGGTTACTTTGCATAAAGAAAAGGCTTTTAGAAATCAGTTTGCTCTTGCGTTTCGGAGGCACACGACCTAATCTTGAATGAAATTGTCTGTCACCCCTTCAACCAACCTCCCCTAAACCACTCGATTGTGTTTTTCTCCGCTTCAATAGTTTTTTTTTCTTCACCCGGAGGCAGGATTTTCTTTCCGAACGGTGGAGTCTTAGTTATCAATCATTTTTCGGGTATTTTTATTTTTCAATCTTTATTGCACTCATAATGATTATAGATTTTCAAACATCCATTCTTATTATTCCTACCTTAAAAATCCGTCCCGAAGGTTCTCAACCAACATTCAATCCGCAGAAGTTCCTACCTCCATGATTTTACAACAAAATTGGCAGAAAACGAGTAGGAATTGACGGTGAAGCAAGGCAATTCCACCAAATTTTGATTTGACTGAATGAGTAGGAAAAATAGAGCTTTTTATTCAAATTCTGCTTTGGAAGGCGATCGAATTCTGAGATAGAAGACCAGCAGTGGCAGTGCGTGACCTGTAATGTTGGTGTCTTGTATTTTGTATGCACACACAAAGAACACGTAAACTAGAATTTCATTGCGTCATTATATTAAAAATCGATCTTTACAGATAAGTCACACATATCAGCCTCGACGAAATCTCAAAGACGGATTTCTGAATTGTACCTGTATGGTTGTATTTTGATCAACCTCTTAGCCAAAACACAAAAACACTGTCTAAAAGGGATGCGGCATCAAAATGGCGAATGGCCCATTTTTTTAATGAATTTTTTTTGTTTATAGTATTGCTATTTTTCTTTCTGTATAAATATTATACCGATTAGGAATAAAAAAAAAACGAGATAACTTGAGAAAACTTTTAAAGTGTCATTTGTATTAAAAATAGGCTCAAGTGGTAGGTGCTTATTGGTTATCAGCGTGAAGACATACCCAGGACGCAACAGAAAATTATTCAAAATTATGTTAACGGCATAAACAACTCACCATAAAGGGTACAATAGAAATGCGTATAAACAAGTCAAAAGGCATACCAAATAGCAATTTGGCGCATGCTCCAAGAGCAGCACTTGACGATGGGGTTTCGGGACTAGTGTCCTCCGGGTCTTGTCAAAGAAGTAACATACTCAAGAATCATTTAATCAAATTATTTTCAAGGAGCATAGTTATTATGTGTAGATTTATCAAGTAGATAACCAGTACTGCACAGCTTTTTCTCGCTACCTCTGCCCCGCCAGGCCATTAGGTATAGCGCTATCTAGCGAAAGTATCCCACAAGGACACTTCCTCAAGGTCTCCCATCTTGCTCCTAATTCAAACTTCCCACAACGACACAGGCGTCATATTCTAGGCTTTGCTGATCGGGATACGGTTAAATGTTTCTGACAGGCCAGTGGCCCAAGATGCTTTTGTGGGCGTTCAGGCACATTGTTTAATAAGTACTGTTTTACATCGCCTTGGTTTTCTCGTGGACATTTCATTCTTGCATTTGAAAACACAAAAGCATGAGACGAACTATAAACAGTTTCCTCCACTAAATTATTGAAATGAGGAAACGAGAAATTACTGTGGCAATATTTTGTCCAGACACGGTACTGACAGCCACGTGAGGGTTTCCACGCCAGGATAACGAAATACTCAATTAGGGCTTTCCAGTGCGTGTCCTACGTCGCCCTCACGACCTGACCGGCCCCAACCAGGTTGCAGGGACCTTCCGACCATTTCGAAGCAATCACTCAAGAAGAAGCTTTTGACTCGCGTGATTCTCAACGCTTTCGCCCGAACGCGATACAATACCGTGGACGAGTCGTGGCCGCCCATCGCCCATGCTGCCACCACAGTTCATTAATATTTGATCCGTTAGTGCGATGTTAACTCGGTCTGCTCATGCAATGTCCTCCCTCACACTGGGACGTTTCTAGTCACATAGTCACACTATTCCATCTTGATTAAGCGCTTTGAAGGGGAGCGAGTGCGTTTTTCTGTTGTACTGGGAAATTCCGAATCAAAAATAATGAGGGCACGTGGCGTCGTCGGTGGGCAACTACCGTATTCAGGGTACGTTTTATCCAATTCTTATCACGGACTAAAGGAAATTCATCAGATGATTGATCAGAGGCTAATTACGAATAACAAATTGTGATAGTCTTGAGAGGTGGTAAGCATTCACGCAAATCCATAGGCCAATTGCTTCGACTTTATTCATGAACCATCGTTGGATGTTGTAGAATGACATCAGTGAGACCGAATTCTGGCCGTCCGGGAAAAAAAGGAGAACAACGGGAGCGCTGACTTCAGCAGATCCGAACCGCGGGAAGTGCAACCGTCTCCCACCTCCGGTGAAGAATCCGATCCCCACCATCGCGCCGGAAAATCAAAAGTTCCTGAAAAACCTCCGGATTTTTTGGAGCATTCTCGTCGACATCGTCTCGGAATCAGCAGAGCTCCTGGCCTGAGCACTGTCCTGCGCTGAGACCCAGCCACCTCAACGCAGCCCGAACACCAGCACGAACCACTCCAAGGTACCAGTGCATTCGGCATATATGTAAAGTCATATCAAACTCCCGACGAGTTAATAAACCTGTTTTATTCTTGGTTTGATTTTGGTTTGTGCGAACCTGGAGTCCTTTTGGTGTTGCAGGGTTTTTAAAACTTTTATCGGGGCTTGAGAATTTCGGGGATTCTGGATAAGTCCCGTCCTGACTGGCCTATGATAGCTTGGCCAGTCCTAGGGAAAAATAACAGTGAGCTTTGGGATTAGATGTCTCGTCGAAACCGAAGCTCACAACATCTAACCTCTAAATGAATCAATAAATTCGAGGGACATGAGATTGAAGAAATTAAGTCCAACTGATAAGAGGGATGTGTCTCCTGTAGGTATCATTGGATGTTCAAATCATGACACCTTATCCGTGGAAATCGAAACACTAAACTGTGTAAAAATATCATGTTCTTCTTGCATGATTTCTAAATGAATTTGAAACATTGATTCAAGGACTTGCCTTGAAGTAGACTAACTCTCATGGCTCAACTGGAATATACTGTGATCAAATTTGATTTATTTCAAGTCCTTGTTGTGAACTTGGCGTTTAACGCAGGAGAATACTTGAGAATTGGTATAATTTGGGTTGGTTTGAGTCGAACCAGAGACTACTGGAAGCCCCTCGAGCTAAGACTATTGGCCGTTAGCACGCGAGTCATCCATCATAACTCCGAAGTACATCGCTCCTTATCACGGAGGAGAAAAGACCCACAGAGTACGAACGGGTTGAAGAAGAAAATCCTCGGGGGAAATGAATTGATTAACTCGAAAGATAAAAGACGCTAAGCCACTCGAAAAGCTAACATCATCTTTCATATTCAGGATTGGCCTTCTCCGTGAGTCTGCTGAACAACTTGAAGGGAGTTTATTCAATCCGTTTTTATCTGAAACCATCGCGACGCGATCGATCAATCACAGTGGGAAGTAACGTGTTTGTGTCGGGCAGAAGAGATTTGACTAGAAAGATGTGTGCGGTGAAACCGAGTTGATGTGGACGCGAGACAATGACGCATTGATGTGGTCTCGTTTTATCAGTTGGTGCGATGCTGTACATTATATGGTGTGTAGGCTTTATAAAAGTGAATCTTAACTGAATAGTTCATTCAGGTTCTTCCTAGAACTCGACAATACTGATTGGGTGACGTGCAAGAGACGATCAACCATTGAGTCAAAAGTAACCAGAAATTACATCTACAACAATAAAATAGGGTGAATAAGACGTGCAGCAGTATAAATCAGTGTTAAACGACATGCAGTCTAACGTAGTTTTCAGAATCTGAGGCTTTGCTCGTGGTTTGCTGGCCAACGCTCTGGATTGCACTGGTAGTTGCCTCGTCAGGCACCAGTATGTTCTTGCAGATAGTTCGCTGGATCTGTGCAGGCTTTATTGTCAGCTGGTTTGTCTTGTGTCACGGAAGGAAACTTGGGCAGCAGTCCTATGCTTAACTACCGTATGCTTAACTCTTAGATTTGGCCAGTGAGTTCAACCATCTTTCTTGCTGCTTTCCCATGGTCAAGCCTCCCCAGCGTCGATTGGCTATAGAACCTTTTGGACCTTGCTCAACCTTTTGGTCTCCTGTTACCAGGATATCCAAAGGTAGCCTACGGCAGGAGCCGCGACTACGCGCACGTTGCTTCTGTTCTCGAGAAGGCGGATAAATAATTTACAACACCTCCCTTCATAACATGTCGTCGTCGAACCAACCCACCCAAGGTCAGGCCAGAGAAGTTTAAATTTAGTCGTTCTAATGTAAATTTTAATTCTATTAACTATCGGCCCTGAATAAATAGATGAGAATAATTGATTCCATTCCATATATTAACTCCCTTCATTCCATTTGATAACATTTGGCTTCAGCCACTTTAACACACTAAAGGTATTATTCATGTTATGCCGAACAATAGCAATGTGTATTATGAAACGAACGTGATATCGTCACAGCTCCCAAACAAGGTTTTGTACTCTACACAGGAAACAGAAAGGTAGATTTCAGTGAATGAGTAAAATGTACTGAATGATAGACTCAAGCGGTTCTGGAACACGTACTCCTTCCAGGGCTGAACATCTGGTATGACTATTGCAAGTTGCCTGTTTCCTCGAGCATTCTGTAGAACGCTGCAGACAAGCATTGACTTTAACCTCCCTGACAAGTTACCTGATTGCGTACCGACAATCCCCATCAAAGCTCCATCCTGAGCCTTCAAACGCTAAACGCTTCATCCCCTCGTGAAGGGCCTTATCGCGCTCGTCTTCCCCTGGTGTGCTCCACGTCCTCCCATTGCTCCCTTGTCCCCTTTGATGACGTCTAATCGCTTGGAATTCGGTCCCGACGATCCTCCTATCTCCCTGCCAACGCTCTCCAAATCCCATTCGACCGGCTCACCAGGTGAATCAACTCGGGTACAATTAACTCGCACGCATCATTCAACATGAACTCTACGGCTAATTAACCGAAATTCCCTATACGACATCAAAGGGTATATTTAATTACTGTTCTGCTGAGCCTCCTCCCGCGTTCTCGCAACAAATCAGATTGTCCAGATGTATCAAATGAAACGTAAACATACCGGTTGGTAATTAAATCGGCCGAACTTTCCTATCCTGACCATCACTTTACAAAGCATATCGTCCGCTATGTCGAGTCGTATTGATAGACGATGTACGCTCATGAATGCATTACTAGTCGACTGTCCATTCTTGTAACCAAATAAACTTCACACATGCACACGAGTGTTGAAGCTGGAAAAGCCGCATGTTCCGTGTGACAGTGATTCAGTTGACGGAATTCTATTGATGCCAGGACATGCAGCACCGTTCTTCCAGTTACCAGTCAAATGAAGCAGGAGCAAAGTGATTTTTTTGTCAATTTGCCAACTACTATATATCGTTGTTGTAGTGCAGATGTATGTTTAACATTACACAATTGAACTTGTTCATTCTAGAAACTCCGTGTTTCCTAGCAGTATTGTACCTTCATGGCAGGGTGGGATGAAGAGAGTATTCGGCTAAGGATACCGATATCATTGAATGTATCCTATACATATAAAACCCCATTAATGTAAGAAAAATCAGCAAAATATTGGTTTTCCCCTCATGTGAATTATGTCCGGACAAACAATACCCTATTCACTCGCCGAAGGGTGTGTCTCACGGGAGGTCGCGACGTAGCCTCATGTTGCTTCGGTAGCTTCAGTTAATTCACTACATCTCAAGCGCCGAAGACTTCTCCGTGGCAAACCCTCGGCACTATCAAATATTCATTCGCTCAATATTCCAAAAAGGACCTTCTATGGAAGAAAAGGTGTCGGCTGAGAGGGCTGAAGTGCGTTCTGAATGGACCATCGTAAGTGCTAAGCTCCTTCCCTTCCCCAAACTTGAGAAACTTACTTGAGCAAAGATGCGCATGAAAAGAAACCTCAGGGTTTGCCGAAGAACTTCAATGAGGCGAGCCCATTGGTTTTTGAGCCGCCTCGTCATTTTTTCTTTCTTTCTTCTTGTTGAAATGAGCTTTTATCACCCTTCTGCCAAAGTTTTCTACTTGACAGGACGATTTTGACGTTGACAAGCATCTCAACATGGGTACAGATTCCACATTGGCCGAGATCGGATTGCGGATACCCCAGCATCATGTTCGATTGAAAAGCCACGTTGGCGTACACAATTTGGTGATGGGTAGGTTCGCTGAGTGGGAGCGAAAAGACCTGGACTCCATTGGGCTGATTGACAGGAGATCGAAGACGAGTTTTTGAGAACATCTGGATCAGCTAGGGCTACGGGGCTCCGCTGAAGTGTGCCAACAGAAACTGGAATGTTTCAACGATTAGATCAGCAGTTCAGAGCCAAAACATTCAAAATGGTCAAAACCCACTCCAAATGAGTTTCCTGAAACCAATCCCAGGGCGAACCTTGTTCGGTATGCCTCATTTTCCCTGCTGAATCGTCGGCCAATGTGTTGAACCGGCTGAGCTGTGAAAATTAAAGGGAGGTGAGATTTTAAAGCGGCACAAGTCCCATTTAACTAGCGGTGCAGTCTTCAAGCGTACTACAAGATCGAACAACACCCAAGCATCTCAAAAGGGCCTTTACCCTACGAACACTGTAAGAAGACGTCACATCCCAGAATTTTCCCCAGTCAGAAGTCCTACATCCTTTTGAACTCCGAAGTATTGTTGAATTGGACAGGCCTACTATCTTTTTGGCTCCACTCTGGTTGAAGCACTCTACCAATATGGACGGAGATTACATACTTACATACTTTCTGGTCTCGTACAATGCGCTGGGACTCAGTGCACCGCACAAGAAGCAACTTACAGGACTGATATCTTCAATCTCTGTCTCTCTGTTTTTTTGCCCCCCCCCCCCCTCCCCACCTTCTGACGAGTTACAAAGCTTTATGAGTGGATGGATTTGATTGGTAGCTATAATGTTGTTAGATGTTCGGCTTATACTCATCAAAATACGAAGGGCTTTTCCCCGTATTAAATTAGCTGGCTCGATGCCGATTTGCATAATCCGTATCGAGACCGGACCAATCAATTTCCTTTTATCAAATTCGCTTCAGGCCGATGGTTATCTAGTTACATCGGTAAGATAACGCGCGGGGGAGGAGAATGACAAAAGACGTATGAGCTTGGAATTATAATAATTCAGACTGTTGAGGGATGTGTGAGGGGTCAGTGATGGGAGTGGGGGTGGGGAAGAGCCACGTTATCTGGTTAACGAGGGGACAAACACGGGGCACAACTGCACGGGGGATTATCCTTTGTGCAAGCAGATAAAATAGTGAGGAGATCTGGGGAGTTTTTTGTCCTGTTGGGAAGGACGAGGACCCGAAGTGGTAAGTGTTTAGTCGGTGATAAGGGCGGAAATCCGGACCTCGGCCGTGACGCCGCATACCAATGAGCTCTTCTGGTTTCGCGGAGGTGGAGTTGACTGCGTTTTCCCGTTTATGGCCGCCCATTTTCCCGCGATTTCCTCCAACGGCGAGATTCGAAAGCTTTCACCTCGAATGGAACGGGGGCTTATACCAACGAATTGGCGGATTATTGACTTTTTATTGGAATTCTCTTTTCCCTGCTCATACCTATCAACCCAAAAACTGCTGAAGATGCATCGCCGAAATCCCATATTCTACGAAGCTTTTTGGGCACGTGGCTGTTGTTGCGACGCCATCGATAATAAATAGAAATCTGATGCAGCCTGGTCCACAATTGGGCGATACTACTATTATTTCACAAGGACTGCTGAGGATCCCGTGGAGGCCATGTAATATTTCATCAAAACTTGGTGATACGCAGCAAGTCAAAACAATGTGCCGATTTCATAGATAAAGGCCGCTATGTGAATCTTGCGAGTGGTGAGCACAACCATCTTGAACATGCCTGTTATGATCTCGAAAGGAATTCAACTTTGTTAAAAAGTTGGCGCCTGAGGAAGTTTGTTTGCCTCTGAAGACGAAGGGATGTTATGAATGAAGAAATTGCAGAATAGTGGAAGACGAACAATGTATTGATAGCAATGTCTCACCTGTATCTGGTTCCCTCAGAGGGCCAACCAATACTTCGATGAGGCTTTATGAAACTAGCTAATGGTTTGTAGAGAAAGGAACACTGCGATAGTCGTTATTCTCAACTAGGAACTAGAATTGATAGTTGCTCTTTTGCAAGTTGAATAGAAGAATGCCGGAAGCCCGCGTGACTCCCAAGCACGACAATCGATTTGTCAAAATGTGAAGGGTATCCTTCGTGCTGAACCAGCTAGTCAGTTATCGTTCGATATCACGTTCCTATGCGATCAGTCCCGACCGCTCACAGAGCACCGTAAGGAGATTTTCTCCTGAATGAATTTCACGGGTCGGCGGAAACCTTGAATGCGATTTCGGAGACAATCCGCTCTTTTACAAAAGAGACGTCGTTAAAGGGGCCGCGAATTTCCCCATTGTGCCAGAACGTACAGGCTCCTCGTTTTCCGTTCCCTCTTCCCTTTCTGAGGTAAGAACCTGTTCGTAGAGATATGTTTCAAATGGGAGCCCTTTAACCTTGGGACGACCCGCAGACGTCCGTAAGTACAGCTCCGAAAATCAGAGAGGTCGACTTTCCGCATGAAAACATAGATTAATACCTAACCAACCCAAAACCGAAATTTCCGTCCGCCATACCGTTATTGGTTGCAGAAAAGTCTCTACAAATTTGAAATTTTGGCTCCTTTTCTTTCCGGCTCTAGTTTATTTGCTTGGTTATTCCTTGAATAATCAACATGTTTTCATGCAAAAAGTCAATCTCTCCGATTCGACCCAAATTTTTTTTCTGGGTGTTTCAAAGTGTCCAGATCAAAAAATTCAATTGTCTGTCCGCCGTCCACGCCGACTTTGGAAGTAGACAATTTTCTAAAAATCTTAAATTTGGATCAGGGGTCCTTTCCCGGCTCTAGTTGGTCTTCCACACTTTTCAGCCCAATCGGACCAATTATGGGTGGAGTAGGGGTCAAAATGTGTATCACGAAAAATGGATTTTCGATATTTTTGGCAACCTAGGCGTGTGGGGTATCATTTTCCACTAAACTTTGGACGATGAATCGATTGGAATGAGTCTCCATGCTCCTGATCCGAGGAATAACCAACCCCTGTCTAAGAATTAGCAGCGTTTTTGATACTAGAACGAACACAATTTCCCGTAATTAGTACATTACAGTGGCTTGTAGCACTTCATATGCTCTGCTTCATATCCAACAAAATGTTACTTTGTTGGATTTTTCGTATAAGTAATTACAGCAGCCAAATAGTGCACAGCACTACCTACACTCCCGGGAGCTTCCTGTACCTCGAACATTAAAGAATCATATTATTGAACAAATTCAAATTCTGAGACGAAAAGCCTGCACATACGACAATGCTCTGTTTGAATACGGCTCCAGTCACGCGTCCATGATGAGAAAGGGAGCTACTTGAGTATTCGTCCGCACGATGTATGAATGGCAGGTACTAAAGTGACTTTCGACGCTGCAGTGGATGAATTATTCAAGCCGTAGAAACATTATAAAAGTGAGAAGGGGGAAAACGGAAGAAAGAAGAAAATCGAAAAGAATATCTGCGTATGCAGAGGTAGAATTCACTGACACAAAAGGTGCCGAAGTGCAAGCAAGGGTGTTGAGATGGAAAGCAAACCAAGTAAATTTTTTACTACCCTTCCAAGAGTCGAAGAAATCTCGGCTTTGATCATGAAGGGGAAATGTCGTGGGACAAAAGTTGAAGAAATAGAAGTACAACATGGTACTTTGCCTAATACCGATTCAGCGTGGATAATAGAATCTGCTTATGACTGCAAAATGAACTAATCACTTCTGAAAACGAGTGTCACTGACCACTTTCAGATTATGAAAAGTATTTTTCAGGCATGCTAGTAAGACAAAAAAAGCCCTGATGAGCCTCATATTTTGAACCGCGCTTCTCAAGTTTCTAGGCTTGCCTTTGGTCTGATTACGCTACCCTTGCTGTATAAACCCTCCCTTAGAATCTAGATATTGCTTCAACTCAATTTTCATAAATGTAAACTCATTCCGACGAGTTTCATTTACATAATGTACAGGCAAAGGATTTTTTACTCGCCACTCCGACCATTTTTTCCGACCCAATCTTGTGCGTAAATGTCAGCTTGGAGATTAGAATGAAAACTGAAAAGACGGCGGCATATTTTGAGGTTGTGTAGGTGTACACTTTAGTAATTCTGTTTTCTAAAAGTTAACTCTATTGAAAGCATTGGAAATCAGGGATGCAACATCGATGTCGATCTTTTGAAACATCATAATTTTTTATGAAACATCGATGTTTTATTCATCGATGTATTGAAACCGATATATACTCAACATCGATGTTTTGAACTCGATGTTATAACTGGTAATCACAAAATTCTCCTTTTGGGTTCTAGACTGTTCTAGTCCTGGGTCATGTCCTGGGTTCTCTCATCTGGCTATCTCGTGTTGTGTTAGGTCCTTCTGTTCTCCATCAAGACTCTTGGCGAAATTTGATGGCGACAGCACGGGTCGGGCCTTCAGTTGAGGCGGACCGAACAGGCCGCCAGGCCTTTCCAATTTTTGGAAAGGCCACCTGAGCCGGGGTTCCAGTTCCCGGAATTGAACCCCTTCCTTTACGTGTGGATGAGGTGATCGGTTGTAGGTATCGCTCGAGTATCGTCACAGTGGTCGTTCCTCGTTAATTTTTTCACAGTTTTCCTCGAAAGGCCTCTCGCGTGTCGAAACCTCTGGCCGAAGCCTCCTGGTTTTCCCGTACGTGTGGATGCTCCGTCCGGCTCCGGCCGCCTCAGAGGTTTTCCTCAGAGGAATCCCTCTTCGGAATCCTCTCCGGAATCCTCAACGTGTGTACCCGGCCTAAGCTTTCAATTTACTTCAAGAGCCTGGTCCTAAAAGTCAAGGATGATCCTCTGATTGTATAACCTTGGTGACTGCTAAAAAATAAAAAAAAACGCTGCGAATTCTTTTGCCGAGGTTGGTTATTCCTTGGTCCAGCAGCATGGAGTCTCATTCTTCAACATGGGGAAAATGGAGGAAACAATGGGTGTGGCGGGTCCGGGACCCATTCAAATCGATTCAGGGTTCAAAATTTAGTGGAAAATAATACCCCACACGCCTAGATCCCCCAAAAATCTCGAAAATCCATTTTTCAAAAAACACATATTGACCCCTACCCAACCCAAATTTAATCCGATCGGGTTGAAATGTTTCGAGGACCAACTAGAGCCGAGAACGGACCCTGACCCAAAATTTCGGGCCGAATCGGAGAGATTGACTTTTTGCATGAAAACATAGGTTTATTTTTCAAGGAATAACCATGCAAAACTCACCATTGAGCAAAGATTGAATGGTTCGTTGTGGTCCTACATTTGGAAAAATTACATGCTCAGTAAATTAGCAACTATATTCTTCAACATGTCTGGTGAATTTCGCTGCTTCAACGTTATTTGTCTGAATAAATTTTATAGGTGACTTTTCTCAACAGAAAATTTACTCATTTTTATGTTCACGAGTGATTCAAAGAAAGCTGTTTGTCCAAGACACTTGTTTGAAGAACAAGATTAGCAAACATCACACGAATAAGCGATTAGGCTCAAGTTTTTATCCCCCCTTAATGTCCAAAGCCTTTTATTGTTTTCTTCCCTTCCGGTAACTGAAAAACTGTTAATCCTCCCTGTAACCAATAGAGGGGAACCTTTTAAACATCCGGGTGATAAATAGCCGACCGTTTTTTAACTCAGGAAAGGGAGGTTCGACAATTAACATCGAAATTTCTCCAATATGGTTGAAATTCAAGGGAGCGCAGCCCTGAGATATGAGCTGTCCGGGACCGTAAAAAGGGGTGTGCGGGTGGATAGTGTGATGGGAAAATTCGCTTTCTATGGAGGGAGGCCGTAGTGGCCTTGAGGGGGGCCCTCGAGAGTTTTCTGGGGTCTGGACGGTTTTAAAACAGTTTGGGAGCTTGTCGCTCTCTTCTTTTCCCCCTTTTCGTTCCTACCATCCGAAAGATGAGCGTTGGTTCGCATACTGAAAAGGCTCTTTTTCCCCGAACCAGATGCTTTAGACCCCCGCTGCTCTTCTCATTCCTCCGGCTACTTGTTAAATTAGCAAGTTGACAGCCAGTTGTTACAACCGCAGGCCTTTTTCTGTTTTACTACTTTCTCGCTTCTGTTTTACCAGTTACCATCCAAGAACGATCACTGCATCGAAGCAGTCTTGACGCCCAACTCTTCATTTCCTCTTGTCGACCACTCAACTTGGTTACCAGTTGTACAGCAAAGATAAATAGAACAGCTTAAAACCTGGTTAGGTTCACAGAGGAACCAAAAAAATTGGGCCATACTTGGTGAATCGCCCTGTTAATTTTAAAATCTACATCAATTTTAGCATTCTTACGACGTACCTACTTCATTTATTATTCACACAATATTATAGTGCCACGTGAGAGTGAGGTGTTGAGATCATTTGAGAGGTTCGAGACCTACCTCGATAAGCCCTAACCAGTTCCCCTGCTCGATAACTGCTCCTTATTTCACAATCAGGAACTGCCTCTCTTATCACTGAATAACTTGTTGTTGTTGTGTTGTCTTTTTCATTCATCCTCACTGTCATTTTCGTATTGCCATGTTTACATCGCGAATCACGTTTTCCTTTGTGCTCTTTTACCCTTGATTGTGATAGCGAGTTATTTTTATTGATATCATTTTTTATAACGTTTCAAGTGGAAAGGCAACCTCAGGAGGCACATCTGCTTATGGCATAATTCTGTTGATTCTTCTAAAGAGCCTCGCCCAAATGAAGAAAAAGCATAATATTCTCTCTAACATCGCCAATTAGCATAAAAAGAAATTGAAACTACTGGCATTGTTCCCACTTTTCTAGGAACAATGAAGAAACCTGGTCGTGGGGGTATATTTCGCCCAAGTTTTTCTAATATTCCTAGATAAGTAGGTACAATACCAGTGGTTTCACTTTCTTTCTACTCTAATTGACAATGTTAGGCATCTTTTCATGACCAAATAGGTAGTTTTTTTTCCCTATTCAAAAGATACGTAGATAAATTAACAATTTCGGTGCATTATTTCTAAATAATGAGGCTTGGTGATTGTGTCGCAAGAAAATTTTAAAATAGAATAGGTATGAAAATCTGTTTACAATATTAAAATCAATATCTTAAAAATTGATTCAAAACAAGTCAATTCCCATCTTCAGCAGGAGCGGTTACAAACAACCAGGACCAGGAGGAACGAGTGCAGGAACCGGTTACAAAAGCTGAGAAGTGGTCTTGACCCTGTCGTGAGATCTACCAGATAAACTATAAACTGCCTATTCGATGTTATTGAGAATGCCTTTCTAGGATTACGGATAGTTTCCCAACCATACCGTCATGGAATAAGTAGTACTTATTCTATACCATACCGTTAAATATTTCTTACGGAACGTTACTTTTAACGGAACGTTACTTAGTCTAGTCTATAAATGTTGAGAAAACAGTACCTAGTATTTTTTTTTTTTTTTTTTTTTTTTTTAATTCATTTATTTTGTTGACGTTTCTTTTCACTAAATCCATGTTTTCCATATCTTCATCAATTGCTCCGTCTGCATCAACAAAGCAAAAACTGCAAAAACAACCGAAAGTCAGAATTATATCCATGTTGCGAATCTCCCGCTTATTAGCTACCAGATTTTTCAAGATTCAAGTCTGCAGTTTTTATGTAAATGTTTTGTTGTGACATTGATTTTAAAGAATATGATCAACTTTCTAGTTTTATCTCCATGATATTTCTCTACAAATCAAATATATTTTTCTTTTAAATGGTAATAGAGTAATGTGAGGGAGAATTACGAGAATTTAGCTCGATTATCATCTAATTCAAACAGTTCTGAGAAAAAAAAACCTACCATGCTCCACATTTTGAAGGGTGAATTTTATGATCTACGGCCTGTCTGCAGAAAACATTTCTAACTGTTAGCCGAGCTTACAAACGGCGTAGGTAATTAAAATGAATTTAGATAATATATTTAGAATGAAGCGGACAGTTCAGAATTCCATGAAATAAATTATTTTATCCCTGAAGCTGTAGGCGACCTCTGATGGCACCTGTTATATATAATACCACGCTCTTCCAGACGGTTCTGAAAGGTTTGCCAGGTGACGCTCTTGGATGAATAGTCTCCTGCTACTAATTAAACACCGTGTACTGAATTAATCATAAACTAGTTGTGTTTCAAAAGAAGATAATTCACTCTATTTGAACCCTCATTAAGAAATACTTAGCGAACCGTTAGATTACTTAATTGAACTGATGCGTTTATAAATTTGGGTCAGTGGAGATGAATTTATTCGCGCAGTCTAATAAATTGTACGGACGCTTAATAGAAACGGTCGAGTCATCAGGAAAACCCGGCTACGGTGGAGATTAGGGGCTATATTAATAAGCTTGTCGATATCAGGTACCCGAAGAAAACAGTCTATGGTAGGTGACCTAATATCGCAGTTCATTGAATTTCCAGTCAGTCGTGAAATCGGTTGATCCTCCACGGTATAGCAAAACTTGTAGAGGAAGAGAATCACTTAAAATCAGATTGATTGAATTCATATAGCAAGATGCGTTGGACGTGCCACAGCTTTTCTGTGAAAATCAAGTATAACCTGAGCGCTGGAGAGGAGGATTGTAGGTGGGAGGGGGATGACGAGAGAAGAAATGCGAAAAGGATGTGGGAGAAGGGAAATTTGACTCACAACAGGAGACAAAATTTGAGATGGGGGTGCAAAGACGTGCAGCACGGCGAGAAGATGGCAATCGCTCGTTGAAGGAACGCAATAATTTTGCCAACACGAGGGAAAATAAAAGAATAAATAAAATTAATTTTCCCTGCGGAGAAGCATCTTTCATTCGATTAACGATTTTAGTTAAATTTGCGGGATCACCAGTGGGGGTTTTTGAAGAGAAAAGCGTCACTAGATAACATGCTATTCTGTTTGAAACACGAGTCACCACAGCAATCAAGCTGTGCCAGTTGGCAGCACCTGGCAGGCAGATTAACATTGGCCGAAAAATGCATTTCCAAAATATGTATTGGGCATAGAAGCTGAAGATATCAGCTGAAATGTACCTTATCAAAATAACATGCAACATGACAAGCTACTGCGATGCGTAAAAGGCAGAAAATTGCACAAAGTGACAACCCTATTGCATCTTTCTCCCAGAATAATGTTACATAATCTGATTCCACCTTTGGTTGGAATGTTGAGAGTGTTTTTGGTAGGAATGGATTCGTACGGTAGACCAACACTATTCTTCCAACAACCCTATGTGCTGGGGGAAAGAGTTCACATCAAATCTGAAACAATAAAAATGAAGCACGATTGGCACGAGAGCCAAAAATTGGATGCTTCGAAGTTTTTTTTTTGCAAGAAATTGCAGACATAATCGTAAAATGCACAAACATGGAAATTGAACGTGTGTCGCCAGATTATAAATGCTAGACGAATCCTACCATTGGAAATACAAATGAATCTAAGTTTTTGGTATGTTTGGTTACGTACTACGCTGCAGCTATGAGACATAACCACGAGAATTTCACGCCTGTATCCTGTGGTGACGTTCATAGGGCAATTATGTCTGAATCTCGATTTTCATTGCTAGTTGGATGCTTTCGTTTCGACCGCCATGAAACGCAAAGGGAGAGAATTGCCAAGTTGCCCTTAAGGTTGCGTCAGACACTTTTGTGATACCGCTTCCGGGCCCTCCACACTTTAGGGTTGTGGGAGAGCTATGCCTATGGACTCCTTTTCGTGGACTTGCCTGTAGCATCACCCGGTTATGTGTGACCTTTTTCACCACTTTCATGAATTTGGGATATTTTTGTCAACAACTGCAACTACCCACGTGGGAGTCAAAATGACTCTGGTTTAATTAGAGAGGATATTCAATGAATGTAGTGTTCCCGGGTTAAGTCTCAAACTTCAACTTTTAGTTAGACTTGCGACAACTCTTAGCCATAACAATGACCCAAATCGCAGAAGCATAATTTTTGTGCAGGCTGCATCTGTTTTCAAGCCCAGGCAAGGCCACCAACCATGGAACCTCTTTCCCTCCATGTTTGTTGTTTGTCCTAACTTTTCGCCCTCTAGCCACTCACCCTTGATCACACTCAAGTTGTTCTTTGTAATTTTCTCTTTGTTTCTTCCATTTATTTTCGAGTAGTCAGATTTTTCCTCTCTGCAGTTAGATATTTACTGTTGAGTATTTATGTGGTTGGGTAGTTGATACGCCACTAGATAATTATTTATGTTGGTGCATCGGTGTCAATGCTGTTTATGAGTTCACTCGAGCATATTATCGCACGTCAACCTCGAGATGAGTTTACTTCCAGCACAACCCCTCTCATGACCCTCACCTAGAAGACTAAACAAGTCAAGGAGTCGGAAACTTGTCGAAGTTTTGGGTCATCGCTCACACCTCGTTACCTCCCGGCCACAGGATTACACTTCGTCCTCCTCGTTCAGTCTCAGGACACCCGCCTAAACGCTGCCCAAACAAACCCCTTGATGAAAATGAATAGCCACCACCCACTTTGTGATGGGCCCACTGGGAATCCCTCATGCTTCAGGGTATCGCTAATCGATGTCCGGCTGAGTCCAGATATGGGAATTATCCATATATGGACGGAGACGAGGGTAAAGTTAGGTTTTTCGGAGCTTTCACGTTACCAGTACTTTTCGAAGCGAAAACCCGATAGGGAAAGTGCGCTGTATTCACGTTCCAATCAATGATCCTTCACTGTTGGCTGCACTTTCGATTTTCACGTTTCATCTCGCACGACGTACGGGTAAAATAGAGGTTTTGTATAAATATAATGCACGTTTATAAGTTAATAGCCTCATATCATTGAAATCAAAAGGCTCATTTGATGACACACACAGTCATGTTTTGTATGTTTGCTTGGTGATAGATTTTTAACTTCTTATCCTATCCCCTTAAATTGAAATTTAGTTTGTATTAAGGATTTTAAATCAAAGGTTTCTGGATTTAGGGTTTCAATTGGATCCTACTCCCAAGGAATATTGTATAATAAAGCCCAAATACTCTAATGTATTTGACTTGGTGTCTCTCGAAGAGAATAAATTCCGGCTTATTTAAATGGCCCAGTGAAAAGACCACTTTTTGTTGGGCCTTCTTCCCTAATCTACAATTCCCTTATGGATCTGAGTAATTAGCTGTCAACGCATAGTTCTCATAGTATGAAGAAACAAATTTACCATTGGATGGGATGTACGTACGTCTCTTGTATCTGGTGGACCCCCGAAGGGGTAGAAACTGAGGAGAAGCTGACACGAGGTGGGGGCTGGTTCTAAGACAGCGCCACTTTGTCCAACATTGCATGCCGTAAAGTGGACGAAGACTGCAGGCAACCTCCATACATACATTGCTCAATTTGGCTCTTATCATCCATTATAAGAAGAGATCATCTACTACCCTTTTTACCTCCAGGCCCTAGGCTTGACCCAAATTCCAATGGTTTGGTACATACTGAGGTACGTATGGTGAGTTCGATTGCAAAAATATAGCGTGAAAAGCCACCACCTGGTAGGCTCAACCCGTTGTTTGCCATCCGCGTGTGAAAACCACTCGAAAACTCCGGCCTTCGAGGTTCCCTTTATAAGTCGTTTTAGTCCTTTTTTTCGCCTTCACATGGGATCCACTAGAGGTCGTCAAAAGTCGAATGGGCACCGTACGCGCGGACACTTTTCATTTCCCTTACCGTTTGGGCGCTGGGTCCATTTTTCCTTGCTCTCTAGTCAACCATCATTTATTAAATTCAATTTGTTCCGCAGCGTCCCTTTTTTTGCTACCCTAAAAGTGCAGGAGGGTGTCTATAGAATGAAAACCTTTTCCTCTCCGATACGCTACATCCCCGCTCGTACATCTATTATTGATGAATGAGAGAACCTCCTGAAGAATAAGAGGAGAGGCTCTTCCTGAAAATGTGAAGTTTTGCTCGAGTTAATAGTGTTGCTTTCCTTTTGAGTAAAGTTTTTCCCCTTTTTGCCATCCATTTTTCCCCCATTCGGAATTGTCCTCTCCGAGTACAAAGACTCACTTAGGGTGAGGAATTCGCCTGAATGGGTTCTTGTAGAGGTTTGTGAAATGGTAATAGGGCGGACCCGACTGCTTTTACTACCATTGCCGCTAGAGAGCTGAGTAATCCGAGTATATTATGGTAAATGAAAGGATAATGCGATGTGGAGGAGAGTTTACAATGGGGTTTTTCAATGTTGCATTCCCGCAATCTGGAGCGGTATAGCAAAACAAAGGTGCCTTTGAGAATTCAATACCGTTAGTAGGAAAACGCTGCAAATTCTTTCATAGGGGTTACTTATTCCTCGGACCATGGAGCATGGAGAAAATGAGGGAAAATAATGAGTGTGGATTGTGTCCGACTCAAGTTATAGGATTCAGCGTCCTGAATTAGTGGAAAATGGTACCCCACACGCCTGGGTACCTAAAAATCTCGAAAAACCACCCTCAAAATAGTAGTAGAAAATATCGGATATCAGACCGCCACTTCATCCAAAACGTCTGTAGATTTTCTCAGATTTCCACAGAGCTACGAATACATCCGCAGATCGGGTAAAACTGACTGCCAGTTGGGGTTTTCTCAGCAGCGGGTCCACCCTTGGCGGTGAAGGACCCAAAACGAAAACAAGATTAATAAAAAAAACTGTCCTTTCAAGAAAAGAAAAACGAAAACCGTACATTAATGAAATGAGGAAAGGTAACGCCCGCCATCCAACCCAGAGAATAAGCAAATAAGGTTCCTCCTTGATAACATCCAATTAAAACCTGAATACGTCCGGAGATTTCAACGGCTTCGTTAACCCCTACCATCATTCACACCGAAACCACGCCACTTCTAGTTTGAAACTTCGACAGAATCAAGTACCCAACTACCGCTCCTCTTAATTAAGTACAGCTCGTAAATAGGCGGAACCCATCAGAGACGATCTTCTCGCTCATTTTCTCAGAAATGGAACGAGTATTTACCTGAAAGACAGACCACAATAAACGACGAGACGAGGATGGTGAAGAAACTCGTTCGAGGGTAATTAAAACTTACATTCCGAAAAAAGCTAAATTTATTTTCGTTTTACATAAGCGCGAAATAGTAACATTCCCGACATTTTTACAACTATAAGGCACGTTATTATTTTTTTAATATTTCTTCATCAGTGAAACCACAGTTTTTATGATAAGGAAGCAATACGGAACAACGCTTAGGTTTTTTGATAATTTCTAATTTTGATTGGAATGCTGTAATCTTACTTATAAATTGAATCAGGGTACAGAAATGGTTATTTCTGCAGCCTAATACCGGGAACGAGGTAGTTTCAATGAGTGAGTTAAATGAAGTAGAAGTTTTTTTTTTAGATCTGGTATGGGCTGCATAAAACATTTCCCAAAATAAAAACCCGGTACGGAAACCTTTGTGGAACTGAAAAACCACGAAATTCGGGAACGTGATTTTGATTTTATTTATTTCTCGGCCTTTAACGCAAAAATAAATTGTCCAGTGAACTATAACCCAATGTCAAAATGAATGATAATTGAAATTTGACGTCAAATGAGCATTTAAAATTCGAAATTCCATTTAGGGCGTAATCAGAAGTGGAAAAACCACACTTATTACAATTTCTTCGGAAGGAATTAAGAGTAATGCCCACATTTCGTGCTTTTTTTTCGAGTATAACAAATTTGTGTCGATGATCAGCTAGTTGAAATCATTTCTTGCCATCAATTTTACAAGTAGAAGATAAAAATATTAAAACTTTAACCTCATTTAACGGTTATATGCGCACCTATTGATGCTCCTGGACTCGTCAATCGACTTTGAAAAGGGCCATCAGCATTCAGATTTTTCCCAAAAAAAGGAAATGAGAGATTTTCACAATTATGTTTTTTCCAAACTTTGTTGTAAAATTACTACCCCCCCGTTCGTAGGAATTTAATTTTGAATTGAATATTCCCGCTAGTTATGCTCAAATTGGTTGGAATATCCACGAAACGTTCTTTGAATTTGTTTTGTGATGAATTAGGATTTTCCTTATAACCTTCTTTATAATTCAAGGTGACGACTACGAGTTGAGCGATCTGTATCGACGTGAGTTACCTATATTCACCCTATTACGAGCTTGAATAGAGACCTATATAGCGAGAAAGACTCTCAACCGCTGTCATCTTTTTCAAATGTACGGACGAGATTTGAGCTCGAAAGAAGACCCCTGGGAAGGGGAAAAAGGCGATCCATTTCTAAAATGAGATCGTATTTCACCTCTGAAAAGAAGGTTGAAGCTATTCTTGTTCAACAACCCCTCGAGGGCGGGAGCCTAAAAGAAACTATGCAGAAAGATTGGATTTTGAAATAGCGAGAGGAATGAAATGAATAAAATTGAAGATACCTATATCCTCAGCAAACTTTTCTAAACGAAGACATCGTCATTTTTCATTTTTACATACATTTCTGTTCATAAGTCGAATTTGGCTCTTTTAATAAACACATTTAAAATACGACCTTTTGGGCACGTAAATTCAAACCGTTGTTCTCCTCCTTGCCAGAAGATTGAGTCAGATTTGAAGTCTCAGAGGAAATTTGCAGAAGTGTCGAGAAATGAGTAAGACCTGCAACAGATAAATTGAAAACCGTCCGTTCAATTTACAGTTAAATGGTTAAAAAGGTAAAAATTCTGTGTAATAACCTGTGAAAATACTTTGCCCTTAAAGTTTCGAATGAAAAATAGCAGTGCTTCACCTACTTTGGATGAACAAAGTGATATTTTGTGTAGCGCGACATAACAAGGCATATTTTAACAACATTCAGAACCGTTTTTTCTATACAAATCGAACCATTTCCGAGTCAATTTTTTTGTTGACCCTTTTCCAAGCCAAAACCTCTTCCGTACCGAAAGACTTCTTTTTGTATGGCAAATTAAACCGCTCCAAATCCAAATCAAACACAACCTTTTGAGGCCATAGTCTCTTCCAAACCGAACGGATTTTGAACAAACAACATTTTCAGGAGAATAATTTTCAAACCAAACGAACCTCTTCTGGGTAAATGAATACTTGTTAGATCAAATGAAACCATTTCCACCAAAGGAATAGTTCTCCGAGCCAAATGAAACCCTATTCCAGGTCATATTAAACCTTTTTCAAATCAAACAGAACCTTATTAGGCCAAATGAATAACTTACAAGTCAGATCAAATGAAACCTCCTTCGAACCAATTTAATTCTGCTTTGAAGTCAAATGAGGCCTCTTCAAATCCGAATGAATTATTTTCAGAGTCAAACAAACACTTTTCAGACCATCTTTTTTCCATATTTAATGAAAACGGGTTAAATAAGGCGAATAGGTGAATTAGGCGATAGATGAAGGAAGAAATGCAACAAAATGAATATTCTATCAGTTTTCTACGTTGGATCATCAAAGTCTTTCATACTTTTGTAGAATGGTAGGTCATCAATTTGACTGGAAAACTCACGAGTGAAAAAGTGAAGTAAAACCTATTTATTCGCCTTACCGAGACAGAAATAGGGAGCAACCGGTTATATCCTATGTCTTCTTAGTGGCTGACAAATGTTTGTATTCTTCCTGGATGCTATTTCATTTCCTTCTGTGTGGCTAGCGTCCAGGCAGTAGGTGTATGTACTTGGTAGGATTGACTTTATATCTATGTAAGATGCGTTTAGTTTCGAGAATCAGCTCCCACTCGTTCTTTCAGTTCAGAGATGCGTTCTCTGAAAGCCGTTTCAGAATATGTTCACTTCAATCACCTCCATCCCGAGGGTAGGTTGTCTCTGTGGGGGAGTAGTGATTTTCCGCCTATTTAAGTGCTTTGCGCAGGCTGGATCTTGCTTGCTTTTGAAATTGAGAACTTCAAACTCGTTTTTTTTTTCACTAATGCTTAACCTACAGTAACGACATTTACCCTGGATCCATTCTGAACTGAGTTAATATGCAACCAAGCAGTGCTCTTTTTCTGGGAAGCGAACTATGCACAGGAAAAGTCAGCAATCGGGGGTAGAAAGGGGGGGGGGGATGCATTGATTAGGCGAGTCAAAAGGGTTGGAGTGGACAGCTGAAGAGCAAAGCAGGATGAAGGTATGGGAAGATCATTAAGGCCCCTGCAGACGGGGACAGTAGTGGCGTCCAGTAGGCCTAGCCAGTAGTGGCGGCCAGCAACTGTCCTTCTACTGTCTCCGTGTGATGGGGTACTGGACGCTTCAACGGCCAGTAGCTACTGGCCGCCAGTGAAGACAAAATAGTTTGAGCGTGGTCACGTGACCTACTGGCGGCCATTATTGTCATGTTCTTAAAAGGTACTGGCCGCCAGTAAAGCACTGGACGTTGTAGGAAACTGTTGTTGACCGTGGTTGAGTGACACGGGCAGGAATTGCTCTCCTCATTACCGTATCATTTTTTGAAATATCACCTTCAACTAATGATAGAAGTTCATTGAACTGATCTACACTCATCCTCATATTTTTTTTATATTCTTGAGGATCTTCATTCGCAAGTTCTGTTAAGATCGTCGATGAAGCTCCTAGGTTACTGCGACGTCCAACCCAATCCTTCACCCAACAAGTTCTATTACTTTTTAGTAACTCTTGCAATTCTTCACTCAAACAATTCACTACTTCAAAAACAACTTCATCAATAGGTTCATCTACTGCATTTTCGTATTCGTCGACTTCATCCATTTTGAAGGCACACAGCACACAACACACCGCCGATGCCACACTGGACACTGGCCGCCACTAAAACAGTTTCGCTGGCAGCCAATACTGTCTCCGTGTGTAGGGCTACTGTCTGGACAATACAGTGGCCGCCACTAGTGGACGCCAGTACTCGCTGCTCCTACTGTCCCCGTCTGCAGGGGCCTTAAAGGCCTTGGGATGGACAAAAAGCAGCAGGACAGTTGAAGAACGGTCAAAGGTCGGTGGTGGTCAGACAGGGAAGAGAACCGCTGGGGATTGTGTGGGGAGGGCGTCCTACTGGTGGGGGAACCAAAGTGAACATAAGGTAGAGCAGCTACCTGAGCGCTCCAAGCGGGAACATTCGATACAAGTGAATGAAACTGGTGAATATAAACTCTTTTGAAGTATGTTCAATGGGGATCAGTTCTACAGACAGATGCCACATCTCTAATACGCGTGTTCAATGCTGGGTGTCGTCAATTGCTCAGCCAACGAACAGTTTTAGTTTCATTTGTGTATTTCAAATCCCCCACTGAGGACCAGGAATAACAAATTTGACTAGCTCGAACATAATGTAGGCAACCAGTTCCAGACTGGAAAATACATCAACAACACTTTACCTATCAGCTGTGAGGTACTGATAGATACTGATAACAGTGATACGCAGAATATTAGTCGTAGTTTTAATTTACTCCATAAGTTTAAAACTTATTCATTTTCGATTTTGTTTTTACGCAAGAGCAAAACCCACTGAGGAATTTCCTATTTCACCGCATTATTGAGCTTTCATTCCAACAAGAGCCGGCGTCTGTTCAAAAAGACGAACTCTTCAAGAGATGAACTCTTCAAGGGCTTTGAGGTTGAACGCTTCTCATTTCCTCCTTTTCCTCGCGACGGTTCAACATCTTTGGACTTCTCGTGTTTTTCGCTTTTTGCGCCTCCATTCGGAACCCAAACCGAATGTTTACCATCGGATTTCCCTTTTAGCGGTCCTTTTGACTTTCTCAGCCGACCTGTCGATTCTAATTTGACTTTGTCTTTCTTCTTCCTTTGAGATCTTTTGTCCTTTTCGGGTTCCGCATATTTGTGCTTGTCACAGACTCGTTCGACGGAGGATTCGATTTCTTGGCCTTTGAAATCCCCCGAGGAGTTGACAAAGGACCGCGGCGACGGTGGTAGATCAATAGGCCAATCGGAGTGATTGTGAGCAGCCCAATTCGACTCCACGACACACGGAAGCTCGTCCTCAGAGTCGATGTCTTCTTGAAATTCGGCAACTAAGGGGTTGACGTCTTCAGCTTCACTGTCTGGCTCTTCGTTGGTGATTGGCTCATCTCTTTCACTCTGCTCGAAGAAAAATGTATCGTCAAACTCGTCGTCAGGTACAAATTCTTCTACAGACTTCACTTCACCCGAAACTACATTTTCGTTGATAAATTTAGGCTTCCAAAGCGGTTTATACCTATTGATCTGATGTCCATGGCCAAAAATTACGGAGGGTGTTTGAATCGGATTCCCGGCTACACCTAAATAGTCCGCCAACTCACGTCTTTTTTGAGTTAATTCACCCGAATACAGAGAGTAATCTGAAGAGCTATCAAGAAGGTCTATTTCTTGGACAGCAATATCCATTTCTTCGGCGTTGCGTTCTAATTGACGCAGCAACGTCTTTTTCTGGATGTTCAGAAACGGCAAAGCCAAAAATTTGTAAACGTATTTCAACCCAAAACAGTTTACCATGGAGGACTCCGCGTACCGTATCGGGGCGTGGACTTCTGACCTTTGGACGGAAGCAATGTATGACCTGACAGTGTCTTCAAAGACCATTCGGTGGTGCCCCATGTCGCAGCAGTTGCCCAATATAAGAACAGGCAAGTTAACAGGAATTTTGTTCATTTCATTCTGCACGTAAGCAAACGTCCAGCTTTTGGTCACGTCCATAACAAGGATGACCCCGTCTGTGCCTTTGTACACATCGATAAACTCTGCGTCCAGTGAAACAGACACGCTATCCGCCATCTTGATACCTGTTCCACTCTTGTGACGTCCTTTGTCCACGACGTCCCACACTTCCACTTTGACGACGTCGTCCACATTTTTGTAATTCCACTGAACGTTCGCCACTTGAATTTCTTCTGTGGGGTGATAATCACCGAGTGGTTTACCTTGGAGCCTTTGGAATACCGATGTTTTTCCACTGCATTTGTCACCTTTGATGATAATTTTCATATTGTACTGAACTCCTTGAGAATACTTCCTCTGCAATTGTTTGGAAAGAGTGGGTATAGGTGAAGTCTTCAGAGCTGTAGGTTCGCATTTGATATTAGTGATCTTCTTAATGGCATTCAGCATTGTGGTGTTGCTCCGTTAACAAAACTGAATTCATTTAAACCAATTGAAATACAATACACTGTGGAAATAGTTGTCGGGCAACAAAATGGGTTTCAGAACAAAATGTCGTTAACATAAAATATACCAAATGAGCAATAAGATAGAGAAATTGACTGACCGATCAAAAAGGGACAATTTTCATACTCAGGATACATATTGAGGAGGAATGCAGAGTATGGTTGGTGGTAGGGGGCCGAGGTGGCCGAGCCTGTTAAGGCGTCGGTCTCTAAGGGCTCGAGATTCCTGTGGTCAGAATTTCGAGGCTGCTGGTTCGAATCCAGCACCCCCCGGCGTTTACTCGACGTCGTGAGGCCAAAATAGTACCGGCAGTAAGTATCCAAAATGGTTGTCCGGGGGCATATCACAACATGCGTGTTTGCCTTTGTAGTCTAGCTTGCTTTGTGACCACCCAGGTCTAAGTGCGGGGGTCCTGGGGCTAGGGATCAGAGGCTAGACGAGCCATTGTGAGCCGCAGCGACTACCACGCCAACTTAGAGCCTGGCGACTACTGGGCTGGACGAGTCCAGGACCCTAGGCAGGGGTGCAGGGCTGGCCTGAGGCACGCCTGGTGCCTGGGGTAAAGGAAGGAGCCCATGGGGGCACCTTCCACCCACAATAGACCCGTGAGGGCCTCCGTGGAGGAAGGAAAAAAAAAAAAAAAAAAAAAATGGTTGGTGGTTCAAGGGTTTCAATGATATTATCCGTACAGAGAGCACCAATCTCTATTGAGATTTGAAGCCCAAACAGCCACTAGAGCGCTCTGGGAATTCCTTCATATCATATCGCGTTGCAATAAGGAGGTTAGCTCGTACAACTTTCAGACGTAATGGCGGATGAATGATATTGAAGTATGAACTAGATTTAGCTTCAATAGATATAGAAAATTGAATTTGCGACGAAATGGTAGCATGACTAAGTTCCAAATTGGAAACTGCACCCTCCAATGAGTTGTTCGCCCGAAGGAGACTTCTAATTGGACGTTGACGCAACGCTGCTCCGGACATGTTTCAGGTAATCATGCCATTTACAGGTATTACCCTTGCAAAGTAATCGAGTTTGGCCGTTCAGCTGCAGACAGAGACAAGTTTTGGTACAGAACATGCGAACGGCTCCCGAGCGAGAGCAAACTGTTGAATTTCATCTTTGAGAAGATGAGGTCGAGTAAGTTACACAAGCGAATTAACTCTTCGAAGTTTCCAGCTCGTTGACGAAAATACCACCGCAAAAGTTTTCACTGCGAGTTTTGCTCGAATAGCGTGTCGAATACAATACCTACGAAGTTCAATTTTGGTTTGTTGGCTGCAGTGTGTTGTTACGAAACAAAGGCAGCGGGAGTTCAGGTTGGCTGAGTGTTTTTCTACTGCTTGCCAACTATTCTCAAAGTAAGTCTTATGTGAATCTTGGAATTGTTTGCACTCATATATGTAATATAACACAGCAGAAGTCAAAGTATTGGGGAGCTTGAAAGTTAGCATGACTTTTTCAATTCACTTGCCGTTGGTTACCTGGACTCCCAATGCGGAAAACTCCCTCATGGGCTCATTTCCTCCTTCTTCTTTTTTATCTTAATAGATAAGTTTTATTTTAGCCTAGAGAGTAGTGGGTACATCCATAGCAAATGAGCCAAGTGTAACAACCACCAAAATCACAAAAAAGGACAACGATAGATGAAAACCAGTCAATTCTACATTTTATTCGGCCACTAAAGTAAATGATGGCCTTGACCATGCAGTAAACGTGAGCAAAGCAGAGAAAAAGCTTGATATTCTCAGGTATTTTAGATAATTTTGTAGGGCATCCGTTTAAGTAATTTGTAGCAAGTAGAATGTGTCTTGTAGTGTTTCATATCATGAATGAATTACGAATTCTATGTCAAAGCCATTTGCCTGAATTAGATTACTAGGTACTAACGGATAAGTGGAAAATAGCACTTTTGTACGTAGGTGGTCGCCAAAAGACACACAAATGAAGGGCGAAGAGGGTAATCGTTATGTTGGAGAAATATTACCACCATCAGAAGTGAACGATAAAAACAGGGAAAATTAATAGCTTTTTTATTCTTTTCTCGCATAAAACCTCTATTCAGTCTGTATAAAATGACCGTTAACCCCGGGAGCGTTTCATGTACCTCTCCCGTACGATAGGCTCATTGCTGAAACTTCTTTGTGCTTTTGCCCCGGGCAAGAAGGACCTGACATTTTGGAGAATTTCAACAAGTGATGAATAGTGGACAAATCGCTCACGTTTTTAGAAAAACCTGACGGATGGGGATCAAATGGCTTGCGGTTCGAAAGCAATCTGGGAAAGTGCAGTGTAGGGAAAATGTGATAGGCTTGGCTGCTTTTCTCCCTCGAGGGAAATTATTCTGCGTTTTCTAATCTCTTCAAAGACCGAAGGGTGGAAAAGGAGCGAGAAACGTTATCCGCTAAATGACGTTTAACATTTATGACGCCGTCGCGTGTTGTTTGTCGAGGGTGAGTTTTGAGGTCCACGACAAAAGGAATGTGCACGGAGAAGAAAGGCAGGAGTGGGTTTGCTCTATTTGAAGGTTGACACTGGAGAAACCTATTTGGAGCCATTTCGTTTCAACTAGACTTTGAGAAATGTATGAATTGTTGCATAAATCTTATCGATGAACGAACGAATACAAAAACCTCGTCTTACTATAGGAATAAATTAATTAATGTGACAAGATTTGTACTCACCTGAAGGAAACACATTTTCAGCCGCTATCACACAACCGTCACTCGTAATGTTTGCTCTTGCGGTATCATCGTGTCTGACGTCACGTCTGTAGATGACGTCACGTCTGTCGCAACTGGCGTCGAAGCTGGAGTGTCCCGCAGGCTCACGTGAAGAAGACTGAAACACATAATTGTTAACATTCAGAATTAGAGGTGAAATGATGTCACATTGAATCCACGATTTTAATCTCAGATTTATAATTTTTGCCTATTTCTGAGTAAAATTGTGGATCAGAAAAATAAAATTATAGTAGACGTAAAATACAAATCTGGAACAGGGAATATGAAAGGGACGCTAATTAATTTGAGAAAACTGGTATCAGTTGTAAAATTTGGCCTGTAACAATTTTGCCTTTTCAGAGATGATGAAGGAAAATTAATTTTTAGCTCCAAATTTTCACAATTAAAGGTAGCAGAGACCTATAAATTAAACAAAAATCGTTCTACATACTGTTTGCTCCGTTTGTGAACATATACCTCTCTAAACAGCCTCTACGCAGACCTACCATGCTCATTAATATTATGAAATTGCAATAACGTCGCATCGCTCCATATTTACCCAACTCCGAATCCATGCATCTGCACTTCGATTAATTGCAAACAGTAATAACCTTATTGAGGGAAAACTCGAATTGGCCACATCACCAAATATAGAGATTCAACGACTAATAGATGATAACTTCCTCGTGTCGGGGCTGATCATCAGGGAATACCTGTCAAGGGCTAAGTGTTTCAGAGAGGCAAGTTTCCGTTAGAGTTTCGTGGGGGGAATTGGTTGAAACGTCTTTAAGGAAATTGGCAGTAGCTCTAGCGCCCCTGCGAGATGAAATATTCGGTTCGACGCTGACGACCGGCGGAGGTGATGGATAAATTAATTAAGTGATATAGAGCTGTTGATAATTTGACTATCACCCTAAATCCATTTTCGGGACGAGATGGGAAATATAAAGAACAAGGCGAGAAAATGATTCTGCGGTATTTTTGCATTTTCATGGCTTAGGTTAGATGCGTGAGCCTAAGAAAATCCTGTGACAATGGTTTAAAATTCTATGGTGTGAAATTCCACTTTAAAAGTACCCGGTTGGCCCATGGCCTCCAATGGTAAGCAGAAATGGGTTCCCTGCCAGCTCAATCTATTTAGCATCCAAAATTTTGATTAAAATGCTTCTCTGCACGTCTAAGTCCCCAGTGATCGATGCCTACAAAAATTTTAGAGAGGAAAATGAGAAAATCTTGTTTTCAATCATTGGATAGGAAACGTGAAGAGTTTCATTTGATAAAACACTGGCTTTAGGTAGGAAGTAGGTCCAGTTGAGATGGGGCAGGGTGGCTCAGGTAGTGGCCCCTACTCCTCAATGTGGCTGTCCCTTGTAAAGACCTTCCCTTAGGGCAATGAGGCTTTACAAGGACAAGGGGTCATAGTGTGTGGAGAGGAGAACGTTTCAAAAGTGGAAATGTTCCTAATTGCAGAAGATTTGTGGCCAGTGGATACAGCTGAGGAAGTAGATGCAAGAATGAACGCAAAAGCAAGGACAAAAATCTGTCTGCTGAAAGAAGAAGCCTTACATTTTGTGGTGAGAGGCCTGAAGGCAGCCAATGAAGTGTGGCAGAAACTAGACTCAAACTATGAGAGTAAGGAACTTTCTAGAAGATTGAGGTTATAAAGGCAGCTATTCAATTTTGAGTTGAAGCAGTTTGTTAACAAGGAAGAATTTTTAAACTATCAGGCTAAATGCAATGGCAAATAAACCTGAAATATCAAGATGAAAAATCGAGACTGTCGACATTACTCACCTTTTAATGGGCGATTCCGCAACATTGTTTGTTCTCTGAGGCTCCAAATCCCCCACGCTGCAAACGATTTTTCGAATTATTCAAATGAATACCTACATCGAAGGCGAAAACTGAACACTTTGATTCAATTCAACTGACTCACCGAGAAGGGAAACACCAAGAGCTGTTTTTCCCAAAATTTTCACCATCTTCCAACGTCTGTGGAAGATTTTGGTGGAGCGTTTCTGGAAGAAGAAGACTACAGCCGCCACCAGCGACTAAAAGAGCGCCCATGATGACCAAAGGCACTACCAGATGGTCTTCTCCCTGGTAACATAAGAATATCACCACATCAGTTTTATGAAGACAATAAAAAAATTCAACGCGTATCCAGAAAAGGCCAACAAGTGCAGTGACGGGAATGTTTTGGCGAGAAAGAGCACTAATTATATATTTTTAATGTTTTTATATTCATTATTAGGTGAAATATTGAGTTTTATTCGTTCTTTAGACCTGTACCATAGGAAGACGTACGCAAGTAGGTATGTTCCGAGATATGCAAAGCCAGCAATACACAGCTACAGAGGGCATGAAAGAAAGAAAACATCGATGTTGACATCAAAATCACCATCGGCTCTTAAACATCGGTGTTTTATCGATGTTTTTTCATAACTGTTCAAAAATGGCTAAGAGAAAAGTCTGTTAAGTCTGTTTGTAGCAAAACACGTTCTTTCCCGTCTGAAAATAGGTTCGAAAACCACGAGTAGTTGCAAAAGTCGCTTTTTATTCCAACAGGTGAAATAACGAAATTCTTCCTTTACCCATGAAGGTTTTAGTGGTTGCAGAATTGTTTTTTCACTCCTCATAACCTGCTCATAATCTGAGGCACTGAGTTTCAGAACATAGGGTAGATTTCAAAAAATGTTTTTTTCTACTATGAACCTAGTGTAGAAGACTGACTGTGAACGAGTACCTATAACATTTAAGCAGTAAAAAGGGGGACATTTTTTGCTTGTCGGGATACTTAAGTGGTAACAAGATAACAATGTGATGCCTGTTTTAAAAACTTGTTCAACTTTTCTTGTCAATATTTCATTAAAAATTGTGGATCGTTTTCTGGTTCATCGTTTACTACTACGAGTGTCATTTGATGAGTGTAAAATGAGTATATGAGTATAAAGAGCTAGTTTTTTATTGCACTTCTGTTGTGTTCCTGCACTTCTCTACGAAGAGAAATACTCGTATTTTATTCCTCAAATAGACGCCTTCAGTGAGGTCAACCACAAAAAATGAAAAGAGATGCTATCGGAAAAGACGTTCTGATAGTATGGTATCCGTGTTTGGCGTTTTTTTTTTTGTAAAATCGGTGGATCCAGAAAGGAGTTTAGAAACTTAGTGTCTCACTTCTACATTTATTTTCGCGAAAGGAGGACCCGAAAAGCATCACGCGTAGAGGGGATCTGATGTAATACCACTGAGTGAACCACATCTGCGTTTGTACGGTCTAATTTGGGAAAGTAGCGGATAACTGGGTTTCACCGGACTCGAGACCAAAGCTGAAACAAAACCAACGGCTTTGAGCCGATTTCGCTCAACTCGGCGTCTGGACGGTGTTTAAGGGACGAGGCTCGGAAATCCGATTTGAACACCTGGCCGATCCTCCTGGCACGAGTCCTTCCATAAAGAGCGTTGGACTCGTTCCAAGATGAAGCTTATCGATGGAATAATGTCCGCCCTATCTTCACATTTATGCCTTCGCTGGTCTCAGGATTATACAGCGTTGCGTGCCAGTGGAAGATTCGACAAAATTATTATTTTACCGTCACGAGGGGTAAACCGTTCCTGTGATTTCTTGGGCACGTCTACCATTCAGCACGCGAAAAACACGAAACATATTAATTACCTAATTAAACCTACATTAATTGAGAAGTGAGCTCTTGACACACCAGAAGTGTTTGAGTGAGAGCTATTGAAACAACCAGACTACCTAGAGTGCCAAAATAGTTATTTTAGTTTTCTCCCTCTCATGAGTAGAAGCTCGCCAGATTTTGATATCCTACACGTCTAGTTATCCAAAAATCTCAAAAACTCGCCTTGTAAGTTGATAGGTAGGTACCCATTTTAACCCATACCCACCTCCGGTAGGCACCAATCGGTTCTGAACCCATCTCAACGGATTCAGCGTCCAAAATTTGGTAGAAAATGATACTCCACATGTCTGGCATCCAAAAATTGAATGTCAAAAATCACATTTTCACCCACACCCTTCCCAAATTTGGTCCAATCGGGGTAAAAAGTTTTAAAGAGCAACTAAAGCCGGAAAAAAGTCCGAAAATTATGCATTTTAGAAAATGTTCAAAAATGGTGTAAACAATAGATGGCATACAGCAGACAGACATTTTGATTTTGGCTCTAGCCATCTTGAAACATAACATCAATCTATACTTAATCCCCCTTCCCTCTCATCCACCAATGTAGACCCTTAAAGTTCCTTTCTCACTATCATTAGTTGGCGTGGCAATGTCTTCATGCAAGGGATATAAGTGTTTTCCTTATTTTGCCTGGCTCCATAACCGTTATTAAATAACAGTTACAAAATAACGCTTTAAGAAAAGTGAACGGATGGGGACGCCATTAAGTAGCGTAAAGCTTAATTATGCCGCTCTCATCAACGCTTTCTGTGACATTTCATCTTTCTAAGGCCTAAAAAAATGCTTTAGGTTTAAGTAACTAACTGATAACAACTCGTCAAGAGGATGGATTTTGGTTTCAAAGTTGGAACGAAGCTTTTTCTCATAGGTGAGATTGTAACTGAAGCGATTGACGAGTAACTGAAACTGCAGCGGTTTGTCTACATTTGAGTTTTGATTTTGGCTTTGGCTTCACAGATCTTGAATCGAGTTTTCAGAACTTTCATCAGCGTCCTTTCTCCCCTTGTCTACCGTTATTTTATTCCATTTTCTTTCAGGCATTTAGTAGCAAAATAACGCTATTGTTGCACCTCAAATAGAATAACGGTCACGCTAATCATTTCTAATTAACATTATTTCGGTTTTGGGTTATGAAACTCATCCCTACTTCATGTCAAATATATTGGTGAGACGAGTGGTTTGATTGATGTAGTTTCATGGCCTAATGGAACTAACCCCTCACACTTGATAACCACAAATTAATTCATGATTATCGCGAGGGATGATGTGAGCGATTGGAGTTACGAATGCTGTGTAAACACGTAATTTGAGAAAAAACTCATCTCTTATACTGCGCATCTCCTCATTGCTTACACCCCAGTGGTATTCAATGTTCATTTCATGACAAAAACGTGAAAAAAAAAGGATTTTTTTTCTTATTCACTGCTGCCGAACGGCGCACAGACGTTGAAAAGCTTTCTGCTCATTGAAAGAAGGAAATGGAGCGTAGGGTCGAGAGCCGGGTTTTGTTGTGCCTGCTTTGCTTTCTGTACACCAAGGGCAGGCTGAAACAGGCTTTGAGGCTTTTTGACGCCGCCTCCACCGTCGGCTGGGAAAGGACCGACAATCCACCCCCCTCCCCCTCTGCCTGACGTTATAGAAAAGGGATTTTTCAATCTCGAATCAGATCGCGGGAAACGTGCAATAAAGGGAGGGAAAATTGCAAGCACTCTCGTCAAAATTTCTTTCTTCACTTCCTCTTTACCCGCCTGTTTGACAAACTGTTTGGCTTTCAATTAATTTATTGCACCAGTCGGTTGCGTAAAACATTGAACTAACCAGAAATAACTCAACTTCGGTATTTTTTTTCGTTTTATCAATGCTTTGAAAAGTTCTTCCACCTACAAATGATTGGCAAGCGGTAACTCGATAAAATATTCTTATCGGAATATTTAATTTTTTCAGCTTGAATTTATTTGAAAATGTAATCATCTTTACTAAAGTACTTGCAATGAGCCAGTTAAAAATGACAGCTGAACAGCTGACAGTTTTCAGGGTTTTTGGACGTGTTTTCCCAACAATTGGAAACAACCACTTCCATGCCCAAACCTTGAGCAGCTATATCTACAACAGTTCATGCATGATAAAGACCTCATAATGTCATACAACACATTTTGTATAATTATTAACAACTTTATGTTGAGATGTGGGAAAGGGGAGATAGATGTGAGCACACGGAAGGTTCAAGTAGTAATCAGCTTTTTATTGTCTTGTCGACCAGCTCGAACGTGAACCGGTCGTCACCTCGGACACGTCCCCCACTTCATATCGTTACACATTTAGTTGTTTCATAGAGATGGGTTGTACTTTGTATCAGGGACTGAAAAGTAGCTGGGACTCTTTCTTTAATGTGACTTGCCAAAAGTATCAATGACCCCAGTCCCAGGTTGATCCTTAATTGTTCCTAATTCCTGGAAATCATCCTGTTCTCACTGAGGTGTTTCTAGTCTCATTTGCAATTGCTTCTACTTGTCATATTTTAGCAGATTGGTGTTGGTCATGGATGAAAGGGAAGAGGAAGAGGAAGGTTCAGTTGATACAAGATTTGTGATGCCTTTGACGCAGGCGAACTCTGAAGACATCTGATCATGAACTAATCAGGTTTCTAAGGTTACCAGGAGGTAGCAGTAGCGAAAGTCATAAGAACCCAACCATCTCAACAAAACCTTCCCCAAAATGGCTGTTCTCAAGATTGGTAACTTCCTCGAGGTATAGGACTTCAATCAAGTGCAGCGTTTCTTGATAGTTTTTTCATATCTTTTCAGGTAGTATTCAAAAATGTTACAGCATATATCATGAAAATATGCAAAAATAGAAGGAAGAGAGGGGAAAAAGTGTATGGATACTCAGTACATATCCACCGCCTCCTAACCTGTAATGGGCTGTAGCGCCTCAATCAAAGGGTTACAAAAATTCAATTTTTCCACTTTATTGGCGAAAAGTCTTGATTGTTGATCCAAAGATTGCTCCTAGGGCAAGGAACATTTTCACATCCTAACAGTTGTATCTGTGACTGGAAAAAGCTGTCACAACCCATCTCTAGTGTTTCATCAATACTGACACAGTGTTTGGGGTATAAAGGAAGCATAATACAGGTAAACCATACAGTGTTCACAGCCAAATTTGTAGGTACAATGTTGCTTGGACGTCTTTATTAAAGTTCCCCACTACGATCCAATAAATAAAAACTCTCATTTTATCTACGAGTGAGAAGTGATACGATTATCCCTACCCTGTCGACGATTATGAAGAACTCCGAAACACATTGCGGTATAGAGAAAACGCAAAAACGACTTTATAAGGTTCCTTGGCCACCAGCCACATTTTCTCACACTGTTCCCGGTCTCCTATTTACACTCTAGATACGAACCTGAAAAGTTCATAATTCGTCGATTTCTTCCGCGCGATTAAACACGTCACAGACGGAATAAAAGCAGAAAATCCTATACGGAACATGATCTGAAGAAGTACCTACCCCGTTGGATCGTTTTTCTTTTATCCTTTCATTTCTCTTCACCAGCTCCCAGCTCTTCTCTAAAAAGAGCATCCTTTGTTACAAGGAGCGCATAGCTCAGCCATTTTATTACAGGTGAATCCACACTCTCTTGAGAGCACAAGTCGTTCACAAATGGCAATCCAGGAAACCTGATCATTCGCAAGGAGCCAATTTTTACGGTGAATGAGTAGTAAACCAATATCCAGGCAATTCTCATCTCCCATAAGGTACGCACACTGCGTAAAAGTGAAAGTTACATGAAGTAAACATGAGATGATTGAAGAAAATGGCATCCTCTTAATTTGCACATTCAAGTAGAGCACTATAAAGAATTTAATTTGAGGTGATCAACTAAACACGCTCTTATTTGGCAGAACTTTCCAAATTGGTGCCTGATGAGGAGTTAGTCTCACAAGGCAAACAAGACTTTCAAATATTGTGTTTGAATGAAGAGAGGCAGAAATGCGTAAAGTGTCAAGTCTAAATCACAACTAACTTTCTTGAGCACAGTCAAAGCTTGGGAGTGGGAGAGCCAAGGGGTGGGAGTTCCCCACTCTTGACCAAGAGGGAGGGCAAGCGCTGGGTATTTGTCAGGGTTTTTATAACAAATCCTTTCTGCTTATATTTTAGCTCCTTCCTTTTTGGGCGCATACTAGTTATTTCCATCCTAATTAACGTTTTTGGACAGTAGATATTAATTTAAACAGTTACAAGTATAAACATAATAGGTTCTCTTTCAGATACAAACTTCAATAAGATTAACCAACTCTACTGAGTAAGTGAGAATTAAAGAGGCAATTTATTTTCATTAGGGAATTTTCATGAACATTTTTAAAAAATTCGCATTAAAAGGAATTGCAAAAAGAAGGTACGTGCTCGACTAGGGACCTCTTAAGTCAAATGAATGTCGCTGAAAGAACAAACTTCACATTATTCACCTCAAGGTGGCTTCTGTTCCGTCGAGAGAACTCTGAATTACGATATTTCTTTTTTTCTGTCGTCGTTTGAAATCCTTTTCCGCTGAGCCACACAAGCTTCCATAATACACGTTAAAATTTGTGGTCAATTTAGGGAATTGACTTTCCCTGCAACTCCACCTCTGCGCTCGTTCAGTCTCTTTGAACGAGCCAAATAAATTCTCCCCTTTGTCGGAACACATGGAAGATGGGCAAATGCGAAACACTCCCAGATACAACGTTAGTCGAGCGTCCGCATTTGTTTCTATACTTTCCCCCTCTTATCAGACCTTTTCCCACATTTCAAACCGTGTATGAAGAGGTTCCACAGAAGAGTATGTTCGCCTCTTGTGGAACTTTCGTGATAGCTTTCCCAAATTGAATGGAAACTTTCGACGAGAAACCTTTACCACCTCGGGGAAACGGAAAAAAAGAAGAAAAATCACGCAACGAGTTGGAAGACTCAAGTTTCTGACGTACGGTCCTGCTTCTGAAGAAATGGGACTGGGCGGATTCTATTTTGATAAAGTTGGATGTCGGTTGTCTCGGCCAGCTCTGCGCTAAAAACCTCATAACCCACTGTCGCGGGATGAAATGAAAAATGTACTGACGCACACCGTCGTCTCTGTTTCATTATTAAGCTCGCACGGGGAACCTCGAGTCTGAAGCATGTTCATTAGCCCTCGCCTTCATTTTGAGTAAAACCGAGGTAATGGAAAGCTAAAGGGACCGACGATAAATGAAGAGAAATAGCCGTGGTTGCGAGATTGCGTAACAAGATTCTGACTTTGTTGCCCCAACAGACTATTCCCAGGTTAGGCATCAATAATTTTGCTCCGGAGTGAATAAATGATGAGTGTTTACATTGTTTGTCTAATGTGGATTAAATAAAAAACAACTCATTTTTAATAACATTTCTCACAGGGCTCAGGTCTTTACAACTGTAAGCAACATGTTCAAATGTGAAATGATACAGAGCCCACAATTAAGTTCTGCATAATGCGCCATATTACAAACAGTGATAGACCCAAATGGAGGTAAGAAACTGGAAGAAGAAGAAGAAGAAGAAGAAGATGAAAAAGAAGCAGAAGATGAAGAAGGGGAAGCAGAAGAAGATTCGCTTGTGTTAAACATAACATTTTTCACATGACTTTGCAAAGTGAACACAAAAAGCTAGAAAATAAAATAAAATATTACTTCATAGATGGGATATGGTGTACAATTAAGATTGGTATATTAATGGTATATTAAAGGTACATTAAGGATTGACAAGTGGTACAACAAAAAAGAGCATTGAATCAACTCTGTGATGGACGCTATGGGAAACAGAACCAGGGAAAACGCTGCAAATTCTTTCACAGAGGAGGATTATTCCTCGAGCCAGGAGCATGGGGAACTGGGGAAAACAGTGGGTGTGAATTGTACAGGACCCATTTCCATCGATTCAGTGTAAAAAATCTAGTAGAAAATGATACCCCGCATGCATAGAACATATGCCGACCCCCCCCCCCCCCCTCAAACTCCTTTTGGTCTGATCGAGAACCTGCAATCCTTGCCAGGTAAGAAATAAGGAGACAGAGAGGATGGGTTGAGAGGACAGCACCCCTCTGCCCAGCTGGTCTGATGTGCATATTTCCTTTTCTATGTGAATGTCAAAATATGCATTTTTTGTAAATTACCTCACTCTCCATTTGGTATGCCATTGTCCAAGCAGGTTATTACAGTTCATGTGCTGCTGCATCTCCGCTATCAACGGATGCAGCATACACAAGATCGTCGGCATACAATCCCGCAAAGGACTCACCCTCAGGAAGTGGAAGCCTTCCGCTCATACATTCTTGATCTCTCGACCACTCTTGCCTCTTCTCAATCTTATTGCCTTATTGCAAGGGTGAGTAAAGTTAAAAGCACTTTGTAAATCCGCTCAGAAGTCATGTGCAGTGTAATTGCATATCACCAAGGTTCTCTCATCTGAGAGTGCGCTCATCATCGTGCTGACAGCTCATTCTTATCCATCTACGACATACTTGTAGTTGTGGCTAGATGGGTGCTTCACAAAACCGTAATGACGAAGACGTATTTCTGAGATTTCACTTCAATTTTCCCAACAGTAAAAGAAACCTACGCCGAAATCTGTCAGCTTCAAACCCGCGGGAACACCAAAACCCTCTCCATCTCCCTCAATTTGCCTTTTCATCTTTGGCTCGTTTATGCTTTAAGAATATTCACATGGCTTTCAAGTCACTCATCTTGCAATCAACTGTCGTCCCTCTTTGAATGAACAAGGAAATTTGACATTATACTGCAGAGTTGAAGCATTCCACCCTTCTTCACAATTCGTCTGTAATTTACCACGTTATTTTCTCCTTTTTAAACTCTTCACGAGAAGGAAATTTCGTTTAGAGAAAGTAGATCTGCAGAGATAATTAAAAGGGATGTTATAAAGAGAAGATATTCGTTGTCTTGGCACAAAGAAACCAACTCAAAGATAAAATAGACTCACCATGTAATTGACTATTGGAATGATGCAAGGGCCGAGCATCCCTGCGACGGAACTGGTGCTCATTCCCAGGCCTCGTACAACAGTCGGGTAGAGTTCGGACGCCATGAGAGGCAGCACCACGTACGACGACGATATCCCCATTTTCCCGATGCAGTAGAGAATGAGCGTCGTTGTGTCGTCTAAAACATGGAAGGAAATGTGCCTTCAAACTTGAGTTCATCGCAGGAAAAAATAAAATGCGTAAATTGTCATTAAGTTAGTTAACTCTTTCAAATAGAGGATGTTTGGGACAGTTTGTTCAACTCATTTTCGCCCAATCGTCCCATAAGAAGACAAGGTAAGGATGGGTATTTTGGAAAGTATTTTTTTGAAAAGATTTTTTGGGACCTTAGCGAGTGAAGTATTATAAACCAAAACGAAATCTGTGCGAAGGTACAATCAACGTATTTCAAATACGCCTGCGTTAAAAGGGATTTTAATAAAACACCACTTCAAAGTAATTACACGCTTCTATATGTTGTTCTAACGAAGTTGACGCCATTCAATACTCTTGTCAAAAGAGCCCACATCCCCTTAACGAAGCTCACAAAAGGCAGTCCATTCTTCGTTTGGCTTCAAGAATATTAGGTTTTTGTATTCAAAGTACTTCATCTTTTGGGAAAAGTGATCGGAGGGATTGCCTCCAACATTTTCTCTACGACCTTTCAAGTTCAACGATTAACAAAGGAATAGTCAACCTGTCATCCCTTTAGTCGGCGATGAACAATATTATTTGGAACTTCCCCTGTAGTCAGCTTCCATAAGCAAAAGGGCCCTTTGAATCAACATGAAAGATAAACACGATTGAACATCTGCTTCGACGTCACCGGCGATACATATTCAGAATACACGAATAGCCGTCTAGGTTGGTTTGGGCTGAAATAATAATCCTCAGGCGAATCTGGTGAATTGAGGGTACCTATTGAGGGTGGTCTGGTAGACCACAGACAACTAGACAACAGAGTATCTTCCGCCTTCTAAACACAAGCCCATTCACAATACAAAATGCGCAGATTTGGACTTCAAAACTGAAATGTCCGAACTCGTTTGAATTCGCCTGAAAAATCGAAAATTTTGTATATTGACCACTTTTTGGCCCTAGTTGTGCTAACTCATTATCAGCCAAATTGCTCTATTCCTTCCAATTTGACCCATAACCACCTCCGGTGAGCACCAATCGGCCCGGAACCCATCTCACTGGGTTTAGAGTCCAAAATTTAGTGAAAAATGATACTCCATATGCCAAGCTCCATGAAATCCCAATCCTGAGGTTCAAAAAACACATTTTCACCCAGAAACTGGGTGAACATCCACTATAATTGAGCTAAAATGTCTTATGGACCAACTAGAGCCAAAAATAGACCCCTGGTTGGAATGTCAAATTAAAAAAAAATGTATGTTAAGTAAAAATGGCCGACGGCGTAAGGCAAACCGTCATTTTGGTTTTCACGCAAAATTTCAAATCTTGGGTAAAACCCAGCAGCAGAATTTGCTGCGTTTCTTCTTATCAAGTACGTATTCTGATGACAAGGCACTGGAGGATGATGAAGGCAGGTTTTCTTTGTTGCATATCAACCAAGCAGCGTCTGGCTATTCACAGAAAGAGAGGGTTCTAGTTCATCCTATTGCCGCGACCAGGTAAATTGAAAGTGTCTGGTATGTTGGCATTTTAATCAACGCCAGAACTAGTAGAGTGAACAGAAACCGACTCAATCATATTAAACCCCCTCAAGTTATCGGTCTTGCAGAATCCTAGTTGCTCGACTCTCTTCCTTAACCAGCGCCTATTTATCTGCGTTGTGAAGATGGAATCTCATCTATTGGCCTTCAGGTGCAGCCGTCTACCCCGTGGCATGCAAGGGATGGGAATGCTTGAGTTCCTTATGCCTCCATCCCTCACGCCTTCTTCACTTCCATCTCAAATGCGTCGGTAATTCGAGTTGTTCTCGAGCGTTCGAGGCTTTCCGCACTATTTGCTTCCCCGAACCAGATCGCTGCTAACGAAATGCCGTAAATCATTCTCGATTTCTCAAAAAGAGAATTTACCCCTACTGTTCACTTTTCAGTGTGTCTTCCTTCGGTGTTTCACCGAGTGGAAAACACGGTATTACTTCAGAAAGCGCCCCACTTTGTTTAAAGGACACACGTAGCTGTACAAACTCGCAAAAAATCACTACCAAAATTCATGTGGTAAAAAGCTTCCTCTCTCGACCCTTTATACCACCGAGCAGGTAGACGACTGTTTTGCGGTGGTGATAAATATGAATGTGGTTGCTCGCTCGTTGTATCCTCAAGATTCCCGCCCTCTGTTAAACCTGCTGCTTCTCCTTTTTTCTTCGTCAAAACCAAGATAATATATTTACTTCCACGGGTTGTATCTTTACTAATTTTTTCTCAGGGGTTGGTTATTCCTTGGACCAAGAGAATGGGGGATAACAGTGACAGTGGAGTGTCCCGGACTCATTCCAATCGATTCAGGGTCCAACATTTAGTGGGAAATGATACGCCGCACGCCTTGATCGCTGAAAATATCGACAATTCCCTCCTATTTCCCTCTAATTTGGTCCGATCGTGCAGAAAATTTTCCAGGATCAACAAGAGTTGGTTGGAGGTTGCACCCCCTATACCCTCACTGGCTAGAGTACCAAGTTGTACAGGAGTGGTTTGTTTTGAGAGGTCATTGTTCATTGGCGTCCAATTATGCAGTACATTTTTCTGATGAATAGCCGAGTTGTATCATCTTGATGTGTTCCTATCATCTGAGCTTTGCTTCATGCTTCAAGCGTCATGCAGAGGTGCCTGATTCACATAAGTAATAGAATTGCTTCGTTGTTGAGAAAAGCCGGTGTGCAGGTAAGCTTCAAATTGGTGAAGTCAATGTTGGCCAGTCAACGACTGTCATTTATCATCATTCTCCATTTTGCTGTCCATTTGTTGATTTTAGAGATTGATCGATCTAATTTGGCAATTGATTCCGTTTCGCCATCTTCAAGAATTGCTTTATCGTCAGTAAACGTTCAACTTCACGTCGCTTGTGTACAGGAGCGGGCCAAGTACGCTTCCCTGTGGCAAACCAGTACGGATTTTCTTTGGTGTTGAAGATTGGTCCACTGGCTTAACATAAACGCATTGGTTAGAAATATATGCATCGAGGTGCTTTACATACATTCAACTTGACTTTGAGGCCTACGTACCAGACTTAGCAAAAGTCTGTAACTTCCGAAAAACCCAACCAAGCCTGAATAAAAAACAACAAATCCACAAAGGGGCGAGGTAACTGACCAACCACTGAGTCAGTTGAGCGGCGTAGGGTCACTCAAATAATTGAAAGGGGTAATTTCCTCTTGTGAAGTTGCAAATTTTGCCCCCTAATATCTCATGGTCCTTGATAAAGTACAAAGCCAATCTCAGTTGAATGGGTTCTCGCTTCCTCCCTCAAGCAGCATTCAGCCGCATATGTTGTAAACGGGTCTAACCCTAATAACCACAGCCAATAGGGAGCTGCCCACTTTTATCCACGTTGCAAATTACATGCGTAAACCACAGCGAAACAAAACCACGGAGAGCCACAATTCGTTCGCCCGTCTCAAGCAAAACTACCCCCACCATCCGAGTCTACCGCACGAAGGGTCTCTACCGAATGAATTGCCTCGTCAGAGAAAACCTTTAGATGTACTCTCTCCGCCTTTGTCTTGAGAAGATGAAGAAGAGTTATTTCGTCCAACGGAACCCTTAAGCCGACAAAGCGCGAGAGGCGAACAAGAAAAGCTCAAATATACGCAGCACTTCATCACGAGCCACTAAGGGGTGCAACCTCTTGAAACCTTCCGTCACACGTTTGTTTTCTCAGAAAATTATAGTCGTACGATGCACAGCGTCCCGAGAGGATTGTAATTTCATCGTCGGAACCGACGGCAGTGTGTATTTTCAGACGGAGTGTTTTTTCAAAGAACCAAAGGTGCTCTATCGTCATAATATTCCCCGCTTTTGAAAGGGTTGTTTAATCAAATTTCTCGACTCCTTTTAGGAAAATTCGCTGTGATAAATAGGTCGTAGCGGAAGCGTAAATGCCTTTTAGTACGTACTAAATAATTTTCCGAGAGAAACCCTCTCTCCGGCTAATCTTAGAAGGGCTTATCTCTGTTTTCCGCTCTTCTGAAAAACTCAACCACGAAAAGCCGAAGCTTTACCATTCGTGATCAAAAATGCATGGGGGAACTCACCCTGTTGAGAGAGGACGGTGGCGAGGCAGGCGCTCCCTCCGACGAGCATACTGATGCATACGGTCCACCTTCTCCCCAGTTTTTGCATACTCGGCCAAAGCACCAAGTAAGTCGGTAGTTCGACGGCTCCTGGAAAAAAAGAAGAAAAAATAACGCATACTCGGGCAAGGTCAGAGCCACAAAGTGAGTGGAAAAACGAACCGAGGGATTCATAAATTGTGAGGAAAATCTGCTGAGATCTTCCTTTCGGTCCTTCCTCAAGGAAGAACTTATGTTTTTTCGATGAGCGTTGTTTTATATAATGTTGAGGGAGCGAATATAAAAGAACTTTCCCCCCCCCGACAAAATACGATCGTTTAAAAGAAAATCAGAGGTTTTCTGCTTCTACGTCCTGCCATATCTGTTCTTATTACAGTTCTTCCTCAGCCGTGGAAAAGCGTGAAAGTAGATCAGAAATTAACAACTAAACAATAACAATAAAAGCTATTTATCAACAGCCGATCACTCTCGAATCAATAAAAATTCGAATGCTCCATTTTTATTCGATTCTAAAGCCATCTCCAATCAAAATTTCCCTAACACCTGAATTCTATGAAAACAATCAACAGTCGTCCTGGAGTGCTTTAAATGCACTAAAAACTTGCAAATCTGACTGGATATTCGAGCCACAGCTAAAACTGTAAGTATTTATTGTATTTTTGACTTCAATTCAAGTAATTATGCATATGATTTGAATCCCGACTAAGGGGTTGATCTTTTGCAGGCGGAAATGAGTTGTAACTGGACCATTTGGCCCATTGTTTGGTTTTTGGTCTCTCTAACGGCACCCTGCGGAGGACAAAGAGACGACGATCCTGATGCCAAGTGGGACAGGCACATACAAAAAATGATTCAAGACTCGATAAGTGACGTCAACGCCCCAATCAATCGTGTACTCCCGGATAGAGTAAGTGTTCAATTATCATGTTGAACTGGTCAAATTATACAAGTGTCGTTTGGACTACGGATTCCAGTTGGTGGTCTCAGTTGAGTCGACCATTCCATAGCACCGCATAAAAGTCGTTTTTCTCGGTCATTCTTTATAGACTTCTAATACGTTCAATGAATTATCAGAATTTAGTTCCCTTTGTGGTCAGTTGTTGTTCAGTCGGATACACAATCGCCTCGTGGCGTTCAATATAATTAATGTAATTAATCCTCGAGCAAGATTGTGGATTCCCATCCCAATGGATTCAGCGTCTAAACACTAGTGGAAAATGATACCACAGAAGCCCAGGTCCCTATAACTCAAAAATCCACTTACAAAATGAGTAGATTAGTACCCATTTTGAACCATACCCACCTCTAGTGGACGCCAATCGGTCTGGGAGCCGTCTTAATTGATTCAGCGTCTAAACTTTAGTGGAAAAATTTTCCACTGGGGGTATCATTTAATGATACCCCCAGGGGCTACTTCCTTAAAAATCTCAAAAATCAGTCTCAAAGAACCCATATTCATCCATACCGTCTCCGACTATGGGACGATCGGGCTGAGGAGAGGGCTAAAAGGTCCATTATCAACATTTTTTAACTTTTCAAAATTTAAAAGTTTGGACCATGGACATCATTTTTGCTCTGCTACCTAATATCGCCACTGTTAGTGCTCAATAGCAATTCTGGAGTATTCGTTTCTAAACTCAATCACTCACACTGTCTTTGCCAGGTTCTCCAAACCCAGTTTTTCAGCCAACGCAATGGATGGTCACTGGTTGGATTCGGAGAGGTGCCGTACATCGCCACCCTGTACTCTAGACCAGGGGAAATGAAAGTTGGCAAAGCGTGCGGTGGCATTACAGTGACAAGGCACCGAGTCCTCACTTTGTGCGCATGCGCCCAATATTTTATCACTTATCACAAAGGCACTACCGGTCCAGCTGACACTGAATACGACATAAGAAGCTCGGAAATCTTCGTTTCGTTCAACCAACTTAGGTTCGAACCTGACTACAGGCGCACTCTTGTCAGACCAGACCATGGCGTCGGTTGGTGCTTTCCAACACCCAGAGAGGGGTCCACCACGACCCGCTGGCAGCGCGAAATGGCAGTCCTCCCATTCAGCCCGTCCATCAGACTGTCCTACAACAATTTCATGCCCTGGCCTTCGGCACCTCTAGTTACTCCATCAATTTTGAACCGAGCCTACGGGAACGAGCTGAGACAGTACGTTGGAACTTCTGCCTATGCCCAAGTGTTTGGAATGAAACAGGTCGACCCGGGGAAAACTTATTTAAACGACTATGGGCTCACAATCGACGTCACTGGCTCTCTTGTGAGTTGGGAGCTAGAACTGGTGAGTTTAAAATACCATTATTATTGAAATAACACACCCTGGTATGTGTGTTTCAACAAACAAAAAATTTTTCTTCTTTTTCTTTGATGCAACAAGCATCCAAAATACAGAATGTTCGTCTTTTGTCTGGGCCAAAACATCATTGAAATCTCTCCTGTGAGCGTTTGAATATGCCCCCCCTCCCCCCTGCAAGGAGAACAATATTGGTTAGCCTTCGGAGATCTCTGCCCTGCACTCTTGAGGGGGGTGTTGCTACTCAAGCGCATATGCAAAAAGAACCTGTAACAGTGTGATTGGTGACTGTTTAAATCCCTTGTTCAGTATGCATGCACTAACAAATCCAACTTGCTTAGCAAATTGCGAGTGAAATTAATTTGTACAGTCCAATTCCAATGTCTTGACATTTTGAACATAAATAAATCAGGCCTGAAGGACCAAAATGTCAAGAGTTTAGAAATGGACTGTATTAATCAAATTTAAGTCAGGATTGAGTTGAAAAACAAGTTATTGAATGAGTTGGAGTGGTCAACGCATGTGCCAGGTCCTTCTTGCACATGAGTTGAACTGTGAAAGGGTAATCACTCATGCACATCGTGGGATCAACAATGACTTAATTTTGAATTAAATCAATTTGGTTTAGCGCACACCATATGGGGAACGTTTCTTGTACGATCAAATAATGTTGAATGATAATACTCTTATTACTCATACTCTATATCAATTCTAGGTGGAGATGAGGAGATGTGTTGATTCCTTCAGACTGGATTCACAGGAGATGGGTAGAAATCGGTTGTTATGCTACAAAGTCCACGGAAATGATGTAAGAGTATTTTACTGACCAAATGCAAGTGCAGTAGAGTGTTTGCCAAAAGATAAAAAAAAGTTGGTAGTTTGATTGTCAAAGAGTCCACAGCTAGTCTACAGCTATTGAGGGCTGGCTAACCTGGAGGTGGAGTGGGGACACTGTGATAGGCCCGAAATTGCTCGCCTCCCACTCAGTGGTAGGCAGACACTGGGAGCTGCGCATGCGCCTCAAAACTCCATGGTTTTTGCTATAGTCACCCCCAAGTTTAAAGTCTTTGTCAGGGCGCCTGTTATCAGTACCATTGGTATGATGCTGTGATATTCAGGTATTAGAACTTAATAACGATCCTTTTGCTGTAATGATAAGTAACAGCTATCTATTTATATTGTAACGATTTATATTCTTCGTAAATAATTTATTACAATTGTTCACTCAAATACACTGTCTTTGTTCACACACTTACACAATCACAAAGCACAATTCGCGGTTGTAACGCGGTTGTCGCTCTATTTATAACACGGCACAGCACGATTTATAACCCAAAGCGTCTATGTTCGGACTCCGAATTGAACTGCCCTGCGCGGTGTTCCTGGGTCCCTTTTATACTGGTTGCCTCTTGGTCGAGTACCTTCTCGAACCTTCCCTGGTTCTGGGAACTCGACATGTTGTCTCGAATGAACGGGAAGGTTCCAGCCAATTCGATACAATGCACAAATGTTTGAGAGAGCCCCCCACAGGTCGTTGACCCTGCGACGCCGGCAGCCCAGGAGACAAGAGCAGGTGCAATCTCGCAACAATATAATTGTACCAATGTGTATCTTTGACTTTTGTGTGCATATTTGCGATAACCTTTTGAGCATTTGCAATAAGAACATGACTCATAGCTACTCCCACCTTGAGCCAAAGCAGCTATTCTATGACGTCACCCCACCTCTGCCACATCTTTTATTCTATCTGTGTTGCAGTACCACAATTTTCAAATTCACCATCATCAAAGTACTACTGACAGTCCACACGTTTGCAGCTTTGTGGAAACGAAGTGCCCGGATACCCCGTCATAAGAGATGACAAAGTGCAAGGGCTCATAATCAATCGACACTTCTGCGATGGAAGCACGGATAACCTAATGGTTCGTGCCTTCACGCCAGACTTCGCTATATTTTTGAACAGAGAAGTTCCCATTTCTCAACGGAGATTTGCCGAGCTGGAAAGGGCTCCATTATTTCGAGAAGGCCAACTAGATTACGTCAGCTACGAGATCTGGCCTGAATACTTTTCGGAAATTCAATCGCGAGGTTCTTTGTCTTTCTTCAAAACCAACCCTATTTTCATCCTCCTTATAATAGTGGTTTCCGTTATTTTTGAATAAACTGTGTTCAGTTTTGATTACAAATTTTTCAAGTAAATTCATCGACTTACCCGCTAACAAGAAGTTAATAAATTCATCACCACTGAGGATAGAGGCGTAGTACGACAACCCAACGTAGACTGATGTGTTGGTGAACCTAAAAAGAAAAAAAAAATCGAGATAGTTACACGCTCCATATCATACTGGAAGTCGGGTCGCAGATGCTTCGTCTGATTCCGTTGTCAAATTTATCGTACCCCGATTTACCGCTTTTCTGATTTGATTTGGGTTTGACAGCTTTTTATTTTATACACGTCGAGCGCTCAAAAAATGCGAGGCTGCACTTGACGGCCAATCAAAGCCAATGAAGAAGCTCGGGAAAAAGAATGGAAGTGGATTTTTGGAAGCACGAGCTTATAGTCGTAGGTTGAGGGTAACCAAACAAAAGATGTGCATATTTGCCTATTTTTATACTTTATATAGTTTTTTTCTTCCTGAAGGCACAGGGTGCTACAAATGTGGGAATAATGGGTTAACACCATGCTTTATCGCTCGTCAAAAATGAAGAGAGATGTGGCCATGGTTATTGGAGAGTAATAATTCATAAATTGCAGTAAAATTACCTTGAACGCATATCATGGGTAAAATCGAGAAAACAGCGAGTGTGGTGTGCACCGGAATCATTCAAGTCGATCCAGCATCCAAAGTTTAGAGGAAAATGATACCCCACTCGTTTAGGTACCTTAGCACATAGGTAGGTAGATCCTCATTTTGACCCATACCCACCTCAGTGACCCTAATTGGTAGGGGACCCGTCTCAGTAGATTCAGCATCCGAAATTTAGTTGAAAATGATACCACACACGCCTAGGTAGCACAAATCACCGAAAATGTCGAATAGCCATGATTCAAAAAGGAGTTTGGGGTACCATTTTCCACTAAATTTTGAACGGTGAATACATTGATGTGGATCCCGGACCGATTGGTGCCCACCTGACGTGGGTATGCGTCAAAATGGGTACCTACCTACCTATTTCAAGTTTGGCTTTCAAGATTTTCGGACGTGAGGGGTATGTTTTCCACCAGAAACGGACGCTGAATCGTTTGAAATTAGTCCGGGACACTCCACATTCACTGTTTTCCCCCATTTTCCCTATGCGCCTGGTCCAAGAACTAACCAACTCCTGTGAAATAATTTGCAGCGTTTTAATCAAGACATCTTGAAACGCAATACTTATGTCAAATTTGTTCATGTCAATCGGTGAACAAGGGTGTCGTTCAAACAGCACTAAAACGATGATCGATTCCCCGTTGACCCTCGGCTTATGTGTTTTGTATAAAGAATGCAATAGCTTTCTCAATTGTGTGTACCAAATCAAACCGACCATGGACCGAACGAAACCTGTTGGAGGCGATTAGACCGGGGAAATTCTCGTTAAAATCGTTACGGCGGAATCCGGAAACCGATTAAGAGACAATAAAAAAAAAGGTTTTCCTCTCACATGACCCCCGTCTCACGGTAAAGCGCTTTTCCCCACAATGATACAGGAAGAAAGGTGGGGGAAATCGCCGGAAAATACGGCTGAATTCGGATTCCAATGGAGAGGCTTGAGAGCTTAATTTTAATTAAATAGCGGCCTTTAGGCCCCTACCTGTCGCGTTCTGTCGAAAGTTTTTCTTCGTTTAGCCCATCATCCTGGCTGCTTGCTCCATCGAGCGCAAAATCACATTTTTTCGAGCACTAATCACCCCATTAATGGAATTGGAATACGGGTGTTAATTTTTATGAGGTCAATCGTCGAATTTAAAGGGTCAACGAGGCTTCCAGGCCTTCAGTCCAGTTCCTACATGTTTTCTTGTAATCAAATGCGATTGATGGGATATCTAAAATGTTTTCATTAAAATTATTCATGACCTTAATTTCAAAGAACTCTACCGAACAGTTTCTAGAATGAAAAACTCAACTTATGGTTTTATTTATTTTACTATACGATCGTATAGTAAAATAAAATATAGTAAATATCCAACAGCATACCTTCAAGAATCAAGTAGTTGAAGAATGAAAAAGAAATGACAACGTTTTACGTCCGCAATCCGTTGTGCCCATCCGGGCCAAAATGAACCCTTATAATGGTACGAAAACTCTCAAACTGTGTTTCCATTCGGGTTCTAAACGATTTCTAACACATTTACCACAATCACCCCAGTCGTAGCTTGAGTTAGGGTGAAAGAGCGTATTGAAAATGGCCTTTCACGATTTTCGGGGACTTGGATGAGTGGATTTATCTATTTCTACCACATTTTGGACGTTAAATCGGTTCAAACGAGATGACACGAACACAAATTATACATTTTGTATTTTCATCCTCACCATATGAACGTGATGATGACGGTTTTCCGCCTTAAGTTGGGAGTGCGAAATAAATCTGAGACTCCGTAGCTTCTCGTTCGACCTTCTGCGTCTTCTTTTTCTTTGACGTATCTTTCGACGTGGTATTTCCTCTGAAACAGTGAATCATAAATCGTCATTTTAGATATCGGTATTGAGACAAACTATCAATTTTGAAGTGAATATGAGAAGAAAGAGGACACCTGGGAAAAGGTAGTGCAGTCAATATTACATAAAATGAAAGCCTCACACAAAATGAAGTAGAAAAATGAAGATTTACTACAAAATCAGGATTTTGGGTCAGGGACCTCTTTTTGGCTCGTGTTGGTCCTTTCCAGCCCGATCGAACCATATTTGAGGAGGATATGGGTGAAAGAATTTTTTTTTTTTTTTGGAAAATGAATTTTCAAGATTTTTGGATCTAGGGGTGAGTGAGGTATTATTTTCCGCTAAATTTTGGACGCTGAACCATTTGAGACGGGTCCGGAACGATTAGAACCCGCTGGAAGAGGTTATGGGTCAAAATGGGTATTTCAAAAGGAGGGTTTTTGATATTTCTGGCACCTAGGCATGAGGGGTATTATTTTCCACACAATTTTGGACGCCAAATCGATTGGAATGAGTCTCCATGCTCCTGGTCCAAGGAATAACCAACCCCTGTGAAAGAATTTGCAGCGTTTTTCCTTCAGAATTGACAACTGGTGGGACGTCATGAGGATTCCAGGTTACATTGATTGTGTCCAGACTTCCTCGGAGATTAATTGTAGATGATGACCAATTTGGTGGTTTTCTACGCACGCAGATTGCCAGATGAATCGGGTCATCACCCCAAAACTTGCATGCTCCGGAAACTAGGTTGATACGTACAAATGTATCAATTTAACCGCTCTGTATCTCTTTCGGAGCGGATACTATTTATATTTCACAGAATTTGATTTCATTTTGTATTTTTTCGTCTCGTTTTCTGACAAATTGTGAGGATTAACGTTGAGAAGTGAGACCTGATTTCAGGTTAGTACATTTGTATTCAAAACGAGGCACAATAGTGAATGAAGAATGAGAAATTTTGAGATACGAGGGCTGAATTTGGTGTTGAATGTTTACTACTGTTCCCAGCTGGCGCGTTCGGGGCTACTGGATACTTCAGTCCACGTTTGTCTGAAAGGGTGGATGATTCATGACAATCGGATTGGGTACCTGCGTAGAATGCCTCGCTCGAATTCCACAAATGTGAATAATTGGACGTCACCCCGGACCGGTGCAAAACGATGAAAACAGTACAACAGTTGACGAACCGCAAGCCGCATATCACGTCAAAGCTATTCAAGACATCCAGCGGCGGTCAAGGGATTAAAGGGACCTCGGGGAGAGTCGTCGATTAATGGGTTACGACTGGACCGCAGGATCCATCAACCGCCAAAGCTTGCGCCAGGCTTGCTCTGGTGACATGTCGTTAATTGCAAAGCATATTCGCGTAGGTTCGTAATGCGCGAGTCGACGACGCGAGGAGTTAAACAGGTGGGGACAGCAAGAACAGATCAGAGAATATGTTAGGGTCCTAGTAAGGCCTGGAGCGAGATATGTAAACTTAAAAGAGAGGGTTGAGAATCCACAGGGCTGTGACGTCACCCAGTAACAACCAATGGCAAACTACAACACCACTGATCTTCATGGATGACTCATGCTAGTGGGCTGAGGCTTTTCCTGTGCCTGTCTTTATTCATACTATTGGTGTAAAACACATTTGACACAAATCCCAAGATATTTCTGGCTAAAGCCAAAAAACTAAACAAAAAAAATTAAATTTTTGGTATATTATTATTCTTTGAATAATCAACATACGATCTCAAGCTACAGGTCCAATTTGACCCAAAATTGATTATTTTGCTTTACAAGATATCTGGATCAAAAACCAAAATATCCATCCACGCGGCTTACAAAAGAAAATTTACAAACAATTTCGAACTTTTCATCGGGGATTTTAGTTTTTCTCAACAGTCTCCAGCCCGATTTGCCCGAAATTCGGGAGGGAACTAGGCATGTGGAGTATCACTTTTCACTAAATATCGAATCCTGAATCCAATAAGATGGGCATCGAGCCAACCGCTATTCATCGGACGTGGTTATGGGTTAAAATGGGCTTTTTGAAATGGGTTTTCAAGATTTTCGCCTACCACGGCGTGTGGGGTATCATTTTCCGCTGAATTCTGGAAGAACCCATCGAGATGGCGGGTATGGGTAAATAATAATGCAAGCTTGTATTATTCTTTTAAATAATTAAGAATAGATTTGATTGTGGAACTTGAAGGCTATAAAATGACGTAAATTCTGCGGGTTGACCATGTCCATTATGAAAACCATCCCCTGACTCGGAGAAGATTTTAAATTTTTTGACAATTTTATTGCATAGCTGGGCAGTGGATAATTCATTAAGAAGTTTCAAGGACGGTTGAGGAAAACGGAGTTTTTCTGTTCTGGCGTAAGGCTGCTCAGTTGCCGCTGTTCCTTCCCTTGGAGCTAATGAACTGAGAAAAGTTACTTGTTTCAATCAAACAGTGGATTGGAACTCGCCCTGGAAAAACAGACGCCTTGTGAATGTGTTCGGTGGAAGTTTATCGTAGCGGTAAAACAGTTACGCTACTTGGTTAGAATTGGGCGTCAGGAATAACGCATGTCTCTACTAAGAGTCTAAATTCACTAAAGGTTTTGATTGTCGACCTTAAGAACAGAAAACAATGGAGTAGTGGAAAGGATGTGCTTCATCACTCGTCTAGATTCTCAAAAAGCGAGAAAAATCGAGCCATCACTCATCTCAATCGATTCAGCATCCACAATTTAGTCAAAAAATGATAACCCGCACGCCTAAGTCCCTTAGAGACTTAGGATTGGTTATGGATGGTTATATGAGGAACCACCCTCCTAACAATAGCCGCCTTTTCCTTAGTTTTTCATGGATCCCCTTTCGGAATATCGGCTAAAATATTCATTTAGTGATGAAAATGGCAGAACAGTATTGTTCAATCCAAACCCTGTAGAACCGTTACATCTTAATGTACCCAGAAATACCAACCTAAGGGAAAATCGTGTTTTCAAAAAAACTCAGCCCGATTTTGAATGTTACTCACATATTTTTGATACATGAAAGTTTACGTTGAAGGTAGAGATAAAAAGGAAATCGAATTTGTTATATTGGTGAGGTAGAATACTGAGAAGCCGTCACCAAAGTGTTTCTCGAAAACTCAGATCTCAAAGTCGGCTAAAAATGTGAAAGAAACGTTCAACCGTCAAAAGCTTAATCATATTTGGTCAGAAAACAGCTCTGGAATTGATCGGCCCCCTCTGGTAGAACTGGGAGGAAGTTGTTCAGTATTGGAAAGCCTTCCTGTAGCTGTTATTACAACGGAACGTTATTATTGTGGCGTGAAAATATTGAGTTAGCTCGACTGAAATGAACGCACACCACTCTAGTCATCAATAATATTATTATGTAATATACGCAAAACTGAATTGTGATAATGGAGTTTGTTGAGCCTCAACCCTGGCATCTTACTTGTTTGATAATTGTTTTTGTAATAGTCAACCCACTGCGAGCTACGAGGATATTAATATTATACACAGTTTAAATGAAATTGAGGTCCTATGGTACACATGAAATTGCGTTGAATTGTTTGATATTTTCGATTAATTTAGTTTAGTAGGTTCAAGCTGATAAAACTTGATAAAAATGATAAGACGTATCTTTAGGTCCCTTGAAAGCATCTCTTTTGGAATGAAAAAACGCTGCAAATTCGTTCACAGGGGTTGGTTATTCCTCGGATCAGCAATATGGAGATTCATTCCAATCGATTCAGCGTCCAAAATTTACTGGAAAATGATACCCCACACTCCTTGATCGCAGAAACCTTCAACCTAATGTACAGCAGGTAAGGGTTGGACGGTGGAAGGGACTGGACAATAATGGAGGGCAGGGTGGGTGGCTGAGGTGAGCAAGTGGGAGGATGAGGTGAGGTTTGGGTAGTTGCATGAAGGTTTTATGTAAAATAGTATAATGAACTAAAATTATCCAAAACTTTCACAAATGATTAAATAAATAGCAATGCTTGTTAATGGATTACAAGAGAAGGGATGAATCAAATTACCGGTATTCTCATGCACAAATGGACTTAATGGACCTTGAGCCCCTTGAGCGGGGAATAGTGAACGCAAATGATTTTGTTATCTCATCACCGTTCCTGCGAGTTTTCTGAAACTCCAAGTAGGTTATTGATCCCTTCACTCGGAACAGGAATGAAATTCAAATTGCCCAACTCATAAAGAGTTTCCTCAGCCTTGCAATGAGACCCGATCGCTTTTCCCCCCAAAGAAAATGTTGTCTTTGTATTGAGGTTGAGGGAGGTTGGAAATTGAGTTTGGGATCTCCACTCGTAATGACGCCATTGAACGGTTCCGCCGCTCTATCATCGTGTGGATAACTCGTTATCGTAAAGCTCTCATCGAGGGAAATACGTTTCCTAACCGGCAAAAAGGTTTATAACGTGGCTCAATAGTACCGAACCGAAGGAACAGGGAAGGTTCTTCTCTTCTCGCTGTAAACATTCTGAAATGACCGCGTGATAAAGTTGCAGTCTGTGTGAAAAAATATTTATTCTTCCCGATAACAGGGGTTCTTTCACATTTTACGGTGATATACGGCTCGAGAGGGAATGAAATTGAGGCAGCGGCAAGGGCCGTTAAGCGAAGGGGTTGCCTTACAGGAGCACCGACTCTTAAAAGGGCGTTAATTAATTATTTTTTAAATAAACAAAATCGAATGTAGTAATAAGAAGTCCGAATCCAAAATATCAATCCAATTAAACAAAATAAATAATAATAATAATTCAAGATTGACGTTCAACCCAAACGTATTCTGTGATTTTTAGCAATTTTCTCCTAAGTGAAGAGTTCTAGAGACGAGATATTTTCAGTAATGATAGAGATTTTTATACACAGAGGTATAAAAATATCCTGAACGGTGGACAAAATGGTGAAATTTTGAAATATTAAGCAATTTTCTCCTAAATAAGGAGTTTAGCTAGCGGTGCCGTAAGAGCCGATTGTCATCAGATGAAAACACAGTTTGCGTACCAAGATCGCCACAAAGTCGTCACGAATGACTTGAATGACAATCGATTCAGCGTCCGAAATTTAGTGGAAGACGATACCTCACTCGTCTAGATACCAGAAATCTCGAAAACATTCGAAATAGGTAGATAGATGCCAGTTTTGAGCCATAACCTCTTCGGATGGGACCCGCCTAATTGGATTCAGCGTTCAAAATTTGGCGGAAAATGATACGCCTAGATCGCCGAAAATTCATTCTGCAAAATACACATTTTGACCGCTACCCTCCCCCTCCCCTCAAATTTGGTCCAATCGGACTGAGAGGTTTCGAGGACCATCTAGAGCCGCAAAAAGGTCCCTAACCAAGTCTCTTTTTAGAATACATTGTTATTAATATTTTTAAAAATCCTTACTACCAAATTACCAATCAAAAGAATTAGAATTATTCTCCTCTTCCAAAATAATGAAAATAAACAATTAAAAACAAATTAAAATCCACCTAAAATAATATTTTAAACATAAATTATTGCTAAAATTATATTTGGAGAGTACCTACCCAACTTTTAGGCAAAAATCATTAGATGCTCGGAATCGGACCCGCTTCACTCACAGGTCTTGAAGGAGGGGAAGCTCCTGTCAGCCGTTCTGTCAAAGAGACCAATTACAGCCTGTCCCAGGTCATTTTCAACGTCGACTCGTCAAATATGTCATTTGCTTGATGAAACGAGCCGCATCAAACTGACGACCGAACCGAGACGAACGAGGAGGACACGGGTTCACTTTTCACCTCCAGACATTTGCTCGAATATTCGCTCAAACAACCAGTGACGACAAGGTGAAACTCAGGCTGGTGTAGTTATTGGCATTTGTTGTCGAAGGCGAAGGGTAAATATTGGTTGAGCCGTCCCAGCAATCACTCGCCTGTCCGAACGACGACCACAAACGGATTATGGACGTAGTCAGGCGGAGTTTGAAGTTGTCGGTGTTGGCCGATTTCAAGGATCCGTTCTATTTACGCGACGTGACAGAGACCTGAGACTGACATTGTGAAGGGTTTCCGCTCCTTAACTTTGGTAGACGTTCAATGAATGCAAGTCAATCGCAGACTGCGTTCTGAGTGGGAGTTCCGTTTCCTTCTTCGTGAATAGCGATGGAAATCCGACAACTGTGGCTCCTCGCTCTTCTGCAGTAGCCGCTAGGCCCCTCTGTTCAGACGTCCAGTCAATCCTTGCAGTTTTTTTCTTGAAGGTGTTCGATTCATTTTCTCTGACCACAGTTATGAGAGTCCAATAACGAGTCCTGACCTTCGAAAACTGAGCAGGATGGCTAAAGAAACCAAGGTATAGCATTTCCAAACCAATTTGAGAATTTTAAAACAAGAAACTTTCACGAATACAAAGGAAGAAGAAATCGGCCCTGGAAAATTCTCAATTCTACATGGAAAAGCTAAACAGGGTGTCAACCGATAAGGTTAGCAGCCTTCAAGAGGCACATTCTGCAACTCATTCGCAACAAAAAATGTCAAAAAAGGACTATTTTGGCGGCTTCGTTTCCGAGTTATTCACGATTTTTCTCATGTTTGACAACCCGACGTCACTAAAACGGCCATAACTATCTTAATTTACAAGATAATCTAAAATCTGAGTACACCGTTGGAAAAAGCGTCAAATTTTCCATTTAATGGGTCCCTAAATTATTCCTATTAATGAGTACTGATATTCAAGAATTTAGGGGAACGCCCACTTGGATATTTTTTGTTGCAAATGGGGGTGCAAAGTCGGCATCTAAGGCTTAGTGGAAAATAATACCCCACACGCCTAGGTACCAGAAATTTCGAAAACCCACTTTTGAAATAGGTAGGTAGACACCCATTTTAACTCATAACCTCTTCCGGTGGGCGTCAGTCGTTCAGGAGCCCGCCTCATTGGATTCGAATACTCGATAATGACCCCACACGCCTAAAATTACAAAAATCCATTTTCGAGGTACACATTTTGATCCGTCCGTCAACGACCGAGAATGTTGTTTCATCCGAATAACCGAATCCGTACAAATCTATGGAATTACGGACGGTGTAAACTGTATTGCCTGTACGTTAGAGCATTGATCCCATCGGAGTGTCCTATTCCTTGATGCCCTTCACTGAGTTCGATACACGACAGTATTGCCGACTCGTAGCTCCCCTAAATGCCTAACGCACCGTGAAAACACCCTGCCAAAAAAAAGCAGCTTTACGTTTCCGGTCGAAGACGAGCGTACCGCCACAGGTATAATACGAGTGAGTATCTTCTCAAGTCTTTGTTATTCATGTTTCCTACCATCTGCCTCGAAGCTCACTCCTCGGGGGATTTACACTCAACTCTCGCCCAATATTTACGCGTTCCCTTTGCCGACGGTAATCTACTCCTGAATTCTCTCCGTAACGCTTTCAACCGTCAATCCTTCATTTTACCGGAGCTTCGTCGGATGCACAAAACAGTGGCGGTTGGAGGGTGCCGATGGAAACATTTCATCCTACTTTGAGTTGATTAATCACATCCAACGTGATAAAACTTCAGCTTTCGGTATTAGGGAAGAGGAATATTTGGTAATTTCTCAAGCTTCTTCTCTCTACTTGAATCGTGATTCGGTAACTGAGTATCAATTCCTCATTGTCAAATGATACTTAATCAGAATATCAACTTATTCGATGAACATTAAATTTATCTATTCAAATGAGAGGTAAGTCATATCATGGTTTCAGAAAAGCATGGTGATCATCAAAACGTATCATATATATTAATCATTTAGGATGAAATAGTTTTTCTCCATATGCATATTGAATGGTGTAATCCCATGGGTCTAAAATTGGTCATCTTTTGTATTCCAATGATGTTGTCCATGAGGAAAAAGTGTCAGAAACATTAGACATAGTGCGAGGATGGATTTTAAAAAAGCTACCCGCTGAACGATGACGTCACAACCTGAGTGAAAAGGTCAAAATGTCGGCTATAACAAGAAGCATCGAAGATATCACTAAATAAAATATTGACCAAAGCGTAGCCGTGGTGGTTTTATTGAACATTTTCATGATTAGTCCTTCAATTAGACTGTTTTTTTTTTTTTTTTTTTTTTTTTTTTAATGGTGGTGAGAATGGTTAGGTCAACATACCAATAATAGTGATAGCTCCGTCTAATTCAAATAACGAACCTGTAGAAATTACGCTCACATTGTATCGGCTAGCTGATAATCCGATACCAACTTTAATTAATCGCTTTTTTCCGTGGAGAAAACGTGTTCCAAAGATAACCGATATTGCTTAGCCTCCTGGCGTTACAAAGGCAATTATTTAATGAGAATTTATGGACAGTAATTTATCACGAAAAAAGAACCGTTTAATAATATATCGTCTTCAATTTGTGAGCAGAAGGAAATAATTCAGGTCCTGACCGGTTGCCCGCGCCGCCACATAAATTCTCGATTTTGATTCTTTTTGGATCGTATCGTCTCCATTTTACCCATATGGTCATTTCTCTTGTCGAATTTATACAAGGTGTCTTTGAACCACACGAGAAAAGATTCAGAAATGGTAATTTTCCCTCCGTTTGTGATACTACCCTTCTGTTACCTGTTGAATCATTTCTTTCAGAACAAGATAACACGGGTTAGATATTCATTAATATTCATATTTTGCTTCTGGCACTCATCATTCTTCTTGACAGTTATCAGAGCTTTCCAATTTATTCTTTTCCATTTCCCCTAGGGCTTTTTTTCTTTCATTTAAAAAACATTCTTTGCCCATAACAGGACTTTTGAAGAAGCAATTACTTTTGATTAATGTATTTTCTAAGCAGTTACTCCGGCAGACGATTACAATGTGACTATGCTGTAAGTTTACGTTCTACACAGTAGATTATCATCAATCCAATACCAACAAGCCCGTTTTCTTTGTAACCAATTCTCCTTATCTTCTTGTTCTACTACTGAGACTGGGAAATCCGTCTGTTAGAACAGGGTAGATGTAACCAAGCAGCACTTTGAATATATATTTTAATGGTGCATTCAAAATCATAAATCTGAACGATATACCCTCCATTCTTCTCCTCAATTTTGCTTTTGACCTAGGTGCTCCGCTGGTCTTCCTCTTAAACGCTCCTTCACCTCTGGCCAATGTTATAACAAGGTATCTGTAGAAATGAACCTATGGTGGTCGCGTTGATGTAACTGAGGTCACCAAATTTCTGTCGGTTGAGTTCAGCAAAAACGCGAGGAAGATACGGCGGACACCCTCGACCGTGCAATCACACTACATCATGCCCATGGAGAAAACAAAGTCGAGGCTCGGCCGTGAAAAATACAAAAGATATCCCTCAGAGCGCAATATTTTCCGCGAGCACGTTCCTCTTCAACCCTCGTACGTTTGCGCTATTTCTTCCCTCTCACGCGGCAGGATGGAATTCCTTCGTCGCTTTCCACGTCTTGACGCTTCAAACGAATGATTGATGTCGAACAACTCCGGTTCCCTTACGGCCGTCTTCCGAGCAGAAGAGAATGCTCGTAAGAGGGCACTTTATCACCGCAAGAGTGACTCGACGCGGTACCAGATGGGTACCTTCACACGGCTAATAGGGGTTACGATGAAGTGCTCCCTTCGGCTTTGATCTCAAGACTCCTCCAGTGTAGGGAGAGGACGAATTTTCCCCACAGAGGAATCAGTTAAACACAATAACAGCTGTCGAAAGCAAACCTACAGTTTCGCCAGAACAAAAATGCAATTTTTTTGGACGAAATACTACTTTTTGTGAGCCAAAAAGTCGTGTAATAGTAATTAGAATTAAATTTTGTGCAGAAATGCCAAATGGTAGGGGAAAAAGGACAAGCTCGGGCTGACCCTAGAAGATGAAAGATGCGATTGGCTCTTGCTGCTAGTCAAAGGAAAAGGGGGGATACTCGCAGTAGGGGCCAGGCACTCCCCTAGCCAATGTTTGAGAAAGAGGTAACCTTCAGACCAAACCAATACTTATTCCATGAGACCAAACCAGACCTTCCTCCAGCCAACGCCAAGCAATGAGGCTAATCTGCAGATCAAACCAGGCTGCCCTCCAGCCAGTATCTGAGAATGCGGTTGAACTGCTGTACTGCTGTTGAACTGGCCTTCCTTCAGTTAATAACTAGGAAAGAAGGTAATCTGCAGAACAAACCAGGCTGTTTCCCAGTCAGTATCTGAGAAAGCGGCTGAACCGCTGTACTAATCAGGCCTTACTCCAGCCAACACCTGGGAAGGAGGCTAATTTGCAGATGAAATTTGGCTGTTCTCCAGTTAGTATCCGAGAGAGCGGCTGACATGTAGTAATAACCAGGCCTTCCTCCTGCCAATATCTAGGAAATTCACCAATTTTCGCACAACCCAAGGCTACTCATTACCCTGTATAATCACCTCAGTACAGCACACATGATTTTTAATATGCTGACAAAGCACCTTCAACGAGTTTGTGCTAAGCAATATTGACGCCTGACGTACAGCGTGGCAGTGGCGTCCTGCATAGATGCAGAGAAGAATTACCAATTTGAGAATACCATAAATGGAGTCATTCAACTTTCAATTATTATCAAGCAAGGCGGATTGGCTGGAGGTGCCCTTGGTTGTCTTTTCTGCGATGCAACACTCTTGTATTGTTGGACAGGGAGGCGTGGCCATCAAAACTAGTCTTCACCACTCATGTGCATCTTATTCGTTTACAACTCTTTGCAAAGAATGAAACAGGTTTCCAAATAATTTTCGTTGCTTCTTCAAAAATCAAATGGTGGCTGTCCGGGCAATCAAGCACAAAGGGAGTCTCTCAAGTGGTTTAATAAACGAAATTAAGTGAGGAAGTTGCAGAGTTCCAACCGAAATCAGCCGACGATATTGATGTTATGAGAGGAAGTGAGGCGACTTGTATAGAAAGCGATTCTTAGAATACTACAGAATTAGGATTCATCCTTCGTGAGCTGATTGGAGAGGCGTAATAACCACTTATACCACCCGTCTTCATGGTTTCCTCTTGAAAACATCATTCGAGCAGAACTGATCAAGAGGCAAGAAGGAAAATAGGGAAAGGAAGAGGGTTTCAATATTGACTGCTGGCGTATTTGCGAATCGGGCTCAGAAAGTAACAAAAAAAAAAAACCTCGTTCACAACCAGATGAAACCATCGAAGGAAAAAAGATAAATAATCTCATTGAAAGCTTTTGAAGAGTAAAGTTACCTTGAGATCCATAATGAAATCCGGTGGAAGGGTTCGACCGTTCACTCGAGCCATCGTATTGAGAATTTTCTCCGCCTCGTCGAACCTTCCACGAGCAAGAAGCCAACGAGGAGACTCGGGGAGCACCCTAGAAAAAAGAAGGAACATCGTGTCAGGATAATACGATTACGGGTTTTATTTCGAGCGGAAAAAAGAACAAATAAAGTCACTTAAATTACGTTTGACCTTTTAGTGAATATTCTCCAAAGTCAGAGACACATTGATTGAATTGTCAGTCGAAGTGAGCACTTTGGTTAAGTGGGACTTTGCTTAATTGGGTGATACGAGCAATAGGGTGAACTAGAACTAGAAAAAACTAATTGGACACATCTTGAAGGACAATTTAATTTCTCTTGGAATCCTCGCTTTTTTAGGGGTAGAAACACTGACGAACTGAATTGTGAGGGGTAAAGTGTTGTCAAGGACGAGTTTTGTTGTGTTTCATGGCCAAAAAAGTCGGATGGTTACCTTATCTCCCCCAATTAAAGGCAATTAAATCAAAAACTTCAAGTAATAAAAAAAAAAAACAGATATAATGTCCGACATTTTCAGCTTGATTGGTCTAATATTGGAGGAGCTATTTGGAAAAACGCTGATCATAGGGTTTGGTTATCAGGAGCATGGGAAGAATGGGGAAAACAGTGGGGGTGCAGTGTCCCGGACCCTTTCCAATCGATTCAGCGTCCAAAATTTAAAAGAAAATTATACCACTCGCGCCTAAATCGCAAAAAAAAAAAAAAAAAAAAAAAAAAAAAAAACATTTTTTTAATAACGCATTTTGATCACACACGATTATTCAAGAAATAACCAACCAAAATCGCTGATAAACGCCTGGGTAATCAAATATCTCGAAAACCCACTTTCAAAATAGAAGAATTTCGACCCATACCCTCCTCCAATGGGCACCGATCGGTCTAGGACCTTTTTCAATAGATTCCGCTTCAACCCTCTTCCACCCTCCACCCTGTTCATGTGCTCCCACCCTTGGGGTCTCCCCCTACTACACTTTCCTGAGCCAGGATGCCCATCACTGATTTACACTTGACTCTAAAATTACCTCTACTCGCAACCATTCACAGTTCCAGGTACTTTTGTTCCACAGTCATTTACAAATTAAAATAAGCGAACGAGAAGTAATTAAAACTAAAAATGAAAAACGGACAATTTGCAGCGACGTTTAAAAAAAGCCGATTGAATTACACAGAGTAATGAATAATATTCAAGGGTTGATTGCATCGAGCGGTAGATCAAGTGCCCGCATCGTAAATAAATTATTGTCAATCACCAAATGAAATTTCCTTATAACCATGACTGACCCGAGGGGCTTTTATTGAGTTTTCAATCGTTGTTGACCCCTCAATGTGTCAGGGGAAGCTGCGAATTCACGCGAAATTGTTTCATGAATAAGTAATCGAGGGAATTCTCCATTATTCCTTGAGTTTCCCTCGAGGGCCACAGGAGTTGAAGCCTTCCGTCGCAAATCCCCGCGCTTCGTTTCCGAAACTGAGTTAATTTGCTGTTATAGTGGCGGAGAATGGAAATTACCCGCTTGGTAATTATGTGAGATTTTATGGGGAACGTCGTTGCGACCTCGGTGTTGTCATTGAAATTGTGTTACAGCCTAGAGGCAAATCTCAATATGAAATTTGAGCATCTATCACAAAGGCAACTACGAGGATGGAGAAACAATACGCCTAATGATAAAATTAATTGATTCTGCATTGAATGTACGAGCAAAATTAAGAGGGGGCATAAAAGTGAAGTTTTACGAGGACTTTTGAGAGGGTTTTCACAAAAGGGGAGGGGGTTGTTGTGTGACGAGATTTTTTTTACAGAATTTAAATCAAATTAGCCTAGTTCAAAAAGGTAAAACTAGCACTAGACCGACTTTTTTTTTGTGACAAGGGGGACACATACTCATGAAAACGTGGTATTGAGGAGGCTCTCTCATGATTCGTTATTATTAATTACGTAGGAGGCTGGCACGATTTAATTTGTTTTTAATACTAACTAAAATAACGGTAAAAAAATAAATAAAAAAGATATGTGAGTTTTTTGTATGAGCCAGGGAAGTAATCATGAGAGAAGATACCAACCAACAGTACCAAGAGTCCGAAAAGACCCTGTTTTTGTTCAGTTAGTCGTTAGCTCCTTCAGGCATGGAAATTCGTCGACAAAGGTGTAATCAATACGCTGTTTGATCCGACTGGTTCTATAGAAACGACGTTTTTACGAGAGCCAGCGTCGACGTTTCGATGAGCGAGTCGCTAATGACAAACGTAGGGCAGTGAGTTGGCAGTGGAAAACTCGCAATCCAAACAGGGGGAAAAACTGAAATTAATATCTCGCCGAGAAACCTGATTGGAACGCATTGCCGTCGGGTGGATCCAATTTTGATCAAGGAATCTACATATACGAAGGAACATTCATACCAAATGAAAAACCCCAAATGTGGCTGGTGGATTTCATTATTTGAAGATTGAGATTTATGATCATCCCAAAAGTTTCCACTTTCTGCATTATTACTAGTAATTGAACCAAAGCATACTTGCAGTATTGGCTAGTTTGGCGCCTGTCATGTGTGCCAAAACAAAGGTCATTTCATACAACAATGTAGAACACGGCTTATTTTTCCCTAATTTATTATTTTTATTTTATGTTTATGAAGTTGGCTTTGTTGGTTAAGGTAAAAGAAGAATAAATGCCAACCTGGCGCTTTAAATGCAATTTCCAAAAGTATGGTGTTGTGGATAAAGCAAACTATCCTCTAACAGGAAGATTGTAAATTGTTCTCAACACATTGCTCATATTGTGTTATTGCCTTTCTGCATTGAACAGAGACAGATTCAGCCTATAGGCAGCGCTAAAAGCTCATCAACTATTTAAGTAGTGATTGCAATCAATGCTGCTCATCTTTGAAAATTAGACAAGGTTCATTGCCTCTAATAAGTTCTATGGGTAATATGCAAGGGGGCCAGTTCACAAGACATTCCCTACCTCTGGGTAACTCAGACAAAAGGTTCACTCAATGTTAAAAACCTCCCCCACTATTTGCAATGATTCAATAGTTTGTCCAAATTTCTGTTTTTGTAAGCATTTAAACATTTTCTGTATTTTTGTAAATTTTGTAACCAAGTCAAAGATTACCTGCCAGATTTATGTGATCCTTGGTTTGGATTGCTAACTACACAGCCAGCAAAAGTCAATATTGGCAATGGAAATTATCAAAATGTTGTTTGGAAGCAAGACACTTCTGTCATGACGTCAAATGGCTAGGGAGGTTACATGAGATCAGAAATAAATCAGTTTAAAAAGTTTACTGATCAAAATCCCTCTCCCACCTAATTAAACATGGTGTTAGATATGTGCAAACTGAAAAACTCAAGATTTCTGTACAAAACAACTCACAGCAGAAAAACTTGTAGTTGTGAGTCGTATTCTGAGAGCTGGAAGTGCTCATCTTGAAACAGTCAGAAAAATAACAGCAGTGGGTCGAGACTTGAGTCAAGTCCAATCAAAGGCTCATAGCTGATTGGTCCAAATTTGTATGTACCCCTGCAATGGCTGCTGGCAGTGGCCATCCACCAAACTACAAGTTAACTTGCCCTGCCTACTCCAATTTTGATGAGAAGTTAGGTAAACTAACCTACCTATTGATTAACGTGCAACATTTCTTCAGCTTTTGCAGCCAGTCCCGTGCCATTTCAAAACTGCCGCTCGCCAGAAATTTATTTTTGTTGAGCCATTTGTGTTATAACTAGCAGAGTACCTATCGCCCAATTTGCGTTGCTCATGTGGACAAATTAGATAATCAAGTTCAAAGCGGTGGAAATGTGATGCCTCGGCGAAATCCCACATTTTGCACCTGAACACGCGTTCCCGCCCCCATACGGTCGGATTATGAAATGACCCTGGTGTAGTTCCATTAGACCAAAAGCGAAAGTAGTCACCGAGAACGGAATATGACGGCCTTTCAACAGTGTTGCCACCCAAACTTGTTACCAACTCTGAAACGGACTCGTGAATAGAATCTCTTGTTCCAGTGGCCGAAATAATCTAACTTCGTTTCTATAAACGCGACATCCCTGGAATAATTTTCGGGATATCGTCGCATTTTCTCGTTTCCGAATTCACTGAAGGTTTGTATGCACGAGACCAAATCATTGTTGGTGGATTTGAGGTTGCTTGTTACATGGTTCGAATGAGAAACAGACTGATTTCAAGCTTATAATTACGTAGTCCGCATTGCACGTTTTTAACGAGATCTGAACTAGTTGGCGTAAAATTATTAATTTTAATATATAAGATAAAACTTACCACCAGTAGAGGAAAAACGTGAGGAACGGCACTGTTGTCGCCAACGCCAATTGTCTCCAGTCTCTGACGAGATAGGCGATCACTGCCAGAGCCATCAGACCCAGAGAGTATGCGATGTTTGTCATTATCGTCACCATGGTCCTCGACGACGGGCCGACCAATTCAATGGCTGCCAACAATGATACGGATATAAAAGATACAATTACCGAGGATTGCCACAAGAACCTAGGATGGTCGTTATGCTGTGAGACGTGAGGCTGGTGATATTTGGTACTATCGATAGTGCCTTATAAGTAGTTAGCGGGCAATTGTGTTTGATTTCGGTCGTTGAACCAACGAAGATGGCTGTTTTGGACCAATTGCAGCAAATAGAGGCAGCGTATGGGTCAAAATGGGTACGTTACATTCAAGATGAACTCTTTTTCCCGTTATTTTATGGTAGTTGGATTCTTTTAAAAATTGGACACCTACTCTATAGATCTAGAAGGTCCGCTTCTCCACGCAAGTGAGATTTATTGGAATGATACGAGCCATAATGGACAATTTCACAGCATTTTCTAGTGAGACGTACTTGAGGTAAGGCATTTGAAAAAGACACTGCAAATTCTTCCTCAATGATTTATTACTCCTTAGAGCAAGAGCATGGGGGAAAAATGACTGTCCAGGGCTTAATCCAATCGATTCAGCATCCAGAATTTAGAGGAAAATGATACTCCATACGCCTAGGTAACCGAAAATCTCAAAAACCCATTTTGGTCCATACCCACCTCCAATAAGCACCAATCACTCCGGGACCTCTCTCAATGGATTCAGCCTCCAAAATTTATTGGAAAATGGTACCCCACATGCCTAGTTTGTAAAAAATCCCGGAGTTTCGAAAAAAATCTTTTTTTTCCCATACCTAAATTTTGCCCAATCGGGCTGAAAAGTTTCGAGGACCAACTAGAGTAGGAATGATGTCCCTGAGTAAAATTTAAATTTTTTAGAAAATCGTCGATTACCAATAACGGCGGACACTTCGTCTTTTGGATCCTGAAACGCGAAATTTCAAATTTTAAGGAGATTGGAGAGGCTGACAGGTCATTGAATAGGAATACGAGAAAGCATGTTTCCGTATTAATCGTACATTTATTGATTACTGGCATGAAATCGACAAACTGACCGTGAGATGTTTGTATCAGAATGGCTCAGCTCCGCAACTGAACACCAATTTGCCGTTATTTATCCGCAGTGATATAAACGTAAACTTTTCCAACCGTAGTAAAGAAAAATACTCTTCATTTCTTCTCACGTTTCACTGTAAGGGCAGCAGACTGCAAGCTGAGTTTCCGAGCCATTAGTTCGACAAAGCCTCTTCTCAGTGATCCGCGGGGAGCACTCGTATCAGATTGAACACCCACCAAGAAATACATTTCCGACAGTTTCTACTGTTACGCTCAACATTTACGCGGCGTCTGAAAATTTCTATTCAACCAGCGTCAATATTTGTATCGCTGGCGTGGAAAATTCTGTTTAGACGTCGAATCAACGATTCGTGCCACTTCGTCATTTCCGCTCGAATATTTCCCCATCTCGTTCAATTTCATCGCACCAACGGATTTCTCCAACTGCGCTCAAATTTCAATCACAGCGGATGCAACGTAATATCCGCCTTTGTAACCAAACGTAAACTCTTGAAGGAACTGACTGAACTTAAGGGATTTTATGCCTTTAATCAGATGACCACGCCGGATCCTCGCTTATCGTAGGTCTCTCCTCTCTAGGCTGGCTCTTGTGGAGGGCATTGGCGTGCTTGTCGACTCTCAGCCTGGCTTGTATCACCATCCAGACGTGTTCCGTGCAATGAGGTCACTTATCTTTGTAAAACGACTCATTCGGTCTGACCAGGTTCCCACTCTGATCACCGTCTGCTTCTATTTGGCATATGGCTCGACCAATGTGATCTCGTTCATCGAGCCTTTCTCCATGGTGTGGTGGAGGAATTGACCATGATGAGGATCCCCAAGGAGAGCATTGATTATGCTGCTATAAGCAGGAACCATGGTCTCTTTTCACCCGGGGTTGCCGTACATGTGCATCCTTCGTTGGCTCTCTGGTAGGGTTGACGCGCCTCCCCTGTTGGCTAGGATTGGCTTCTGGGTTTCCCGTTTGGCAGCGCCAAAAAGTGAGCACGGAGGAAAGAAAAGAGTCACATGAAGAATTGATAACAAATCGCACCACGAGGGTAGAAGGACACAAGTTACTGTCTCTGGCTATGTACAAAGTTGGGATTGCACTGCGACGTGGGAGGATTCAAGCAATTCAATGTGTTCAATGTCGGCTTCCTCCTAATGCAAATGCCCCCAATCTCCACACACACGCGCGTATTGAATGGCTTGGATTCTCCCTCGTCACAGTGAAATCCCAACTCCGTTCTCCTTCCTTTTTGGACAGCCAAAGGCAGTAACTTGTGTTCCCTCGGGATGCGATTTGCTATTCATTCTTCATGTGACTCTTTTCTTGTTGACTAGTGTAATTGGCATTTCAGGCTAAATTGGGCTTTGTATTAATACAGATCAATAACATTTGAGGAATTACATCATCCCTTGAATTAGAATATACCCCACAAGCCTAAGGATCATGAAAGTTCGAAAAATCATTTTCGGATAATTCATTTTCACTCATCCCACTCCTCCATTTCAGCAATCGGTTCAAATACCCTTCTCAAATATGATTCCCCGTCCAAGATTTAGTAGAAAATGATTCAACACACACTTTGGTCCCCAAAAAGTTTGGCAGCTTTTCTCTTACGTACCTACTAATTTTTTAGGATTTTAATCGACTAAAGCGCAAAATTAAATGTTGTTTTTTTTTTCTTAATAAATGTCCACATTGCAACTATCAAAATGCCATGCACCGTACATTTATAGATTATGTACAAGAAACTTCCTACAATTGTGGTGTTTTGCGTTACAAATGTCGGTATTTTAATGAGTTTTCGATTATTCGATTTTACAACATCCCGGGGCCGACGTTTTGTCATTCAACGTCGAACCGCCTCTCAATTGTGACTGATGAAGCGTGACCGCATTTGTTAGGCTCGTAATGGAACAGATTCATCAAAATGCCTAGTGGACCGGCTATGGCCACCGGAGTAATGGAAAGCACGGTCTATTGTTCCATCTACGGGCCTATACCGGGAAAGGGGGTTGGGGGTTGGTCACGGGGATTTAAGTCGGAGGAGTGACTAATTATCCGCACATTTGCGGTAAAGGTTCGGACCTCGAGGGTGGGGGAAGGGTCATTATCACAGATGGAGTCCCTCAACAGGATGGAAGCCGAGGTCGAAATACCTTCCTCGTCGACGGTCCCGCTTTAATGGATGACTCAAACCTATTTCTTGAATGGGATTCCCTTTCCCGTTTGGCACTTTTGCGTTATTAGGGGGAAAAGGGGCCTTCATGCGTACGGCGTTATGAATGATACAGGGGAGGGAGGGAAGCAAAAAACAGACGCTGGACCTGAATTCTCGAGCAGAACCTTTATGATATTGTCCGGATTATAGCTACCCTTCTTTACACAACACCAACTAAATTGGTCCGAGAAAAAACATTACCGGAGCAACGTTAATGATTTGAGCGGACAGAATTGTAAATGAACGCACACCCTTTAAGCATTTCTTCATTTGTTAAAAGGAAATGTGATATGGGCACCTGCGTAGTATTAGACACACTTTCGGTTTATGTATTCCTCTCTACTTCGTGTATTATTTGAAGAAGACACCCTTACATATTTTTTTAATACACGAGTCGGGGCCAGAAGTCCTCTCTTAAAATTTGTCCAAATGGAAAATGGAAGTAAAAATCTTTTTTGAAACTTCAATAATTTTGGTCTGGTTATTCCTTGATAACAAACGACCTATGTTTTTCTTGTGTTTTTGAAAATGTATTATCGAGGTTTTTGTAATCTATCGTTTGGGGTATAATAAAATGGGTCCCAAAACGATTGGCATTGGATCATTTTCCACTAAATTTTGGACCTGAATCGATTGGAATGGGTCCGGGACCCACATCCACTGTTTATAGCAGCTTCAGATTTAGATTCTCACATGAACATTTGATCACCCAACCAATTTTTTTTATTGCGTGCAACCGGTTCAGCGAGCACGCAAAGTTGCGCAACCCCAAGATTGTCAAATAGTGGATGATAGTGAACCCTAATGTGGGGCACATGAATGGTGGTAATGGTATTCGTTTCTTAATTCGACTAAATTTCTGTGGATTAATGACAGAAATTTGTGTATTTTGCGCGAAAAAATCATCTTATTTAGCGCGTGTTTGCACATAAAACTTAAGGGACTTGAGATAACCTCTCTACTGGAGCTGCTGTTCATGAGTTGATTTCAATTTATTATCTTGAAAGATTGGTGTTTGTCAACTCCGTTCAGGGTTAGGTAATTTTAATAAACAGTAGAATGAAACTTTATTGAAAGCCCACATGAGCCGATCTGGAGAGTCTGAATATATTTCTTTTGGCTTCACGTCCCAACTGTGACTTGTATTTTTATTGTTAGGGTTCCGAACTGGGTCAGAAAACTGCTTGGAGCGTCTAAGCTGAAGAACATCGCTCGTTCTATCAGCACGCATCATATGGCGCCGCAAGATGTTCCCCCGAGACGTTTCTCAATATCCCCCAATATCGACGGCCGCCGACGAGAGCGGGATTTATATGAAAAATTTATTTTAAAATCCTCTTTCAACGGCGCCCTCGTTTCAGTTACGAGGTCATATTCAGTCGGCATCGTTACGGGGAGAATAGCCTGCCTGATGGTCAATCTCGAGTAGATTATAGGCCATCGGGCGCTCGTAGATATTCCCTATTTTGACATGCGAGACGCGTTCGCGCTCAGCTAAAATGGCTCTGTTGCCGACAGACTCACATCTACGTGGTCGATCATAGCCGAAGTACGTCAACGAGGACGCGAGAATCACGTAGGGAGGGAAACGAGGCACGTCTGAATCTTACAGTCATGTAAGTTGACTCCCATCCGTTCAGATATGCCGTTTCAGAACGATATTTTCCTCATGTGACAAAGGACGACTCTCCAAACATGTGTCACTGAAACCTTAGTACATATATGACTCTGATTACCTAAGACGTAACCATCCCTCGACAAGTTTTTGATTAATTTTTGCCTTAAACTTGGATGAACCAACATTTAACCCATCCAAAGTGTTGGCAAAAAACACAATGCCTACAAAAACAGATTAGTCTCCAAAAAATCCGTAAAAAATACAACTAAAGAATACCGTAGACCACAGACATTTTGCCGGCAACATATGTGCTAGGTAAGGACAACCATGAGTTTGCTGTTGATGAGGTATTTCTTAACATTGTGTGAACATTATGTCCAAGTATATTCCCTGGTTATAAATATCATGAGGACACCTTAATTGGAGGGTCCTAACATAATTCAAAATATGACTTTGCAACTTAAATGTCATCATCAATGCTGGTTATCTCGTTTCTTTACTGACTGTCCACAACAACAACCACAACAACAATGCAACCATTGATGGATATGCCTACCTACCTTCTTTACCACCGACATTTTCATCATTTTCGGTTCATTATTTCTTGAATATCTAACTTCTTCTAATGACAGAAGTAGACCCTATCCAATTTTGCCCCAGAATCTGTCAGTTTGCGTTTCAAGATATCTAGAGATAATAACGCTGCAAATTATTTCACAATTCCTTCGCATGGTGCGCTAATGTGATATTTGAAATCTTTGCAAAAAATATGAAGAATTAAAAAAAAATTGTTTTATTCTTTTATATGATTTTAGAAGGAGCGGGGAGAACAATACGAGGGACACCATGTTTGTTATATGCATATTATTCGGAAACGTTTTAAGTAATTATATTTTAGTAGGCTAAAAATATTCCTTTATGAATTCGCCTCGCCTTTTGCCATGTGTCGCACTTGCGATTATTATTGCACGACAGACTCGGATTCTATTTGAATATTCGAGCGAGCGTATAGCCACGTTCTTGATGAAATATCGAGTCATTCAGAGCAGTTTCACAGGCCGTGAAGGGGCGCTGTGCCGAATTCCCAACATCCACTTGCGGCCATTGCAACAGGTGTGGGAAATGACCCGCATTAATAACTGCCTAACCGATAAGGGTTTCTCTCGTTTTTGTTTATTTTTTTCCGCCTGTTGGTGAGAAAAGGCGCGGTTGAGAGATAAGGGTTGAAAAAGATATCGCACGCGGTCATTTGGCATCTACTTAGCTGAAAAACGAATAGGTTCTGTTTGTATAGCCGAAGCGAGGGTTTTCCTCTTCAACCTCGTTACGGTAAAGTGCCGCCATTTCACGCCGTTTACTTTTTCCCATTACGCTGGGCAGACATCTTGCGCTAAGACCGTCTTTGTTCTGGGAAGGGAATCAAGGAAATCGCCTGTCTGGAACCGACTAAAGGACCGAAATTTGGCAAAAAATGATGCTCCAAACGCCTAAATGTCGGAAAATTTGGAAAATCCGTTATCGAAATCTACATTTTCACCCGTAACCCACCCCCATTTACGGCGATTGAACATAAAATGAGTTAGAAACCAAACGGAGTCATTGCGCTAAACGCAATTTTTTAGACCATTTTAAACCTTTTTTTTTTTTTTTTTTTTGGCACCTATAAACACAAGGGTATATTTTTTCAGGTAAATCTAAATCGTTCTGTCGACGTCTTATGCCTTTTTCCGGAAAACAAAACGTCCAAAAATACTTAAAAACGATGCAAAATATACTAACCAAGTACGTAGGGCGTGCCGAGAATAGCTGGAACGGTGAATCCAACTCCGATCCTGAAGAGAGTCCACGTCAAAAAATCAGGAGCGAACGCTGTGGCTATGCCAAAAAAGCATTCGATGAAGAGGTAAATAAAAAACGTCGGCCTTCTCCCTATACTGTGAACAAAAAAACAAAAGATACAACGGTAAACTTTTACGTGAGTGTTTTGTGAAATTATCAGTTGGCTGTCATTTATCATCAAAAATCATTATGTCTGATATAGGGTTGCCAGTTATGCTATATTCTGATAGTTTGATTGATATTCTGGAGAAAATTTGGGTTTGTTCGAAGATTCTACCATGTTATTGCAATTTTGCAAAAGTTCAGCAATTAGATACATGGTTGAAATATCCAATATCCTGAAATTTTGATTATTTGGCACAAGTTATTATTTAGAATTAACACTGACGAAATATTTGACAGCTACAGCGAGTGATAATCTATTATTTGGGGTAACCCTCAGTTAGTGCTAATTGTAAGGTATGTAACTAGTTATTTGACTATGCAGCATGATAAAGCAGCAGGCATCTATTAGTGCTAGTATGTAAAATATGGCGTACAATCCTATTCGTAGATAATGATATACCAAGGGCGCTCGGTAGTCTAGTGGAATAGATGAAGGATTGGTGTGGTACTCCGAGCGGCCAGGGTTCGAATCCTGGCTAGAGCAACTTCATTGTTTGTCTTGACCCTCATATTCGTCCTCTTCACTTAAGGGGGTGAGGCAATAAGTAGCCACGAGCGAAATCGTCAGATCAATTTACGATCCTCCTTTGGAGGACGGCTGACGACGTCCGCGACACCTGACCAAGGTAGTCGGACAAAAATCCAAGGTGAAAGTCCTTGTTTACTTTACTTACTTTACTTTACTAATGATATACCACAGTTATTGACATTTTTTTATATCCGGATTGTTAATGCTGATGCAGCTCCCACAAATGGCCACGTGACCAATACTAGATGTATGGGATATGCAAGTCTCAAGTTGATGCTAGGGATGTGATGGCCATGATCCCCAATCATCCACATGCATAATGCGCATTGGATCATAGGAAGCCCCCACCCCTTCTTGGTAATTAAGTAGCTATTTGCAGGATCATGGATATTTATCTGCATACTTAATTTTATTTCATAACTGTATACACTAATATTCATAAAATTTGTCCGGAAGAATTGAAAAATTTGAGAGAATTTGTTGTATTTTTTAAGAGAATTTAAAAACGCTGCAAATTCTTTCAAAAGGGTTCGTTATTCCTCGGACCAGAAGCATGGAAAATCATTCTAATCTATTAATCGTCCAAAATTTAGTGGAAAATGATACTGGTTGGAAATTTAGTATGAAAATGATGGTTTGAGACACGCCACACTGTTCTTCCCATGTTCGAGATTTTTGGCGATTTAGGCGTGTGTGGTATTGTTTTCCACTAAATCATGGACGCTGAATCGATTGGAATGAGTTTCCATGCTCCTGGTTCAACGAATAAAACCAACCCCCGTGAAAGAATCGTCAGCGTTTTCCATTAGCCCCTCGTCTCAAATTTAACTAGGATGGTTGTAGATGTATGATGAATTTCAGAAAGGATTTGACTATCGTGTTACTTTTACTAATAGTTTACTGTAAAAGCATCATGATTAAGAACTTCTTCCTTTAGCATGACTCGCTTTGCTCCATGTTTTGGGTATTGATGTTGGGGTGGTATAAAACTCGCAAAACCACCCCTAGATACCAGTCAGCCATCTCACTTCACTTAATTTGCCAGGTATGCTCCTGGAGGTTTTCTGTGAAGAGACATTCATTCGAAAGAATACATAAATTACGGGTTATTCATACGCATGTTTGTTCTCGTAATTGTGTTTTCATTCATGGAACGGCGACCGGAGTTAATTTATGCACAATTCAAACGTGTATTATCGTGAACTCCCTTAGGAACTATTGAAATGCTGCTGGTGATGTTCATTTTGCTTCCCTTTACTGTTCATGGAGGACAATACACCTCGGAGGCGTCAGCTCCAATTGGCTATGCAAACGACCGCATATCAAATCAACTCTGAAATCGAACTCAACCAATATCAACGCAAATGGTAGGAACGGTATATTATTGATGCGGTCAGAGCGTTTCCGTTTTGATAGAGCTCATTCGACGACTCGCCAACGTCCACTGCCAATATATCCATTAGAACAACCTCATTCACCAATTCATAAAAGGGCTTTCCTTTCATTTGGCAACGACGTACACACGATATATTCGGCAGTACACCTTGTCGATGAATAAGGCGGAAAATAGTGCGGGTGTAAATCATCGGGAAACCGGCAAAAGGTGTTTGGCGAGACAAACGAAACCGGTCATAACTCACCAAAGTCTGACAAACGGTAGTGAAAACGCGCGCATATGAATCACGTTTTAATGGAAATCCACCGCTCAAACGTTCCCCTAATATTTCGTTGTATTGATAAATTTCTCATCGCCTTTTTGAGGGTAAACTGTCGGTTTTGAGATAATAATGAACACGGATTTTGAAAGATTATGTGCCAAACAACAGAGAAACAACAAGGAACACGGCCATTCAAAAGTTTACTATACAAATGAGTCCCTAAAAACACTCCCCTCATCTCCAAATAGTCCATTTTAAAGCTTTTTTGTTTTTTTAAACCTTAGCAAGGGTTTATTATTCCACACAGCAGAAGTATAGGGAAAACAGTGTGGAGTCTCCAGAGGTTATTCCGATTGGTAGGTAGGTACTCATTTTGACCCATACCCACAAAATATGTTTTTAGAAACTTGGTTTTTGAAATTTTCGGGAAATAGGCAAGTGAGGAATAATTTCTCATCATTTCGGAAAAATAAAAATGTAGTTGACACAAAATTGTATAATTTTTGAACGCTAATTTAAGAGGTATTATCATTTTTTTTTTCGAATTAAGGAAAACCCAGCAGAAAAGGCACTTTTTTGGCTGTAAATATGAGATTTCAGCAAAAGCAATTTATCAAGCTCGCTTAAGTTAGAACGTGTTAATGGACGTATTTGTCATACAATCTCTGATAAACAATATGGAAGTTCATTTCCAATTTAAATTGAGGAAATTGGTTTTAATTGAACAATACGTGGCACATTATCGATTTTCATTTCTAAAATTCTATGAATTGTTTTAAAAAATTGTTTCTTTGCTTGAAATTGACGATTTTAAGGCGGAGGGGACGTTCATTGGGGACACCATGTATACGCTATCT
>CM034008.1:10752759-10817721 GCA_019603395.1 Cyrtorhinus lividipennis
AGGTACATTAAGGATTGACAAGGTTAACTGTAGCTTCAAGTGGTACAACAAAAAAGAGCATTGAATCAACTCTGTGATGGACGCTATGGGAAACAGAACCAGGAAAACGCTGCAAATTCTTTCACAGAGGAGGATTATTCCTCGAGCCAGGAGCATGGGGAACTGGGGAAAACAGTGGGTGTGAAGTGTACCGGACCCATTTCCATCGATTCAGTGTAAAAAATCTAGTAGAAAATGATACCCCGCATGCATAGAACACATGTCGACCCCCCCCCCCCCATCAGTCCATTTGGTCTGATCGGGCTGAAAAGTTTCGGGGACCAACTAGAGCTGGAAAGATGTCCATAACCAACAGATTTTTGGAAAATTGTCTACAACCAAAAACAGCGTGGACAGTGACAGCTAGTCTTAGCACTGTTCTGGAAGAGGACGAAAAACAGAAACTAGGCCAGGAGTCCCTTGATGAATAGGAGAAACTCTAGATAAGATTCAATGGAGAGTGCCCCAACTAGGGATGGACTTCTTGGGCAGGTGAAGGGAGACCCTGCAATCCTTGCCAGGTAAGAAATAAGGAGACAGAGAGGATGGGTTGAGAGGACAACACCCCTCTGCCCAGCTGGTCTGATGTGCATATTTCCTTATCTATGTGAATGTCAAAATATGAATTTTTTGTAAATTACCTCACTCCCCATTTGGTATGCCATTGTCCAAGCAGGTTATTACAGTTCATGTGCTGCTGCATCTCCGCTATCAACGGATGCAGCATACACAAGATCGTCGGCATACAATCCCGCAAAGGACTCACCCTCAGGAAGTGGAAGCCTTCCGCTCATACATTCTTGATCTCTCGACCACTCTTACCTTCTCAATCTTATTTGCCTTATTGCAAGGGTGAGTAAAGTTAAAAGCACTTTGTAATCCGCTCTGTAGTCATGTGCAGTGTAATTGCATATCACCAAGGTTCTCTCATCTGAGAGTGCGCTCATCATCGCGCTGACAGCTCATTCTTATCCATTACGACATACTTGTAGTTGTGGCTAATGGGTGCTTCACAAAACCGTAATGACGAATAGGTATTTCTGAGATTTCACGTCAATTTTCCCAACAGTAAAAGAAACCTACGCCGAAATCTGTCAGCTTCAAACCTGCGGGAACACCAAAACCCTCTCCATCTCCCTCAATTTGCCTTTTATTCCTTGGCTCGTTTATGCTTTAAGAATATTCACGTGGCTTTCAAGTCACTCATCTTGCAATCAACTGTCGTCCCTCTTTGAATGAACAAGGAAATTTGACATTATATTACAGAGTTGAAGCATTCCACCCCTCTTCACAATTCGTCTGTAATTTACCACGTTATTTTCTCTTTTTAAACTCTTCACGAGAAGGAAATTTCGTTTAGAGAAGTAGATCTGCAGAGATAATTAAAGGGATGTTATAAAGAGAGATATTCGTTGTCTTGGCACAAAGAAACCAACTCAAAGATAAAATAGACTCACCATGTAATTGACTATTGGAATGATGCAAGGGCCGAGCATCCCTGCGACGGAACTGGTGCTCATTCCCAGGCCTCGTACAACAGTCGGGTAGAGTTCGGATGCCATGAGAGGCAGCACCACGTACGACGACGATATCCCCATTTTCCCGATGCAGTAGAGAATGAGCGTCGTTGTGTCGTCTAAAACATGGAAGGAAATGTGCCTTCAAACTTGAGTTCATCGCAGGAAAAAAATAAAATGCGTAAATTGTCATTAAGTTAGTTAACTCTTTCAAATAGAGGATGTTTGGGACAGTTTGTTCAACTCATTTTCGCCCAATCGTCCCATAAGGACAAGGTAAGGATGGGTATTTTGGAAAGTATTTTTTTGAAAAGATTTTTTGGGACCTTAGCGAGTGAAGTATTATAAACCAAAACGAAATCTGTGCGAAGGTACAATCAACGTATTTCAAATACGCCTGCGTTAAAAGGGATTTTAATAAAACACCACTTCAAAGTAATTACACGCTTCTATATGTTGTTCTAACGAAGTTGACGCCATTCAATACTCTTGTCAAAAGAGCCCACATCCCCTTAACGAAGCTCACAAAAGGCAGTCCATTCTTCGTTTGGCTTCAAGAATATTAGGTTTTTGTATTCAAAGTACTTCATCTTTTGGGAAAAGTGATCGGAGGGATTGCCTCCAACATTTTCTCTACGACCTTTCAAGTTCAACGATTAACAAAGGAATAGTCAACCTGTCATCCCTTTAGTCGGCGATGAACAATATTATTTGGAACTTCCCCTGTAGTCAGCTTCCATAAGCAAAAGGGCCCTTTGAATCAACATGAAAGATATAAACACGATTGTGAACATCTGCTTCGACGTCACCGGCGATACATAGTCAGAATACACGAATAGCCGTTAGGTTGGTTTGGGCTGAAATAATAATCCTCAGGCGAATCTGGTGAATTGAGGGTACCTATTGAGGGTGGTCTGGTAGACCACAGACAACTAGACAACAGAGTATCTTCCGCCTTCTAAACACAAGCCCATTCACAATACAAAATGCGCAGATTTGGACTTCAAAACTGAAATGTCCGAACTCGTTTGAATTCGCCTGAAAAATCGAAAATTTTGTATATTGACCACTTTTTGGCCCTAGTTGTGCTAACTCATTATCAGCCAAATTGCTCTATTCCTTCCAATTTGACCCATAACCACCTCCGGTGAGCACCAATCGGCCCGGAACCCATCTCACTGGGTTTAGAGTCCAAAATTTAGTGAAAAATGATACTCCATATGCCAAGCTCCATGAAATCCCAATCCTGAGGTTCAAAAAACACATTTTCACCCAGAAACTGGGTGAATCTCCTCTATAATTGGGCTAAAATGTCTTCAAAGACCAGAAAAAATAGACCCTGGGAATGTCAAATTAAAAAAAAAGATGTTATAAGTAAAATGGCCGACGGCGTAAGGCAAACCGTCATTTTGGTTTTCACGCAAAATTTCAAATCTTGGGTAAAACCCAGGCAGCAGAATTTGCTGCTTTTCTTCTAATCAAGTACGTATTCTGAGGACAAGGCACTGGAGGATGATGAAGGCGGGTTTTCTTTGTTGCATATCAACCAAGCAGCGTCCTGGCTATTCACATGAGAAGAGAGGATTCTAGTTCATCCTATTGCCGCGATCAGGTAAACTTGAAAGTGGCTGGGATGTTGGCATTTAATCAACGCCCAGAACTAGTAGAGTGAACAGAAACCGACTCAATCATATTAAACCCCCGCAAGTTATCGGTCTTGCAGAATCCTAGTTGCTCGACTCTCTTCCTTAACCAGCGCCTATTTTATCTGCGTTGTGAAGATGGAATCTCATCTATTGGCCTTCAGGTGCAGCCGTCACCCCGTGGCATGCAAGGGATGGGAATGCTTGAGTTCCTTATGCCTCCATCCCCTCACGCCTTCTTCACTTCCATCTCAAATGCGTCGGTAATTCGAGTTGTTCTCGAGCGTTCGAGGCTTTCCGCACTATTTTGCTTCCCGAACCAGATCGCTGCTAAACGAAATGCCGTAAATCATTCTCGATTTCTCCAAAAGAGAATTTACCCCTACTGTTCACTTTTCAGTGTGTCTTCCTTCGGTGTTTCACCGAGTGGAAAACACCGGTATTACTTCAGAAAGCGCCCCACTTTGTTTAAAGGACACACGTAGCCGTACAAACTCACAAAAAATCACTACCAAAATTCATGTGGTAAAAAGCTTCCTCTCTCGACCCTTTATACCACCGAGCAGGTAGACGACTGTGTTTGCGGGTGGTGATAAATATGAATGTGGTTGCTCTTGCTCGTTGTATCCTCAAGATTCCCGCCCTCTGTTAAACCTGCTGCTTCTCCTTTTTTCTTCGTCAAAACCAAGATAATATATTACTTCCACGGGTTGTATCTTTACTAATTTTTTCTCAGTGGTTGGTTATTCTTGGACCAAGAGAATGGGGGGATAACAGTGACAGTGGAGTGTCCCGGACTCATTCCAATCGATTCAGGGTCACATTTAGTGGGAAATGATACCCGCACGCGTTGATCGCTGAAAATATCGACTTTTCCCTCCTATTTCCCTTTAATTTGGTCCGATCGGCTAAAATTTTCGAGGACCAACTAGAGTTGTTGGAGCGGTGCATTCCCACGGTTGCACCCCCTATACTCTCACTGGTCTGGATAACCAAGTTGTAGGAGTAAGTTTGTTTTGAGCGGTCATTGTTCATTAGCCGTCCAATTATGCCAGTAAGCATTTTTCTGATGAGCTAGCCGAGTTGGTAATCATCTTGAGGTGGTTCCTATCATCCTGAGTCATTGGCTTCATGCTTCAAGCGTCAATGCAGAGGTGCCTGAGTCACATAAGTAATAGAAATTGCTTCGTTGTTGAGAAAAACGCCGGTGTGGGCAGGTAAGGCTGTCAAATTGGTGAAATCAGTGTTGGCCCAGGTCAACGACTATCATTATCATCAGTCTGCCATTTTGCTGTCCATTTGTTGATTTTAGAGATTGATCGATCTAATTTGGCAATTGATTCCGTTTCGCCATCTTCAAGTACTGCTTTATCGTCAGTAAACGTTCAACTTCACGTCGCTCGTGTACAGGAGCGGGCCAAGTACGCTTCCCTGTGGCAAACCAGTATGGATTTTCTTTGGTGTTGAAGACTGGTCCACTGGCTTAACATAAACGCATTGGTTAGAAATATATGCATCGGGGTGCTTTACATACATTCAACTTGACTTTGAGGCCTACGTACCAGACCTAGCAAAAGTCTGTAACACTCGAAAAACCCAACCAAGCCTGAATAAAAAACAACAAATCCACAAAGGGGCGAGGTAACTGACCAACCACTGAGTCAGTTGAGCGGCGTAGGGTCACTCAAATAATTGAAAGGGGGTAATTTCCTCTTGTGAAGTTGCAAATTTTTGCCCCCTAATATCTCATGGTCCCTGATAAAGTACAAAGCCAATCTCAGTTGAATGGGTTCTCGCTTCCTCCCTCAAGCAGCGTTCAGCCGCATATGTTGTAAACGGGCCTAACCCTAATAACCACAGCCAATAGGGAGCTGCCCACTTTTATCCACCTTGCAAATTACATGCGTAAACCACAACGAAACAAAACCACGGAGAGCCACAATTCGTTCGCCCGTCTCAAGCAAAACTACCCCCACCATCCGAGTCTACCGCACGAAGGGTCTCTACCGAATGAATTGCCTCGTCAGGGAAAACCTTTAGATGTACTCTCTCCGCCTTTGTCTTGAGAAGATGAAGAAGAGTTATTTCGTCCAACGGAACCCTTAAGCCGACAAAGCGCGAGAGGCGAACGAGAAAAGCTCAAATATACGCAGCACTTCATCACGAGCCACTAAGGGGTGCAACCTCTTGAAACCTTCCGTCACACGTTTTGTTTTCTCAGAAAATTGTAGTCGTACGATGCACAGCGTCCCGAGAGGATTGTAATTTCATCGTCGGAACCGACGGCAGTGTGTATTTTCAGACGGAGTGTTTTTTTCAAAGAACCAAAGGTGCTCTATCGTCATAATATTCCCCGCTTTTGAAAGGGTTGTTTAATCAAATTTCTCGACTCCTTTTAGGAAAATTCGCTGTGATAAATAGATCGTAGCGGAAGCGTAAATGCTTTTAGTACGTACTAAATAATTTTCCGAGAGAAACCCCTCTCCTCTCCGGCTAATCTTAGAAGGGCTTATCTCTGTTTTCCGCTCTTCTGAAAAACTCAACCACGAAAAGCCGAAGCTTTACCATTCGTGATCAAAAAATGCATGGGGGAACTCACCCTGTTGAGAGAGGACGGTGGCGAGGCAGGGCGCTCCCTCCGACGAGCATACTGATGCATACGGTCCACCTTCTCCCCAGTTTTTGCATACTCGGCCAAAGCACCAAGTAAGTCGGTAGTTCGACGGCTCCTGGAAAAAAAGAAGAAAAAATAACGCATACTCGGGCAAGGTCAGAGCCACAAAGTGAGTGGAAAAACGAACCGAGGGATTCATAAATTGTGAGGAAAATCTGCTGAGATCTTCCTTTCGGTCCTTCCTCAAGGAAGAACTTATGTTTTTTTCGATGAGCGTTGATTTATATAATGTTGAGGGAGCGAATATAAAAGAACTTTCCCCCCGACAAAATACGATCGTTTAAAAAGAAAATCAGAGGTTTTCTGCTTCTACGTCCTGCCATATCTGTTCTTAGTACAGTTTCTTCCTCAGCCGTGGAAATGCGTGAAAATAGATCAGAAATTATCAACTAAACAACAACAATAAAAAGCTATTTATCAACAGCCGAGCACTCTCGAATCAATAAAAATTCGAATGCTCCATTTGTATTCGATTCTAAAGCCATCTCCAATCAAATTTCCCTATCACCTGAATTCTATGAAAACAATCAACAGTCGTCTTGGAGTGCTTTAAATGCACTAAAAACTTGCGAATCTGACTGGATATTCGAGCCACAGCTAAAACCGTAAGTATTTATTGTATTTTTGAATTCAATTCAAGTAATTATGCATATGATTTGAATCCCGACTGAGGGGTTGATCTTTTGCAGGCGGAAATGAGTTGTAACTGGACCATTTGGCCCATTGTTTGGTTTTTGGTCTCTCTAACGGGACCTTGCGGAGGTCAAAGAGACGACGATCCTGATGTCAAGTGGGACAGGCATATACAAAAAATGATTCAAGACTCGATAAGTGACGTCAACGCCCCAATCAATCGTGTACTCCCGGATAGAGTAAGTGTTCAATTATCATGTTGAACTGGTCAAATTATACAAGTGTCGTTTGGACTACGGATTCCAGTTGGTGGTCTCAGTTGAGTCGACCATTCCATAGCACCGCATAAAAGTCGTTTTTCTCGATCATTCTTTATAGACTTCTAATACGTTCAATGAATTATCAGTATTTAGTTCCCTTTGTGGTCAGTTGTTGTTCAGTCGGATACCCAATCGCCTCGTGGCGTTCAATATAATTAATGTAATTAATCCTCGAGCAAGATTGTGGATTCCCATCTCAATTGATTCAGCGTCTAAACACTAGTGGAAAATGATACCACAGAAGCCCAGGTCCCTATAACTCAAAAATCCACTTACAAAATGAATAGATTAGTACCCATTTTGAACCATACCCACCTCTAGTGGACGCCAATCGGTGTGGGAGCCATCTCAATTGATTCAGCGTCTAAACTTTAGTGGAAAATGATACCCCCAGGGCCTACTTCCTTAAAAATCTCAAAAATCAGTCTCAAAGAACCCATATTCATCCATATCGTCCCCGACTATGGGACGATTGGGCTGAGGAGAGGGCTAAAAGGTCCGTTATCAACATTTTTTAACTTTTCAAAATTTAAAAGTTTGGACCATGGACATCATTTTTGCTCTGCTACCTAATATCGCCACTGTTAGTGCTCAATAGCAATTCTGGAGTATTCGTTTCTAAACTCAATCACTCACACTGTCTTTGCCAGGTTCTCCAAACCCAGTTTTTCAGCCAACGCAATGGATGGTCACTGGTTGGATTCGGGGAGGTGCCGTACATCGCCACCCTGTACTCTAGACCAGGGGAAATGAAAGTTGGCAAAGCGTGCGGTGGCATTACAGTGACAAGGCACCGAGTCCTCACTTTGTGCGCATGCGCCCAATATTTTATCACTTATCACAAAGGCACTACCGGTCCAGCTGACACTGAATACGACATAAGAAGCTCGGAAATCTTCGTTTCGTTCAACCAACTTAGGTTCGAACCTGACTACAGGCGCACTCTTGTCAGACCAGACCATGGCGTCGGTTGGTGCTTTCCAACGCCCAGAGAAGGGTCCACCACGACCCGCTGGCAGCGCGAAATGGCAGTCCTCCCATTCAGCCCGTCCATCAGACTGTCCTACAACAATTTCATGCCCTGGCCCTCGGCACCTCTAGTTACTCCATCAATTTTGAACCGAGCCTACGGGAACGAGCTGAGACAGTACGTCGGAACTTCTGCCTATGCCCAAGTGTTTGGAATGAAACAGGTCGACCCGGGGAAAACTTATTTAAACGATTATGGGCTCACTATCGACGTCACTGGCTCTCTTGTGAGTTGGGAGCTAGAACTGGTGAGTTTAAAATATCATTATTATTGAAATAACACACCCTGGTATGTGTGTTTCAACAAACAAAAAATTTTTCTTCCTACTACATTTTGATGCGACAAGCATCCAAAATACAGAATGTTCGTCTTTTGTCTGGGCCAAAACATCATTGAAATCTCTCCTGTGAGCGTTTGAATATGCCCCCCCCCCCCCTGCAAGGAGAACAATATTTGTTAGCCTTCGGAGATCTCTGCCCTGCACTCTTGAGGGGGGTGTTGCTACTCAAGCGCATATGCAAAAAGAACCTGTAACAGTGTGATTGGTGACTGTTTAAATCCCTTGTTCAGCATGCATGAAATCCAACTTGCTTAGCAAATTGCGAGTGAAATTAATTTGTACACTCCAATTCCAATGTCTTGACATTTTGAACATAAATAAATCAGGCCTGAAGGACCAAAATGTCAATTGTTTGGAAATGGACTGTATAAATCAAATTACAATCAGGATTGAGTTGAAAAACAAGTTATTGAATGAGTTGGAGTGGTCAGCGCATGTGGCAGGTCCTTCTTGCACATGAGTTGAACTGTGAAAGGGTAATCACTCATGCACATCGTGGGATCAACAATGACTTAATTTTGAATTAAATCAATTTGGTTTAGCGCACACCATATGGGGAACGTTTCCTGTACGATCAAATAATGTTGAATGATAATACTCTTATTACTCATACCGCTCTATATCAATTCTAGGTGGAGATGAGGAAATGTGTTGATTCCTTCAGACTGGATTCACAGGAGATGGGTAGAAATCGGTTGTTATGCTACAAAGTCCACGGAAATGATGTAAGAGTATTTTACTGACCAAATGCAAGTGCAGTAGAGTGTTTGCCAAAAGATAAAAAAAAGTTGGTAGTTTGATTGTCAGAGTCCACAGCTAGTCTACAGCTATTGAGGGCTGGCTAACCTGGAGGTGGAGTGGGGACACTGTGATAGGCCCGAAATTGCTCGCCTCCCACTCAGTGGTAGGCAGACACTGGGAGCTGCGCATGCGCCCTCTTGGTTGAGTACCTTCTCGAACCTTCCCTGGTTCTGGGAACTCGACGTGTTGTCTCGAGTGAACAGGAAGGTTCCAGCCAATTCGATACAATGCACAAATGTTTGAGAGTGACCCATAGCCCTCCACAGGTCGTTGACCCTGTCAACCCTGCTGGTAGGCAGCCCAGGAGACAGGCGCAGGTGCAATCTCGCAACAATATAATTGTACCGATGTGTATCTTTGATCTTTGTGTGCACATTTGCGATAACCTTTTTAGCATTTGCAATAAGAACATGACTCATAGCTACTCCCACCTTGAGCCAAAGCGGCTATTCTATGACGTCACCCCCACCTCTACCACATCTTTTATTCTATCTGTGTTGCAATACCACAATTTTACATCATAAAAGTACTACTGAAAGTCCGCACACTTGCAGCTTTGTGGAAACGAAGTGCCCGGATACCCCGTCATAAGAGATGACAAAGTGCAAGGGCTCATAATCAATCGACACTTCTGCGATGGAAGCACGGATAACCTAATGGTTCGTGCCTTCACGCCAGACTTCGCTATATTTTTGAACAGAGAAGTTCCCATTTCTCAACGGAGATTTGCCGAGCTGGAAAGGGCTCCATTATTTCGAGAAGGCCAACTAGATTACGTCAGCTACGAGATCTGGCCTGAATACTTTTCGGAAATTCAATCGCGAGGTTCTTTGTCTTTCTTCAAAACCAACCCTATTTTCATCCTCCTTATAATAGTGGTTTCCGTTATTTTTGAATAAACTGTGTTCAGTTTTGATTACAAATTTTTCAAGTAAATTCATCGACTTACCCGCTAACAAGAAGTTAATAAATTCATCACCGCTGAGGATAGAGGCGTAGTACGACAACCCAACGTAGACTGATGTGTTGGTGAACCTAAAAAGAAAAAAATCGAGATAGTTACACGCTCCATATCATACTGGAAGTCGGGTCGCAGATGCTTCGTCTGATTCCGTTGTCAAATTTATCGTACCCCGATTTACCGCTTTTCTGATTTGATTTGGGTTTGACAGCTTTTTATTTTATACACGTCGAGCGCTCAAAAAATGCGAGGCTGCACTTGACGGCCAATCAAAACCAATGAAGAAGCTCGGGAAAAAGAATGGAAGAGGATTTTTGGAAGCACGAGCTTATAGTCGTAGGTTGAGGATAACCAAACAAAAGATTTGCATATTTGCCTATTTTTATACTTTATAGAGTTTTTTTTTTCCTTCAGGATGCTACAAATGTGGGAATAATAGGTTAACACCTTGCTTTATCGCTTGTCAAAAATGAAGAGAGATTAAAGAATGTGGCCTTGGTTATTGGAGAGTTTTATAATTCATAAATTGCAGTACAATAACCTTGAACGCATATCATGGGTAAAATCGAGAAAACAGCGAGTGTGGTGTGCACCGGAATCATTCAAGTCGATCCAGCATCCAAAGTTTAGAAGAAATAGATACCCCACACGTCTAGGTACCATAGAGGTACCATTCAGCATCCAAAATTTAGTGGAAAATGATACCACACACACCTAGGTAGCACAAATCACCGAAAATGTCGATAAGCCATGATTTAAAAAGGAGTTTGGGGTACCATTTTCCACTAAATTTTGGACAGTGAATGCATTGATGTGGATCCCGGACCGATTGGTGCCCACCTGACGTGGGTATGGGTCAAAATGGGTACCTACCTACCTATTTCAAGTTTGGTTTCAAGATTTTCGGACGTGAGGGGTATGTTTTCCACCAGAAACGGACGCTGAATCGTTTGGAATTAGTCCGGGACACACTACACTCACTGTTTTCCCCCATTTTCCCCATATTCCTGGTCCAAGAACTAACCAACTCCAGTGAAATGATTTGCACCGTTTTAATCAGGACATCTTGAAACGCAATATGTCAAATTTGTTCATGTCAATCGGTGAACAAGGGTGTTGTTCAAACAGCACTAAAACGATGATCGATTCCCCGTTGACCCTCGGCTTATGTGTTTAGTATAAAGGTTGCAATAGCCTTTCTCAATTGTGTGTACCAAATCAAACCGACCATGGACCGAACGAAACCTGTTGGAGGCGATTAGATAGGGAAAATCTCGTTAAAATCGTTACGGCGGAATCCGGAAACCGATTAAGAGACATAAAAAAAAGGTTTTCCTCTCACATGACCCCCGTCTCACGGTAAAGCGCTTTTCCCCACAATGATACAGGAAGAAAGGTGGGGGAAATCGCCGGAAAATACGGCTGAATTCGGATTCCAATGGAGAGGCTTGAGAGCTTAATTTTAATTAAATCGCGGCCTTTAGGCCCCTACCTGTCGCGTTCTGTCGAATGTTTTTCTTCGTTTAGCCCATCATCCTGGCTGCTTGCTCCATCGAGCGCAAAATCACATTTTTTCGAGCACTAATCACCCCCATTAATGGAATTGGAATACGGGTGTTAATTTTTATGAGGTCAATCGTCGAATTTAAAGGATCAACGAGCCTTCCAGACCTTCAGTCCAGTTCCTACATGTTTTCATGTAATCAAATGCGATTGATGGGAAATCTAAAATGTTATCTCTGTTGATGGGAAATCTAAAATGTTATCATTCATGACCTTAATTTCAAAGAACTCTACCGAACAGTTTCTAGAATGAAAAACTTAACTCGTAAAACGTAGACACCATATTTTCAATTTGAGTTTATTATTCTTACTACCATTGCAATCGTATAGTAAAATAAAATAAAATAAATATCTAACAACATACATTCAAGAATCAAGTAGAAGAAGAATGAAAAAGAAATGACAACGTTTTACGTCCGCTATCCGTTGTGACCATCCGGGCCAAAATGAACGCTTATAATGGTACGAAAACTCTCAAACTGTGTTTCCATTCGGGTTCTAGACGATTTCTGACACATTTACCACAATCACCCCTGACGGAGCTTGAATTAGGGGGAAAGAGCGTATTGATAATGGTTTTTCACGATTTTCGGGGACTTGGATGAGTGGATTTATCAATTTCTACCACATTTTGGACGTTAAATCGGTTCAAACGAGATGACACGAACACAAATTATACATTTTGTATTTTCATCCTCACCATATGAACGTGATGATGACGGTTTTCCGCCGTAAGTTGGGAGTGCGAAATAAATCTGACACTCCGTAGCTTCTCGTTCGACCTTCTGCGTCTTCTTTTTCTTTGACGTACCTTTCGACGTGGTATTTCCTCTGAAACAGTGAATCATAAATCGTCATTTTAGATATCGGTATTGAGACAAACTATCAATTTTGAAGTGAATATGAGAAGGAAGAGGACACCTGGGAAAAGGTAGTCAGTCAATATTACATAAAATGAAACCCTCACACAAAATGAAGTAGAAAAATGAAGATTTACTACAAAATCAGGATTTTGGGTCAGGGACCTCTTTTTGGCTCTGTTGGTCCTTTCCAGCCCGATCGAACCATATTTGGGGAGGATATGGGTTAAAGGTTTTTTTTTTTGGAAAATGGATTTTCAAGATTTTTGGATCTAGGGGTGAGTGAAGTATTATTTTCCGCTAAATTTTGGACGCTGAACCCTTTGGGACGGGTCCCGGAACGATTGGAACCCGCTGGAAGAGGTTATGGGTCAAAATGGGTATTTCAAATGAGGGTTTTTGATATTTCTGGCACCTAGGCATGAGGGGTATTATTTTCCACACAATTTTTGACGCCAAATCGATTGGAATGAGTCTCCATGCTCCTGGTCCAAGGAATAACCAACCCCTGTGAAAGAATTTGCTGCGTTTTGGTTGGTTATTCCTTGAATAATCAACCTATGTTTTCATGCAAATGGTCAACCTCTCCGATTCGGCTCAAAATTTTTTTCTGGACGTTTCATGATGTCTAGATCAAAAAAGGTCAATGTCCGTCCGCCGTACGCCGTCCACCGTACGCCGTCCGCCGTCCACGCCGTTTTTGGTAGTAGAAAATTTTCTAAAAATCTGAAATTTGGGTCAGGGGTCTGTTCCCGGCCTAGGACGGTCCTCCAAGCTTTTCAGCCCGATCGGACCAAATTTGGGCGGGGTAGGGGTCAAAATGTGTTTTTTGAAAAATGGTTTTTCGAGATTTTGGGCGATTTAGGCGAGTGGGGTATCATTTTCCACTAAATTTTGGACGCTGAATCAAATGAAATGGGTCCCAGAACGATCGGCGCCCACTGGAAAAAGTAATGGGTCAAATTGGGTATATATTACCCATTTTGAATATGTGTTTTTGAGATTTCTGGAACCTAGGCGTGTGGGGTATCATTTTCCGCTAAATCTTGGAAGCTGAATCCAATGAAGTGGGTCTCAGGACGATTGGCACCCACTGGAAGAAGTTATGGGTCAAATTGGGTATGTATTACCCATTTTGAATATGTGTTTTTGAGATTTCTGGAACCTAGGCGTGTGGGGTATCATTTTCCACTAATCATGGACACTCAATCGATTGGAATGGGTCTGGGACCCGCCGCACCCGCCGTTTTCCCCATTTCCCCCATGTTTTTAAATTAGTTTCCATGCGCCTGGTCCGAGGAATAACCAACCCCTGTGAGAGAATTTGCAGCGTTTTTCCTTCAGAATTTACAACTGACATGACGTCATGAGGATAGCCAATTCCCCCACGTCACATTGATAGTGTCCAGACTTCCTCGGAGATTTATTGTAGATAATGACCGATTTGGTGGTTTTCTACACACACAGATTGTCAGATAAATCGGGTCATCACCCCAAAACTTGCATACTCCGGAAACTAGGCTGATACGTACGAAAGTATCAATTTAACCGCTCTGTATCTCTTTCGGAGTGGATACTATTTATATTTCACAGAATTTGGTTTCATTTTGTATTTTTACTTCTCGTTTTTTGACAGATTGTGAGGATCAACGTTAGGAAGTGAGACCTGATTGTACATTTGTGTTCAAAATGAGGCACAATGGTGGATGGAGAATGAGAAATTTTGAGATACGAGTGCTGAATTTGGTGTTGAATGTTTACTACTGTTCCCAGCTGACGCGTTCGGGGCTACTGGATACTTCAGTCCACGTTTGTCTGAAAGGGTGGATGATTCATGACAATCGGATTGGGTACCTGCGTAGAATGCCTCGCTCGAATTCCACAAATGTGAATAATTGGACGTCACCCGGACCGGTGCAAAACGATGAAAACAGTACAACAGTTGACGAACCGCAAGCCGCATATCACGTCAAAGCTATTCAAGACATCCAGCGGCGGTCAAGGGATTAAAGGGACCTCGGGGAGAGTCGTCAATTAATGGGTTACGACTGGACCGCAGGATCCATCAACCGCCAAAGCTTGCGCCAGGCTTGCTCTGGTGACATGTCGTTAATTGCAAAGCATATTCGCGTAGGTTCGTAATGCGCGAGTCGACGACGCGAGGAGTTAAACAGGTGGGGACAGCAAGAACAGATCAGAGAATATGTTAGGGTCCTAGTAAGGCCTGGAGCGAGATATGTAAACTTGAAAGAGAGGGTTGAGAATCCACAGGGCTGTGACGTCACCCAGTAACAACCAATGGCAAACTACAAACACCACTGATCTTCATGGATGACTCATGCTAGTGGGCTGAGGCTTCTCCTGTGCCTGTCTTTATTCATACTATTGGTGTAAAACACATTTGACACAAATCCCAAGATATTTCTGGCAAAAGCAAAAAAAAAAAACTAAACATAGCCCTATCCTCAGCCCACTAGTCTGAGTCATTCAGTCCAGGTCACGGAAGAACGGTGGCCACACATTTACAAGTTGATTGCCGTGGTTTGAATAATTTTTGGTATAATAATAATCAAGAATATAAAGAATAATAATTATTATTATATATATATATATATTATTATTATCTTTTTGCCTTACAAGATATCTGGATCAAAAACCGAAATATCCGTCCACGTGGTTTACAAAAGAAAATTTACAAAATATTTTAAAATTTTGGTAGGCGATTTTAGTTTTTTTCAACAGTTATTAGCCCGATTTGCCCGAAATTTGGGAGGGAACTAAGCATGTGGGGTATCACTTTTCACTAAATATCGAATCCTGAATCCATTAAGATGGGCATCGAGCCAATCGCTACTCATCCGATGAGGTTCTGGGTCAAAATGGGCATTTTGAAATGGGTTTTCAATATTTCGCACTATATTTTGGGCCTTGAATAGGTTGTGATGGCTCTTGGATCAATAGGTGCCCACTGAAAACGGGAATGGGTCATATGGGGTCATACCTACCCATTTTGAACGGGATCTTCGAGATTTTTGTCTCCCACGGAGTATGGGGTATCATTTTCCACTAAACAAGGGACCCTGAGTTAATTGAAATCCCAGACATGCTGGCGCCTACCGCAAGTGGGCATTCTGAAATGGGATTTAACAATTTTTAAGGACCTATGCGTGATGGGTATCATTTTCCGCTGGATTCTGGAAGAACCCATTGAGATGTGTCCCGGACCAATGAGACCGACGAATGAGGCGGGTATGGGTAAATAATAATTCAAGCTTGTATTTTTCTTTTAAATAATTATGAATAGATTTGATTGTGGAACTTGAAGGCCATAGAATGACGACAATTCATAGCGTGTTGACTATGTCCATTATGGAAACCATCCCCTGACTCAGAGACGATTTTCAATTTTTTGACAATTTGATTGCATAGCTGGGTCGTGGATAATTAATTAAGAAGTTTCAAGGACGGTTGAGGAAAAGGGAGTTTTTCTGTTCTGGCGTAAAGCTGCTCAGTTGCCGCTGTTCCTTCCCTTGGAGCTAATGAACTGAGAAAAGTTACTTGCTTCAATCAAACAGTGGATTACAACTCATTCTCACCCTGGAAAAACAGACGCCTTGTGAATGTGTTCGGTGGAAGTTTCTTGTAGCGGTAAAACAGTTACACCACTTGGTTAGGAATTGGGCGTCAGGAATACCGCATGTCTCTACTAAGAGTCTAAATTCACTAAAGGTTTTGATTGTCGACCTTAAGAACAGAAAACAATGGAGTTAGTGGAAAGGATGTGCTTCATCACTCGTCTAGATTCCCAAAAAGCGAGAAAAATCAAGCCATCACTCATCTCAATTTATTGAGCATCCACACTTTAGTCAAAAAATGATAACCCGCAAGTCCCTTAGAGACTAGGATTGGTTTGGGATGGTTATATGAGGAACCACCCTCCTAACAATAACCGCCTTTTCCTTAGTTTTTCATGGATCCCCTTTCGGAATATCGGCTAAAATATTCATTTAGTGATGAAAATGGCAGAAGAGTATTGTTCAATCCAAACCCTGTAGAACCGTTACATCTTAATGTACCCAGAAATACCAACCTAAGGGAAAATCGTGTTTTCAAAAAAAACTCAGCCCGATTTTGAATGTTACTCACATATTTTTGATACATGAAAGTTTACGTTGAAGGTAGAGATAAAAAGGAAATCGAATTTGTTATATTGGTGAGGTAGAATACTGAGAAGCCGTCACCAAAGTGTTTCTCGAAAACTGAGATCTCAAAGTCGGCTAAAAATGTGAAAGAAACGTTCAACCGTCAAAAGCTTAATCATATTTGGTCAGAAAACAGCTCTGGAATTGATCGGCCCCCTCTGGTAGAACTGGGAGGAAGTTGTTCAGTATTGGAAAGCCTTCCTGTAGCTGTTATTACAACGGAACGTTATTATTGTGGCGTGAAAATATTGAGTTAGCTCGACTGAAATGAACGCACACCACTCTAGTCATCAATAATATTATCATGTAATATACTGTAACGATTTATATTCTTGGTAAATAATTTATTAACAATCGTTCACTTGAGTCCTACATACACTGTTCACATTCGCGCACTTACACAATGACAGAATCACAATACACGGTTGTAACGCGGTTGTCGCACGATTTATAATGCGGCACGGCACAATTTATAACCCGAAGCGTCTATATCCGGACTCCGAATTGAACTGAACTGCGCGGCGCTCGTGGGTCTGTTTTATACCTGCTGCCTCTCGGTCGAGTACCTTCCAGAACGTTCCCTGGTTCTGGGAACTCGACGTGTTGTCTGGAGCGAACGGGGAGGTTCCCGAATGTTCGAGACCCTTAATCCTCCACAGGTCGTTGACCTTGCGACGCCAGCAGCCCATTTGACCATTTGGTGCGAGCTTGCAACAATACGCAAAACTGAATTGTGATAATGGAGTTTGTTGAGCCTCAACCCTGGCATCTTACTTGTTTGATAATTGTTTTTGTAATAGTCAACCCACTGCGAGCTACGAGGATGTATAATGTTAATACTATACACAGTTGAAATGAAATTGAGGTCCTATGGTACACTTGAAATTGCGTTGAATTGTTTGATATTTTCGATTAATTTATTTTAGTCGGTTCAAGCTGATAAAACTTGATAAAACTGATCTTCGAGGTCCCTTTTGCATCTCTTTTGGAATGAAAAAAACGCTGCAAATTCATTCACAGGGGTTGGTTATTCCTCGGATCAGCAATATGGAGACTCATTCCAATCGATTCAGCGTCCAAAATTTAATGGAAAATGATACCCCACACTCCTTGATCGCAGAAACCTTGAACCTAATGTACAGCAGGTAAGGGTTGGACGGTGGAAGAGACTGGACAATAATGGAGGGCAGGGTGGGTGGCTGAGGTGGGAAAGTGGGAGGTTGAGGTGAGGTTTGGGTAGTTGCGTGAAGGTTTTATGTAAAATAGTATAATGAACTAAAATTGTCCAAAACTTACACAAATGATTGAATAAATAGCAATGCTTGTTAATGGATTACAAGAGAAGGGATGAATCAAATTACTGGTATTCTCATGCACAAATGGACTTAATGGACCTTGAGCCCCTTGAGCGGGGAATAGTGAACCCAAATGATTTTGTTATCTCATCACCATTCCTGCGAGTTTTCTCAAACTCCAAGTAGGTTATTGATCCCTTCACTCGGAACAAGAATGAAATTCAAATTGCCCAACTCATAAAGAGTTTCCTCAGCCTTGCAATGAGACCCGATCGCTTTTCCCCCCAAAGAAAATGTTGTCTTTGTATTGAGGTTGAGGGAGGTTGGAAATTGAGTTTGGGATCTCCACTCGTAATGACGCCATTGAACGGTTCCGCCGCTCTATCATCGTGTGGATAACTCGTTATCGTAAAGCTCTCATCGAGGGAAATACGTTTCCTAACCGGCAAAAAGGTTTATAACGTGGCTCAATAGACCGAACCGAAGGAACAGGGAAGGTTCTTCTCTTCTCGCTGTAAACATTCTGAAATGACCGCGTGATAAAGTTGCAGTCTGTGTGAAAAAATATTTATTCTTCCCGGTAACAGGGGTTCTTTCGCATTTTACGGTGATATACGGCTCGAGAGGGAATGAAATTGAGGCAGCGGCAAGGGCCGTTAAGCGAAGGGGTTGTTTCACAAGAACACCGACTCTTAAAATGAAGTTAATTAATTATTTTTTTAAATAAACAAAATCGAATGTAGATAAAGTCCAAATCCAAAATATTAATTCAATAAAAAAAAATAATAATAATTAAAGATTGATGATCAACCCAAACATATTCTGCGATTTGTAGCAATTTACTCCTGAGTGAAGCGTTCTAGAGACGAGATACTTTCAGCAATAATAGTGATTTTTATACACAGCGGAATAAATATATCCTGAGCGGTGGAAAAAATGGTGAAATTTTGAAATATTGAGTAATTTTCTCCTAAATAAGGAGTTTAGCTAGCGCGGCAAGAGCCGATTGTGATCAGATGAAAACACAGTATGCGTACCAAGATCGTCACGAATGACTTGAATGACAATCGATTCAGCGTCCGAAATTTAGTGGAAGACGATACCTCACTCGTCTAGATACCAGAAATCTCGAAAACACATTCGAAATAGGTAGATAGATGCCAGTTTTGAGCCATAACCTCTTCGGATGGGCGTCAATCGTTTTGGGACCCGCCTAATTGGATTCAGCGTTCAAAATTTGGTGGAAAATGATACGCCTAGATCGCCGAAAATTCATTCTGCAAAATACACATTTTGACCGCTACCCTCCCCCTCCCCTCAAATTTGGTCCGATCAGACTGAAAGGTTTCGAGGATCAACTAGAGCCGCAAAAAGGTACCTGACCAAGTCTCTATCAGCTTTTTAGAATACATTGTTATTAATATAAAAAAAAAATCCTTACTACCAAACTACCAATCAAAAGAATTAGAATTATTATCCATTTCCAAAATAATGAAAATAAACAATTAAAAACAAATTAAAATCCACCCAAAATAATATTTTAAATATAAATTATTGCCAAAATTATATTTAGAGAGTACCTACCCAACTATTTGGCAAAAATCATTAGATGCTCGGAATCGGACCCGCTTCACTCACAGGTCTTGAAGGAGGGGAAGCTCCTGTCAGCCGTTCTGTCAAAGAGACCTGTCCCAGGTCATTTTCAACGTCGACTCGTCAAATATGTCATTTGCTTGATGAAACGAGCCGCATCAAACTGACGACCGAGACGAACGAGGACACGGGTTCACTTTTCACTTCCAGACCTTTGCTCGAATATTCGCTCAAACAACCGGTGACGACAAGGTGAAACTCAGGCTGGTGTAGTTATTGGCAATTGATGTCGAAGGCGAAGGGTAAATATTGGTTGAGCCGTCCCAGCAATCACTCGCCTGTCCGAACGACGACCACAAACGGATTATGGACGTAGTCAGGCGGAGTTTGAAGTTGACGGTGTTGGCCGATTTCAAGGATCCGTTCTATTTACGCGACGTGACAGAGACCTGAGACTGACATTGTGAAGGGTTTCCGCTCCTTAACTTTGGTAGACGTTCAATGAATGAAAGTCAATCGCAGACTGCGTTCAGAGTGGGAGTTCCGTTTCCTTCTTCGTGAATAGCGATGGAAATCCGACAACTGTGGCTCCTCGCTCTTCTGCAGTAGCCGCTAGGCCCCTCTGTTCAGACGTCCAGTCAATCCTTGCAGTTTTAAATTTTTGAAGGTATTCGATTCATTTTCTCTGACCTCAGTTAAGATGTGAGTCCAATAACGAGTCCTGACCTACGAAAACTGAGCAGGATGGCTAAAGAAACCAAGGTATAGCATTTCCAAACCAATTTAAGAATTTTAAAATAAGAAACATTCACAAATACAAAGGAAGAAGAAATTGGCTTGGAAAATTCTCAATTCTACATGGAAAAGCTAAACAGGGTGTCAACCGATAAGGTTAGCAGCCTTCAAGAGGCACATTCTGCAACTCATTCGCAACAAAAAATGTCAAAAAAGGACTATTTTGGCGGCTTCGTTTCCGAGTTATTCACGATTTTTCTCATGTTTGACAACCCGACGTCACTAAAACGGCCATAACTATCTTAATTTACAAGATAATCTAAAATCTGAGTACACTGTTGGAAAAAGCGTCAAATTTCCCTTTTAATGGGTCCCTAAATTGTTCCTATTAATGAGTACTGATATTCAAGAATTTAGGGGAACGCCAACTTGGATATTTTTTGTTGCAAATGGGGGTGCAAAGTCGGCATCTAAGGCTTAGTGGAAAATAATACCCCACACGCCTAGGTACCAGAAATCTCGAAAACCCACTTTTGAAATTGGTAGGTAGACACCCATTTTAACTCATAACCTCTTCCGGTGGGCGACAGTCGTTCAGGAGCCCGCCTCATTGGATTCGAATACTCGATAATGACCACACACGCCTAAAATTACAAAAATCCATTTTTCGAGGTACACATTTTGATCCGTCCGTCAACAACCGAGAATGTTGTTTCATCCAAATAACCGAATCCGTACAAATCTATGGAACTACGGACGGTGTAAACTGTATTGCCTGTACGTTAGAGCATTGATCCCATCGGAGTGTCCTATTCCTTGATGCCCTTCACTGAGTTCGATACACGACAGTATTGCCGACTCGTAGCTCCCCTAAATGCCTAACGCACCGTGAAAACACCCTGCCAAAAAAAAGCAGCTTTACGTTTCCGGTCGAAGACGAGCGTTCCGCCACAGGTATAATACGAGTGAGTATCTTCTCAAGTCTTTGTTATTCATGTTTCCTACCATCTGCCTCGAAGCTCACTCCTCGGGGGATTTACACTCAACTCTCGCCCAATATTTACGCTTTCCCTTTGCCGACGGTAATCTACTCCTGAATTCTCTCCGTAACGCTTTCAACCGTCAATCCTTCATTTTACCGGAGCTTCGTCGGATGCACAAAACAGTGGCGGTTGGAGGGTGCCGATGGAAGCATTTCATCCTACTTTGAGTTGATTAATCACATTCAACGTGATAAAACTTCAGCTTTCGGTATTAGGGATGAGGAATATTTGGTAATTTCTCAAGCTTCTTCTCTCTACTTGAATCGTGATTCGGTAACTGAGTATCAATTCCTCATTGTCAAATGATACTCAATCAGAATATCTCGACGAACATTAAATTTATCGATTCAAATGAGAGGTAAGTCATATCATGGTTTCAGAAAAGCATGGTGATCATCAAAACGTATCATATATATTAGTCATTTAGGCTGAAATAGTTTTTCTCCATAATATGCATATTGAATGGTGTATACCCATGGGTCTAAAATTGGTCAACTTTTGTATATGAAACGGGGGAAAAGTGTCAGATACATTAGACATAGTGCGAGGATAGATTTTTAAAAAAGCTACCCGCTGAACGATGACGTCACAACCTGTGTGAAGGTATCACGTCGTAGATATCCCTTTAAATAAAATATTGACCAAAGCGTAGCCGTGGTGATTTTATTGAACATTGCATTTTCATGATTAGTCCTTCAATTAGACTGTAAAAGCAAATCAATCCGGAACGTTTTTTTTTTTTAAAGGTGGTGAGGGATGGTTAGGTCAACATACCAATAATAGTGATAGCTCCGTCTAATTCAAATAACGAACCTGTAGAAATTACGTTCACATTGTATCGGCTAGCTGATAATCCGATACCAACTTTAATTAATCGCTTTTTTCCGTGGAGAAAACGTGTTCCAAAGATAACCGATATTGCTTAGCCTCCGGTGTTACAAAGGCAATTATTTAATGAGAATTTATGGACAGTAATTTATCACGAAAAAAGAACCGTTTAATAAAATATCGTCTTCAATTTGTGAGCAGAAGGAGATAATTCAGGTCCTGACCGGTTGCCCGCGCCGCCACATAAATTCTCGATTTTGATTCTTTTTTGATCGTATCGTCTCCATTTTACCCATATGGCCATTTCTCTTGTCGAATTTATATGTCACTACAAGGTGTCTTTGAATCCACACGAGAAAAGATTTAGAAATGGTAATTTTCCCTCCGTTTGTGATGTTACCCCTCTGTTACCTGTTGAATCATTTCTTTCAGAACAAGATAACACGGGTTAGATATTCATTAATATTCATATTTTGCTTCTGGCACTCATCATTCTTCTTGACAGTTATCAGAGCTTTCCAATTTATTCTTTTCCATTTCCCCTAGGGCTTTTTTTCTTTCATTTAAAAAACATTCTTTGCCCATAACAGGACTTTTGAAGAAGCAATTACTTTTGATTAATGTATTTTCTAAGCAGTTACTCCGGCAGACGATTACAATGTGACTATGCTGTAAGTTTACGTTCTACACAGTAGATTATCATCAATCCAATACCAACAAGCCCGTTTTCTTTGTAACCAATTCTCCTTATCTTCTTTTTGAGACTGGGAAACCCGTCTAGTAGAACAGGGTAGATGTAACCAAGCAGCACTTTGAATATCTATTTTAATGGTGAATTAAAAATCATAAATCCGAACGGTATACCCTCCATCCTTCTCCTCATTTTGCTTTTGACCTAGGTGCTCCGCTGGTCTTCCTCTTGAACGCTCCTTCCCCTCTGGCCAATGTTATAACAAGGTATCTGTAGAAATAAACCTATGGTGGTCGCGTTGATGTAACTGAGGTCACCAAATTTCTGTCGGTTGAGTTCTGCACAGCAAAAACGCGAGGAAGATACGGCGGACACCCTCCACCGTGCAATCACACTACATCATGCCCATGGAGAAAACAAAGTCGAGGCTCGGCCGTGAAAAATACAAAAGATATCCCTCAGAGCGCAATATTTTCCGCGAGCACGTTCCTCTTCAACCCTCGTACGTTTGCGCTATTTCTTCCCTCTCACGCGGCAGGATGGAATTCCTTCGTCGCTTTCCACGTCTTGACGCTTCAAACGAATGATTGATGTCGAACAACTCGGGTTCCCTCACGGCCGTCTTCCGAGCAGAAGAGAATGCTCGTAAGAGGGCACTTTATCACCGCAAGAGTGACTCGACGCGGTACCAGATGGGTACCTTCACACGGCTAATAGGGGTTACGATGAAGTGCTCCCTTCGGCTTTGATCTCAAGACTCCTCCAGGGTAGGGAGAGGACGAATTTTCCCCACAGAGGAATCAGTTAAACACAATAACAGCTGTCGAAAGCAAACCTACAGTTTCGCCAGAACAAAAATGCAATTTTTTTGGACGAAATACTACTTTTTGTGAGCCAAAAAGTCGTGTAATAGTAATTAGAATTAAATTTTGTGCAGAAATGCCAAATGATAGGGGAAAAAAGGACAAGCTCGGGCTGACCCTAGAAGATGAAAGATGCGATTGGCTCTTGCTGCTAGTCAAAGGAAAACTCGCAGTAGGGGCCAGGCACTCCCCTAGCCAATGTTTGAGAAAGAGGTAACCTGCAGACCAAACTAGACCTTCCTCCAGCCAACGCCAAGCAATGAGGCTAATCTGCAGATCAAACCAGGCTGCCCTCCAGCCAGTATCTGAGAAAGCGGCTGACCTGTAGTATTGACCAAGCCTTCCTTCTGAGAAAGAGACTACTCTGCAGGTCAAACCAGACTGTTCTCCAATCAGTATCTGAGAATGCGGCTGAACCGCTGTACTAACCAGGCCTTACTCCAGCCAACACCTGGTAAGGAGGGTAATCTGCAGATGAAATTTGGCTGTTCTCCAGTTAGTATCCGAGAGAGCGACTAAACTGCATCACTGGCGCGGCCTTCCTCCAGCCAACGCCAAGGAATGAGGCTAATCTGCAGATCAAACCAGGCTGTCCTCAGGTCAGTATCTGAGGGAGCGGCTGACATGTAGTAATAACCAGGCCTTCCTCCTGCCAATATCTAGGAAATTCACCAATTTTCGCACAACCCAAGGCTACTCATAATTACCTCAGTACAGCACACATGATTTTTAATATGCTGACAAAGCACCTTCAACGAGTTTGTGCTAAGCAATATTGACGCCTGACGTACAGCGTGGCAGTGGCGTCCTGCATAGATGCAGAGAAGAATTACCAATTTGAGAATACCATAAATGGAGTCATTCAACTTTCAATTATTATCAAGCAAGGCGGATTGGCTGGAGGTGCCCTTGGTTGTCTTTTCTGCGATGTTTTCTTGTATTGTTGGACAGGGAGGCGTGGCCATCAAAACTAGTCTTCACCACTCATGTGCATCTTATTCGTTTACAACTCTTTGCAAAGAATGAAACAGGTTTCCAAATAATTTTCGTTGCTTCTACTAAAATCAAATGGTGGCTGTCCGGGCAATCAAGCACAAAGGGAGTCTCTCAAGTGGTTTAATAAACAAAATTAAGTGAGGAAGTTGCAGAGTTCCAACCAAAATCAGCCGACGATATTGATGTTAAGAGAGGAAGTGAGGCGACTTGAATAGAAACGGAATCTTAGAATACTACAGAATTAGGATTCATCCTTCGTGAGCTGATTGGAGGGGCGTAATAACCACTTATACCACCCGTCTTCATGGTTTCCTCTTGAAAACATCATTCGAGCAGAACTGATCAAGAGGCAAGAAGGGAAATACGGAAAAGGAAGAGGGTTTCAATATTGACTGCTGGCGTATTTGCGAATCGGGCTCAGAAAGTAACACAAAAAAACCTCGTTCACAACCAGATGAAACCATCGAAGGAAAAAAGATAAATAATCTCATTGAAAGCTTTTGAAGAGTAAAGTTACCTTGAGATCCATAATGAAATCCGGTGGAAGGGTTCGACCGTTCACTCGAGCCATCGTATTGAGAATTTTCTCCGCCTCGTCGAACCTTCCACGAGCAAGAAGCCAACGAGGAGACTCGGGAAGCACCCTAGAAAAAAGAAGGAACATCGTGTCAGGATAATACGATTACGGGTTTTATTTCGAGCGGAAAAAAAGAACAAATAAAGTCACTTAAATTACGTTTGACCTTTTAGTGAATATTCTCCAAAGTCAGAGACACTTTGATTGAATTGCCAGTCGAAGTGAGCACTTTGGTTAAGTGGGACTTTGCTTAATTGGGTGATACGAGCAATAGGGTGAACTAGAACTAGAAAAAAACTAATTGGACACATCTTGAAGGACAATAAAACGTTTTATTTCTCTTGGCATTCTCGGGGGTAGAAACAGTGACGAACTGAATTGTGAGGGGTAAAATGTTGTCAAGGACGAGTTTTGTTGTGTTTTATCGCTAAACACTCATATGATTACCTTATCTCCTACAATTAAAGGCAATCAAATCAAAAACTTCAAGCAATCAAGAAAAAAAAAAAAAAAAAAAAAAAAAAAAAAAAAAAAAAAAAGATATAATGTCCGACATTTTCAGCATAATTGGTCCAATATTGGGGAAGCTATTTGGAAAAACGCTGCTCACAGGGGTTGGTTATTCCTTGGATCAGGAGCATGGGAAGAATGGGGAAAACAGAGGGGGTGGAGTGTCCCGGACCTATTCCAATCGATTCAGCGTCCAAAATTTAGAAGAAAATTATACCACTCGCGCCTAAATCGCCAAAAAAACATGAAAACCCATTCTTTGAGAAACACATTTTGATCATACACGATTATTCAAGAAATAAACAACCGAAATCACTGATAAACGCCTAGGTAATCAAATATCTCGAAAACCCACTCTCAAAATAGAAGAATTTTGACCCATACCCTCTTCCAATGGGCACCAATCGGTCTAGGACCTTTTTCAATGGATTCCGCTTCAACCCTCTTCCACCCTCCACCCTGTTCATGTGCTCCCACCTTTGGGATCTCCCCCTACTACACTTTCCTGGGCCAGGATGCCCATTACTGATTTACACTTGACTCTAAAATAACCTCTACTCGCAACCATTCACAGTTCCAGGTACTTTTGTTCCACAGTCATTTACAAATTAAATTAAACGAACGAGAAGTAATTGTAGTAACTAAAAATGAAAAACGGACAATTTGCAGCGACGTTTAAAAAAAGCCGATTGAATTACACAGAGTAATGAATAATATTCAAGGGTTGATTGCATCGAGCGGTTGAGCAAGTGCCCGCATCGTAAATAAATTATTGTCAATCACCAAATGAAATTTCCTTATAACCATGACTGACCCGAGGGGCTTTTATTGAGTTTTCAATCGTTGTTGACCCCTCATTGTGTCAGGGGAAGCTGCGAATTCACGCGAAATTGTTTCATGAATAAGTAATCGAGGGGATTCTCCATTATTCCTTGAGTTTCCCTCGAGGGCCACAGGAGTTGAAGCCTTCCGTCGCAAATCCCCGCGCTTCGTTTCCGAAACTGAGTTAATTTGCTGTTATAGTGGCGGAGAATGGAAATTACCCGCTTGGTAATTATGTGAGATTTTATGGGGAACGTCGTTGCGACCTCGGTGTTGTCATTGAAATTGTGTTACAGCCTAGAGGCAAATCTCAATATGAAATTTGAGCATCTATCACAAAGGCAACTACGAGGATGGAGAAACAGTACGCCTAATGATAAAATTAATTGATTCTGCATTGAATGTACGAACAAAATCGCTCTATGCCCCATAAAAGCGAAGTTTTACGAGGACTTTTGAGAGGGTTTTCACAAAAGGGGTGGGGGTTGTTGTGTGACGAGATTTTTTTTACAGAATTTAAATCAAATTAGCCTAGTTCAAAAAGGAAAAACTAGCGTTAGACCGACTTTCTTTTGTGACAAGTGGGACACATACTCATGAAAACGTGGTATTGAGGAGACTCTCTCATGATTCGTTATTATTAATTACGTAGGAGGCTGGCACGATTTAATTTTTTTTTTTTAATACTAACTAAAATAACGGTAAAAATAAAAAAAAAAAAAGATATGTGAGTTTTTTGTATGAGCCAGGGATGTAATCATGAGAGAAGATACCAACCAACAGTACCAAGAGTCCGAAAAGACCCTGTTTTTGTTCAGTTAGTCGTTAGCTCCTTCAGGCATGGAAATTCGTCGACAAAGGTGTAATCAATACGCTGTTTGATCCGACTGGTTCTATAGAAACGACGTTTTACGAGAGCCAGCGTCGACATTTCGATTAGCAAGTCGCTAATGACAAACGTAGGGCAGCGAGTTGGCAGTGGAAAACTCGCAATCCAAACAGGGGGAAAAACTGAAATTAATATCTCGCCGAGAAACCTGATTGGAACGCATTGCCGTCGGGTGGATCCAATTTTGATCAAGGAATCTACATATACGAAGGAACATTCATACCAAATGAAAAACCCCAAATGTGGCTGGTGGATTTCATTATTTGAAGACTGAGATTTATGATCATCCCAAAAGTTTCCACTTTCTGCATTATTACTAGTAATTGAACCAGAGCGTACTTGCAGTATTGGCTAGTTTGGTGCCTGTCATGTGTGCCAAAACAAAGGTCATTTCATACAACAATGTAGAACACGGCTTATTTTTCCCTAATTTATTATTTTTATTTCATGTTTATGAAGTTGGCTTTGTTGGTTAAGGTAAAAGAAGAATACATGCCAACCTGGCACTTTAAATGCAATTTCCAAAAGTATGGTGTTGTGGATAAAGCAAACTATCCTCTAACAGGAAGATTGTAAATTGTTCTGAACACATTGCTCATAGTGTGTTATTGCCTTTCTGCATTGAACAGAGACAGATTCAGCCTATAGGCAGTGCTAAAAGCTCATCAACTATCTAAGTAGTGACTGCAATCAATGCTGCTCATCTTTGAAAATTAGACAAGGTTCATTGCCTCTAATAAGTTCTATGGGTAATATGCAAGGGGGCCAGTTCACAAGACATTCCCTACCTCTGGGTAACTCAGACAAAAGGTTCACTCAATGTTAAAAACCTCCCCCACTATTTGCAATGATTCAATAGTTTGTCCAAATTTCTGTTTTTGTAAGCATTTAAGCATTTTCTGTATTTTTTTTTTTTAATTTTGTAACCGAGTCAAAGATTATCTGCCAGACATTTATGTGATCCTTGGTTTGGATTGAAAGGTAAACTAACCTGCCTAATGATTAACGTGCAACATTTCTTCAGCTTTTGCAACCAGTCCTGTGTCATTTCAAAACTGCCGCTCGCCAGAAATTTATTTTTGTTGAGCCATTTGTGTTATAACTAGCAGAGTACTGGATCCCTATCGCCCAATTTGCGATGCTCATGTGGACAAATTAGATAATCAAGTTCAAAGCGGTGGAAATGTGATGCCTCGGCGAAATCCCACATTTTGCACCTGAACACGCGTTCCCGCCCCCATACGGTCGGATTATGAAATGACCCTGGTGTAGTTCCATTAGACCAAAAGCGAAAGTAGTCACCGAGAACGGAATATGACGGCCTTTCAACAGTGTTGCCACCCAAACTTGTTACCAACTCTGAAACGGACTCGTGAATAGAATCTCTTGTTCCAGTGGCTGAAATAATCTAACTTCGTTTCTATAAACGCGACATCCCTGGAATAATTTTCGGGATATCGTCGCATTTTCTCGTTTCCGAATTCACTGAAGGTTTGTATGCACGAGACCAAATCACTGTTGGTGGATTTGAGTTTGCTTGTTACACGGTTCGAATGAGAAACAGACTGATTTCAAGCTTATAATTACGTAGTCCGCAATGCACGTTTTTAACGAGATCTGAACTAGTTGGCGTAAAATGATTAATTTTAATTTATAAGATAAAACTTACCACCAGTAGAGGAAAAACGTGAGGAACGGCACTGTTGTCGCCAACGCCAATTGTCTCCAGTCTCTGACGAGATAGGCGATCACTGCCAGAGCCATCAGACCCAGAGAGTATGCGATGTTTGTCATTATCGTCACCATGGTCCTCGACGACGGGCCGACCAATTCAATGGCTGCCAACAATGATACGAATTTAAAAGATACAATTATCTAGGATTGCCACAAGAACCTAGGATGGTCGCAATGCTGTGAGACGTGAGGCTGGTGGTTTTAGACCAATTGCAGCAAATAGAGGCAGCGTATGAGTCAAAATGGGTACATGTTAAAATCGGGTTGACCTTTTGTTTCGTTATTTTAAGGTACATATTGATTACTGGCATGAAATCGACAAACTGACGAAGATGTTTGTATCCGAGTAACTCAGCTCCGCAACTGAACACCAATTTGCCGTTATTTATCCGCAGTGATATAAACGTAAACTTTTCCAACCGTAGTAAAGAAAAATACTCTTCATTTCTTCTCACGTTTCACTGTAAGGGCAGCAGACTGCAAGCTGAGTTTCCGAGCCATTAGTTCGACAAAGCCTCTTCTCAGTGATCCGCGGGGAGCACTCGTATCAGATTGAACACCCACCAAGAAATACATTTCCGACAGTTTCTACTGTTACGTTCAACATTTACGCGGCGTCTGAAAATTTCTATTCAACCAGCGTCAATATTTGTATCGCTGGCGTGGAAAATTCTGTTTAGACGTCGAATCAACTAATTCGTGCCACTTCGTCATTTCCGCTCGAATATTTCCCCATCTCGTTCAATTTCATCGCACCAACGTGCGACGGATTTCTCCAACTGCGCTCAAATTTCAATCACAGCGGATGCAACGTAATATCCGCCCTTGTAACGAAACGTAAATTCTTGAAGGAACTGACTGAACTTAAGGGATTTTATGCCTTTAAACAGATGACCACGCCGGATCCTCGCTTATCGTAGGTCTCTCCTCTCTAGGCTGACTCTTGTGGAGGGCATTGCGTGTGCTTGTCGACTCTCAGCCTGGCTTGTATCACCATCCAGACGTGTTCCGTGCAATGAGGTCACTTATCTTTGTAAAGCGACTCATTCGGTCTGACCAGGTTCCCACTCTGATCACCGTCTGCTCCTATTTGGCAGATGGCTCGACCAATGTGATCTCGTTCATCGAGCCTTTCTCCATGGTGTGGTGGAGGAATTGACCATGATCAGGATCCCCAAGGAGAGCATTTATTATGCTGCTCTAAGCAGGAAGCTTGGTCACTTTTCACCCGGAGATTGCCGTACATGTGCATCGTTCGTTGGCTCTCTGGTAGGGTTGACGCGCTTCCCTCTTGGCTAGGATCGTCTTCTGGGTTTCCCGTTTGGCAGCGCCAAAAAGTGAGCACGGAGGAAAGAAAAGAGTCACATGAGGAATGGATAACAAATCGCACCACAAGGGTAGAAGGACACAAGTTACTGTCTCTGGCTATGTACAAAGTTGGGATTGCACTGCGACGTGGGAGGATCAAAGCAATTCAATGTGTTCAATGTCGGCTTCCTCCGGTTGAAAATGCCCCCCCCCCCCCCCCCCAATCACCACACACACACACGCATATTGAATGGCTTGGATCCTCCCTCGTCGCAGTGAAATCCCAACTCCGTTCTCCTTCCTTTTGGACAGCCAAAGACAGTAACTTGTGTTCCCTCGGGATGCGATTTGCTATTCATTCTTCATGTGACTCACTTCTTGTTGACTAGTGTAATTGGCATTTCAGGCTAAATTGGGCTTGTCCTGTATTAATATAGATCAATAACACTTGAGGAATTACATCATCCCTTGAATTAGACGTTACCCCACAAGCCTGAGGATCATGAAAGTTCGAAAAATCATTTTTGGATAATTCATTTTCACTCATCCCACTCCTCCATTTCAGCAATCGGTTCAAATACCCTTCTCAAATATGATTCCCCGTCTAAGATTTAGTAGAAAATGATTCAACACACTTTGGTCCCCAAAAAGTTCGGCAGCTCCTTTTTACGTACCTACCCATTTTTTAGAATTTTAATCGATTAAAACGCAAAAACTGAATGTTTGAGATTTTTATCAAATAAATGTCTACATCACAATTATCAAAAAAGTGCCATGCACCGTTTATTTCTAGATCAGTTACAAGAAACATTCAACAATTGTGGTGTTTTGCGTTACAAATGTCGGTATTTTAATGAGTTTTCGATTATTCGATTTTACAACATCCCGGGGCCGACGTTTTGTCATTCAACGTCGAACCGCCTCTCAATTGTGACTGATGAAGCGTGACCGCATTTGTTAGGCTCGTAATGGAACAGATTCATCAAAATGCCTAGTGGACCGGCTATGGCCACCGGAGTAATGGAAAGCACGGTCTATTGTTCCATCTACGGGCCTATACCGGGAAAGGGGGTTGGGGGTTGGTCACGGGGATTTAAGTCGGAGGAGTGACTAATTATCCGCACATTTGCGGTAAAGGTTTGGACCTCGAGGGTGGGGGAAGGGTCATTATCACAGATGGAGTCCCTCAACAGGATGGAAGCCGAGGTCGAAATACCTTCCTCGTCGACGGTCCAGCTTTAATGGATGACTCAAACCTATTTCTTGAATGGGATTCCCTTTCCCGTTTGGCACTTTTGCGTTATTAGGGGGAAAAGGGGCCTTCATGCGTACGGCGTTATGAATGATACAGGGGAGGGAGGGAAGCAAAAAACAGACGCTGGACCTGAATTCTCGAGCAGAACCTTTATGATATTGTCCGGATTATAGCTACCCTTCTTTACACAACACCAACTAAATTGGTCCGAGAAAAAACATTACCGGAGCAACCTTAATGATTTGTGCGGACAGAATTGTAAATGAACGCACACCCTTTAAGCATTTCTTCATTTGTTAAAAGGAAATTGGAATGGGCACCTGCGTAGCATTAGACACACTTTTCGGTTTATTATTCCTCTCTACTTCGTGTATTATTTGAAGAATACACCCTTACAATCATATACACGAGTCGGCCCTCGCCTCCTCTCTTAAAATTGTCCAAATGGAAGTAAACAACGTTTTTGAAACTTCATAATTTTGGTTGGTTATTACTTGAATAACAAACAACCTATGTTTTCTTGTGTTTTTGAAAAATGGATTATCGAGGTTTTTTGTAATCTAGTCGTTTGGGGTATAATAAAATGGGTCCCAAAACGATTGGCACCCAGAACTTATGGGTCAAAATGGGTCAATCTACCCATTTTGAATATGTGATTTCGAGATTTCTGGCACTTGGGCGTGTAGGGTATCATTTTCCACTAAATTTTGGACCTGAATCGATTGGAATGGGTCCGGGACCCACATCCACTGTTCATAGCAGATTCAGATTCAGATTCTCAAAAATATCATAAACATTTTATCACCCAACCAATTTTATTTTATTCCGGTTCAGCGAGCACGCAAAGTTGCGCAACCCCAAGATTGTCAAATAGTGGATGATAGTGAACCCTAATGTGGGGCACATTAACGGTGGTAATGGTATTCGTTTCTTAATTCGACTAAATTTCTGTGGATTAATGACAGAAATTTGTGTATTTTGCGCGAAAAAATCATCTTATTTAGCGCGTGTTTGCACATAAAACTTAAGGGACTTGAGATAACTTCTCTACTGGAGCTGCTGTTCATGAGTTGATTTCAATTTATTATCTTGAAAGATTGGTGTTTGACAACTCCGTTCAGGGTTAGGTAATTTTTATAAACAGTAGAATGAAACTTTATTGAAAGCCCATATGAGCCGGTCTGGAGAGTCTGAATATATTTCTTTTGGCTTCACGTCCCAACTGTGACTTGTATTTTTATTGTTAGGGTTCTAACTGGGTCAGCAAACTGCTTGGAGCGTCTAAGCTGAAGAACATCGCTCGTTCTATCAGCACGCATCATATGGCGCCGCAAGATGTTCCCCCGAGACGTTTCTCAATATCCCCCAATATCGACGGCCGCCGACGAGAGCGGGATTTATATGAAAAATTTATTTTAAAATCCTCTTTCAACGGCGCTCTCGTTTCAGTTACGAGCTCATATTCAGTCGGCATCGTTACGGGGAGAATAGCCTGCCTGATGGTCAATCTCGAGTAGATTATAGGCCATCGGGCGCTCGTAGATATTCCCTATTTTGACATGCGAGACGCGTTCGCGCTCAGCTAAAATGGCTCTGTTGCCGACAGACTCACATCTACGTGGTCGATCATAGCCGAAGTACGTCAACGAGGACGCGAGAATCACGTAGGGAGGGAAACGAGGCACGTCTGAATCTTACAGTCATGTAAGTTGACTCCCATCCGTTCAGATATGCCGTTCAGAACGATATTTTCCTCATGTGACAAAGGACGACTCTCCAAACATATGTCACTGAAACCTTAGTACATATTTGACTCTGATTACCTAAGACGTAACCATCCCTCGACAAGTTTTTGATTAATTTTTGCCTTAAACTTGGATGAACCAACATTTAACCCATCCAAAGTGTTGGCAAAAAACACAATGCCTACAAAAACAGATCAGTCTACAGAAAATCCGTAAAAAAATACAACTAGAGAATACCGTAGACCACAGACATTTTGCCGGCAACATTTTGCTAGGTAAGGAGAACCATGAGTTTGCTGTTGATGAGGTATTTCTTAACATTGTGTGAACATTATGTCCAAGTATATTCCCTGGTTATAAATATCATGAGGACACCTTAATTGGAGGTTCCTAACATCATTCAAAATATGACTTTGCAACTTAAATGCTATCATCAATGCTGGTTATCTCATTTCTTTACTGACTGTCCACAACAACAACCACAACAACAATGCAACCATTGATGGATATGCCTACCTACCTTCTTTACCACCGACATTTTCATCATTTTCGGTTTATTATTTCTTGAATATCTAACTTCTTCTAATGACAGAAGTAGACCCTATCCAATTTTGCCCCAAAATCTGTCAGTTTGCGTTTCAAGATGTCTAGAGATAATAACGCTGCAAATTATTCCACAATTTGCTCGGTGCGCTAATGTGATATTTGAAATCTTTGCAAAAAAATATGAAGATTTAAAAAAAAAATTGTTTTCTTCTTTTGGATGATTTTAGAAGGAGCGGGGAGAACAACACGTGGGACACCATGTTTATTATATACATATTATTCGGAAACGTTTTAAGTAATTATATTTTAGTAGGCTAAAAATATTCCTTTATGAATTCGCCTCGCCTTTTGCCATGTGTCGCAGTTGCGATTATTATTGCACGACAGACTCGGATTCTATTTGAATATTCGAGCGAGCGTATAGCCACGTTCTTGATGAAATATCGAGTCATTCAGAGCAGTTTCACAGGCCGTGAAGGGGCGCTGTACCGAATTTCCAACATCCACTTGCGGCCATTGCAACAGGTGTGGGAAATGACCCGCATTAATAACTGCCTAACCGATAAGGGTTTCTCTCGTTTTTGTTTATTTTTTTTTCGCCTGTTGGTGAGAAAAGGCGCGGTTGAGAGATAAGGGTTGAAAAAGATATCGTACGCGGTCATTTGGCATCTACTTAGCTAAAAAACGAATAGGTTCTGTTTGTATAGCCGAAGCGAGGGTTTTCCTCTTCAACCTCGTTACGGTAAAGTGCCGCCATTTCACGCCGTTTACTTTTTCCCATTACACTGGGCAGACATTTTGCGCTAAGACCGTCTTTGTTCTGGGAAGGGAATCGAAGGAAATCGCCAGTCTAGAACCGACTAAAGGACCGAAATTTGGCAAAAAATGATACTCCAAACGCCTAGATGCCGGAAAATTTGGAAAATCCGTTATCAAAATCTAGATTTTCACCCGTAACCCACCCCCATTTACGGCGATTGAACATAAAATGAGTTAGAAACCAATCGGAGTCTATGCGCTAAACGCAATTTTTTAGACCATTAGACTTTTTTTTTTTTTTTTTTTTTTTTTTTTTTTTTTTTTTTTTTTTTTTTTTTTTTTTTTTTTGCACCTGTAAACACAAGGGGTATATTTCTCAGGTAAATCTAAATCGTTCTGTCGACGTCTTATGCCTTTTTCCAGAAAACAAAACGTCCAAAGATACTTAAAAACCATGCGAAATATACTAACCAAGTACGTAGGGCGTGCCGAGAATAGCTGGAACGGTGAATCCAACTCCAATTCTGAAGAGAGTCCACGTCAAAAAATCAGGAGCGAACGCTGTGGCTATGCCAAAAAAGCATTCAATGAAGAGGTAAATGAAAAACGTCGGCCTTCTCCCTATACTGTGAACAAAGAAACAGAAGATACAACGGTAAACTTCAACGGTAAGTTGGCTTTACTGTCATTTATCATCAGAAATCTGTTGTGCTATATTTTGATAGTTTGATTAATATTCTGGTGAAAATTTGGGTTTGTTCAAAGATTCTACCATGTTATTGCAATTTTGCAAAACATGCAGAGTTCAGCAATTAGATACATGGTTGAAATATCCAATATCCTGAAATTTTGATTATTTGGCACAAATTATTATTTAGAATTAACACTGACGAAATATTTGACAGCTACAGCGAGTGATAATCCATTATTTGGGGTAACCCTCAATTAGTGCTGATTGTAAGGTGTGTAACTAGTTATTTGACTATGCAGTTCGATAATGTAGCAGACATCTATTAGTGCTAGTATGTAAAATATGTCGTACAATCCTATTCGTAGATATTGGTATACCACAGTTAATGATATTTTTTCATATCTGGATTGTTAATGCTGATGCAGCTCCCACAAATGGCCACGTGACCAATACTAGATATATGGGATATGCAAGTCTCAAGTTGATGCTAGGGATGTGATGGCCATGATCCCCAATCATCCACATGCATAATGCGCATTGGATCAAAGGAAGCCCCCCCCCCCCTTTTTGGTAATTAAGTAGCTATTTGCAGGATCATTACTGGATATTTATCAGCATACTTAATTTTATTTCATAACTGTATACACTAAAAAATCATCAAAATTTCATTCATAAAATTTTGTCCGGGAAAATTGAAAAATTTGAGTGAATTTTTGTAGTTTTTAAGAGAATTTGAAAACGCTGCAAATTCTTTCAGAAGAGTTCGTTATTCCTCGGACCAGAAGCATGGAAAATAATTCTAATCTATTAATCGTCCAAAATTTAGTGAAAAATGATACTGGTTGGAAATTTAGTATGAAAATGATGGTTTGGGACACGCCACACTGTTCTTCCCATGTTCGAATTTTGGGCAATTTAGACGTGTGTGGTATTGTTTTCCACTAAATCATGGACGCTGAATCGATTGGAATGAGTTTCTATGCTCCTGGTTCAACGAATAAAACCAACCACCGTGAAAGAATCGTCAGCGTTTTCCATTAGCCCCTCGTCTCAAATTTAACTAGGATGATTGTAGATGTATGATGAATTTTAGAAAGTATTTGACTATCGTGTTACTTTTACTAATAGTTTACTGTAAAAGCATCATGATTAAGAACTTCTTCCTTTAGCATGACTCGCTTTGCTCCAGGGATTTGATGTTGGGGTGGTATAAAACTCGCAAAACCACCCCTAGATACCAGTCAGCCATCTCACATCACTTGAATTTGCCAGGTATGCTCTTGGATGTTTTCTGTTATGAGACATTCATTCGAAAGAATACATAAATTACGAGTTATTCATACGCATGTTTGTTCTCGTAATTGTGTTTTGGTTCATGGAACGGCGACCGGAGTTAATTTATGCACAATTCAAACGCGTATTATCGTGAACTCCCTTAGGAACTATTGAAATGCTGCTGGTGATGTTCATTTTGCTTCCCTTTACTGTTCATGGAGGACAATACACCTCGGAGGCGTCAGCTCCAATTGGCTATGCAAACGACCGCATATCAAATCAACTCTGAAATCGAACTCAACCAATATCAACGCAAATGGTAGGAACGGTATATTATTGATGCGGTCAGAGCGTTTCCGTTTTGATAGAGCTCATTCGACGACTCGCCAACGTCCACTGCCAATATATCCATTAGAACAACCTCATTCACCAATTCATAAAAGGGCTTTCCTTTCATTTGGCAACGACGTACACACGATATATTCGGCAGTACACCTTGTCGATGAATAAGGCGGAAAATAGTGCGGGTGTAAATCATCGGGAAACCGGCAAAAGGTGTTTGGCGAGACAAACGAAACCGGTCATAACTCACCAAAGTCTGACAAACGGTAGTGAAAACGCGCGCATATGAATCACGTTTTAATGGAAATCCACCGCTCAAACGTTCCCCTAATATTTCGTTGTATTGATAAATTTCTCATCGCGTTTTTGAGGGTGAACTGTCGGTTTTGAGATAATAATGAACACGGATTTTGAAAGATTATGTGCCAAACAACAGAGAAACACAAGGCGATACAAATGATTCCCCAACACATTCCTCTCCTCCAAATTTGTACATTTTAAAGCTATGTTTTTTGTTTTAAACCTTACAAGGGTTTATTATTCAACATGAGCAAGGGTATGAGAAATGACGAAGTACCATTTCCCTAGCAACGACTCGGTTGTAAGTGAAATTTATCCCACTTTTCATGTCACTTTTCGCTGATTGTAAAAAAAAAAAAAAAAAAAAAAAAAAGTAGTTGTAATGTCACTTTACAACTTCCTAGCCTTGTGTCACATTAGATTATATTTGTTATTTTATTTTGTTCACATTTAATTTTGCTTTGCCGAGTATAAATGGCTACACTCGGAGAGGATACAAGGAAATTAAATCAAAGACGCCTAGCCTTTCATCACCCCCCCCCCCCCCCCCGCGATGCCAGAATTTTCCGTCGGAACTTTTGTCGCAAATTGACGAGCCCTGTTACCTCCATTTTATAGTATAATAATGTAACGATTTATATTCTTCGTAAATAATTTATTACAATCGTTCACTTGAATACACTGTTCACATTCGCGCACTTACACAATCACAAAGCACAGTTCGCGGTTGTAACGCGGTTGTCGCACTATTTATCACACAGAACGGCACGATTTATAACCCAAAGCACGATTTATAACCCGAAGCATCTATATTCGGACTCCAAATTGAACTGAACTCTGCGGCATTCCTGGGTCCGTTTTATACCTGCTGCCTGGCCGAGAACATTCTCGAACGTTCCCTGGTTCTGGGAACTCGATGTGTTGTCTCGAGTGAACAGGAAGGTTCCAGCCAATTCGATATGATGCGCGGAATGTTCAAGAATGGCCCTTAGCCCTCCACAGGCCATTGACCTTGCGACGCCAGCAGCCCATTTGACCGGCGCAGGTGCTAGCTTGCAACAATATTGTGGACCACCCAGCTGAGGTTAAAAAAATTAATGACTGGAACGGTTTCACATTCCACATATCAGATTCCTCTTTGTGTCCATCTTTATCAAATTCTCCTTTGTGCTAATCTTTATCAGATTCCTCTTTGTGCTCATCTTTATCAGATTCCTCTTTGTGCTCATCTTTATCAGATTCCTCTTTGTGCTCATCTTTATGAAATTTATAGGGATAAAGTGCAAGGTGTTTTTATCTTCCACACGACTTTAATGTTCTTAGCAAGGGTTTATATTCCACAAAGCAGAAGTATAGGAAAACAGTGTGGAGTCTCCAGAGGTTATTCCGATTGGTAGGTAGGTACTCATTTTTGACCCATACCCACCCAAAATATGTTTTTAGAAACTTGTTTTTGAAATTTTCGGTAAATAGGCAAGTGAGGAATAATTTCTCATCATTTCGGAAAAATAAAAATGTAGTTGACACAAAATTGTATAATTTTTGAACGCTAATTTAAGAGGTATTATCATTTTTTTTTTCGAATTAAGGAAAACCCAGCAGAAAAGGCACTTTTTTGGCTGTAAATATGAGATTTCAGCAAAAGCAATTTATCAAGCTCGCTTAAGTTAGAACGTGTTAATGGACGTATTTGTCATACAATCTCTGATAAACAATATGGAAGTTCATTTCCAATTTAAATTGAGGAAATTGGTTTTAATTGAACAATACGTGGCACATTATCGATTTTCATTTCTAAAATTCTATGAATTGTTTTAAAAAATTGTTTTTTTTTTGCTTGAAAATTGACGATTTTAAGGCGGAGGGGACGTTCATGGGGACACCATGTATACGCTATCTAGTCACGAACAGACGAATTAACACCAAACTTCGCTATTTCAATCCTGAAGGGAATCCTACAAATTGTTTTAGAATTCCCGGCGTGCGTACATAGAAAAAACAATAAATGCGCGTTGCGAAAGGCGAGGAATTCTCACTTGACAAAAACCCCTGCTCCCATAAGGAAATTCCAAGCATCGCTAGTGGAACGACTTTTAGATTTAGATTAATGGTCCGACTCGTTAATACCGATTCAGCTCGTAAGGGCTCAAGAATAAAGTTTTCATTCTGATAATATTGCGTTCAACAACCTCGACAAGTCACCAATCTTCGTTCCGTACGCGAGTCCCTTGCGAAAGATAAAGCGAAACGAGAGTTTGCAGACTTGTTGGGGCTCAAGATTCATGAGCTCAGCCTTCGAGACACTTCAATTAGGCGTTAGGAACTCCTCCACACGCCCATACCCTTTTATTAAGGGTTAGAGTGGGAAGTGACACCGTGATAAACAGCTAGAGGAACCGGAACACTTTCAGATCTTTTATTATGCAGAGGACTTACTTAATTTCCAATCACCAAGTGTGGTGCTCGTGAATTTTTCTGAAGCTATTAGCAATGCGCAGTTCAATTTACTTACAAGTTCATCAATTATTGACTCAATTGCTACTAACAAAACAACTTGGAACTCCAACAGAAGAAGAAGAAGAAGGAGCGTGGCGTTGCGTGGCTCTCAATGAAGCCACCTCCCTCAACCCCAAGACACCTACCGAATTCACCTAACCAAGGCAGAAAAGTAAAGCAAACTATTTGATGTTTTTGCTTTAATGCGATTTAGGGCAGAAAATGAACCATCTTACTGTAGAAGGTTTTTAGGTATTTAACGTTCCAGATTAACAATAATCGAGATGTAATCCCTGGTAAAGCATTTTCTGGCAAAAAAGGGTATAAATAGTATCGATTCAGACAAAGATGTTGTTCTACCTCTGATTTGAATCAACAATGTAAACTGGGTTTCAATCGAATCCATCAGAATGCGCCACATTCAGGCAAACTTGCCACCTATCAGTAACTTCCAACCAACTGCAGAGGCGTCCTGGCAACACTGGGCCCATCAAAATGTGACTGTCAGGTAAGTATGGCGAGAGATTTCAAAATGTAAATATGGTAAAAGGGGTTTAGACGACGCTCAAAACCTAAGCTGCGAGAAAAGCAATTGGTTGTGTGAGTTAATCATTAAATTACAGATCTGGGAGCCAAACCATTGACCAAAACTGTGAGGCTTCCTAACCCAACACTTTTAATCTCTCTTAATAATTTTATTGGAAGATTTATTTCGCCTCCTCTTCTGAAAACTGAACCTCTAAACCCGTCCTACGACCACTTTGTACTCGGACTTATAATTTATGGATTTGCGTCCTCTCCAAAACCACTTTCCAGCTTTGCGGAGGACTCCCAGCCTTTATCCCGAAATCTTTTGAGGTCTCTCCATTTATGTGGGTCATTATCTACTTGAAATATTCCTCGTACGCCTCCAAGGGAGAAGTATAATTTGTGCAAGCTGCTACGAAACACGTCATATCCACGATGAGGGTTCGCTTTCATGAGGCTAAAACACTATGCGAGCGACATTCCTTTTAGCGGCGGCCCTTTAAGGGTAGGCGTGGGGAGTTGCCTTGGGGAGATCAGACAAATTACACAGCATTTTCCACGAAATGCAGTAGGTGGCCTCCTATCAACCTCCTCACCGCTCAGAGGCATCTTAATAGTACATTCTGGGTATTGTTTTCATTTGCCTCGATCGTCTAGGGTGTTCTCAGCCCACAAATAACCTACTCAACCCTTCTTCAGGACGATTATCTATCTCTTCAAGCCACTTACGCCTTCTGCCCGCCATTACAAACTACGTCCCATTCTACACTCCGCCATTTCCCGTCCTTAGAATGCTCATGAGATTAATTCACAGCCCTGAAGCAACACACCAACGAACGACCCCTGTGAGAAACACTCTATAATCGAGATATACGTAGCTGTTCGAGCGTTCCACCGTGGCTTAGCTCTCAATCGGTAATTCAACCTCCCTTATCGCCGATGGTGGGATTGACGTTCCCTAAGGAGAACACATCGAACTCTGTGATCTTCTCTATCCAATATTCATCGCCCGTTACACAGAACCATCTCGTTCACGCGAATCAATGACGTACACATTATTATTCACAGTTAACGATATAACTGTATTGAAACTCGAACCCCTAGCACTCGGGAAGAGGCTATAGTCAGTTTTACAATAGTACATATATGAAGTGAATACATAACCTCAACAAGAGTAATTTTGTTGCTCCAACGCGACCCTTTCAACCTATATGATTACATTCTACAAAAAAAGAGAATAAATTAATATAAAATATCCAATTTTGGTGGAAAGCGAGAGAAAATTAATTAAGTAAATATTTAAATAACAGAATGGAAGAGATTGAGCAGATTATTTATATAATATGTAGATACGGTAACAAAAGCTCTGATCAACTGGAATAATATTCATTATCATTTTCAAACAGTTGCACGTTAATGAATCCATCTGAAGGGAGCTTAATCATTTCCACTCGAACTACCTTCGTTAAGGGCTGGCTTTGAAAGTGGGTTGATAGACGGTATCGTCTCCCCCCAAACTTACCCTTCGGGGTTAATTAACCATTCGACGAACATCATCTTTCAGTTGGGCTAATTAATTAGAGAATTTCACCTTCATCCTGCCTGCAGAATGTTCTTTATTGTAACAAGGAAAAGGAGCTATCGTTGAAGGTGGAAAAATTGTAAATTAGCGGTGTTATTTTATACTCCCACTGGTGAATTTTATGGCTTCCTTCAGATTATTAGCTTTTGTGTTCGGGACGTGTTGTTCAGAAACAGATGAATAAAAAGTACTTTCAATAAAAGTGAAGAAAATAGGAGAGATAGAGGGAACAAAAGGGAACAAAGAAAAAAGGAGGAATTTGCAAGAGAGCATATAAGCACAAAGAGAGAGGGGCCTCTCCCACTTGCCTCCCTCAACCAGAGAACGAAGCAGGTGAAGAGCAGCTGTGGTAGGGGGGGGAGGGGGGTTCTCACTTTGAAGCACCATATGTAAGGCCAACGAATTGCCAGAGCTGTTAGTTAGGCTAGAGCAGGGCTATTTCACTTCATAGAGAAAACAAGCCCATTGTTTGTAATATGGTGGTCAACTCTTGCTAGCAGCGCTAGAGGTGCACCAATCAGCTATCAGCATTTGATCAAACTCCGGTCTCAACCTACCACCGTATTGCTTTCCAGACTTTACCATGAAAAATGCATCAACACACAGAACAAACTCAAAACCACATGTTTTTCTGCTGCAAGTGAGCTGTTTTGTTCATTAATCTTGAGTTTTTATTAACTTTTGCTGACTGTGCAGTTATCAATCTGAATTAACAATCACAGTTAGTCTGGCAGGTCATCTTCAGCTTGGTAATGTGTATTTACTATGTTTCTGTTAATAAAGTTCCTTGCCCTTTACCTTATGTTCTTCCAATAACCTATCCAGCAGAACCATCCTACAAATCATTTACGTTGTATCACCATTCTAAGAATCTCAATTGGGAGCAAATCAGTCAGTACAATAAGACCATACAGAAACATATCATTCTACAGAAAATCCGCGTATAAGACAACTGATAAATACCGTAGGCTACGGACATTTTGGCAGCGGCATATGTGTTAGTTATAGTGGATACTGTGAGAAGGTATTTAACAACGAGAGAACCATCTGTTCCGGTATATCTGTGCAAGTGCCTTCTCGTCTTGCAAATTAAGAACTCTTTTTATTTACAAGTATATTTTTCGGCTTTCTGCAGTAATAAGGTCTCAGTGAGCACATATGCTCCTCCTAATCATGTGGATGTGACATCAACTTGTGATTTCTGTATTAGTAATCTTGAAAGAGCTCCTCATCAAACCATGTGTGTGTGCCCGAAAGTGGATCTGAATTTTATACGCAATGAAGCCATTCGGATCCCTATACAAAATACAAAATTCAGAAATATTCAGGCACTACAGGACCTAATGCATTTGTCAGTTTGCAAATAACTGAAATTTCACTGCGTTTTGTAACAGTTTGAGAGGATCCAGAAGTTGTTGAAGCACTAGGAGTGAAATTAATTTTTGCAAATTGGTAATTTGATGAAAAGTGTTTCCTCACCTGTCTTGAAGATATCCAAAAATGTAATTACCGATGAGACCCCCGAGACCGAGCAGGACCAAGGCGAGAGTTGTGTAGAAGTCCTTTTCACAAACGATGTCCCACTGAAACCAAATTAATATCTGTCGTTAAACTGCTTATTTAAAACATGATCTGGGTCGCGTTTGTGGTTTGCCTCCATCATGCTTGGCGGTTTGCCCAGTTCATCAATAAGCGAAACACCTGAACAATGACGACGAAGGTTCCCCAGATGACCGTTAACTCTTGTGAATTCATAGAGCTGACGCCTATAAACTTTGGAGCCCTCTCGCTCCCTTAACTTTGCTCGAAGATTAATTATTTCCGTTGTTTAACTTCATAGCTTGTTTATGAAGTGAAAGCCGCGAAAGGATCAAAGTTTCTAGACAAACGTGTCGCCAGCAGTGAGTACAACAAAATGGTCCAGACACTTCTTCGAAAATAACGATTTGAATTTATTATTATTTGGATTTATTTTATTTGGGTGAAAATCAATGAATAAGAAAGAAAAATGACTTGATCAATTTTTTTTTTTTTTTTTTTTTTTACAGGAAAAGTTACAACAACGACACGAACGGAGTCTATGTGCAAAACTTCGGATTCATCAAGGCATTTTAAGGGCTTTTATTCCAATTAATTGTATATTCACACACCTTGAAACGTGAATAATAAACATTTTGGGGAGAAAATAATTTGTTTGGTTCGATAAAAATACAAAAGAGTATTATTTCGTAGTATTGAACCAGAATATCAAAAAATGGATTTTCGATATTTCGGCGATTTGGAGTAACATTTTAAACTAAATCTTGGACGGTGAATCGATTGGAATGAGTCCTGGACACTCCACAGTCACTTTTTTCACCCATTTTCTCCATGCTCCTGGTCTGAGGGATAAACAACCCCTAAGAATGAATTTGTAGCGTTTTTGTATTGAGGTTCAAATGGCCATTTTGTGCAAAAAATGTAAGAAAACTCACTCATTATCAAAATAGATATATTGTCCCATAGGTGTCAGCGTCCTGTGAGGAGGAGTGATTTTGGTACCCATTTCAATCGAATCAGCGTCCACAATTTAGTGGGAAATTATACCCGAGGCAAGAATCCCCTCCCTCAGAGCCACCCAACAAAAACATCAGACGATCGTTTGATCAGCGAACTTTTCAGCTTGTTACATTGTGGCTTTGAATGTATTGTTGAAAAGCGTTGAATTACACGACCGGTTTTATCTCACTGTTCGCGGCAAAGCCCGCTAAAACCTAAAAAATACCTGACCAGAATGAGACCGTGTTCGTATCAACAACACCGCGACGAATCATCTGAAAAGATAAATTGGCCGGTGGAATAATACACCAACGTGGATTTGGCTCAGCGGCTCAATCGGTTCGTATTCAACTGAAAGACAAACAACACTCCCCTTATTTTGAATAATCCATGAGCCCGCAAATGAAATCCACCTGATTTAATGGAAAAACTCGATTTGCATACGCGAAAAGATGATTTGAAATCCGTAAACAATTCAGTGGCGACCTCGGAATGAATTTTCAATTAGCTGGATGGTGGAGATATGAATAAAGAGGCGGAAAAATAAAATTTCTTTCCGTTCTGGAGAAATTTCACTCGAGGAAGTGAAATGACGTCGGAGAAAATGTAGCAAAAATCCCACGTATTGAAAGCTAAACATGCTACTCCTCGTATATTCTCCTCAGAAAGCCCAAGCTTTGCGAAGAGGCGCTCAACTGACGGGATATGAGCAAGACAAATGGGTTTTATCTCATTATTCTTCACTGGGACGTTAGGGATCTTGTATTGAGTGAGAAATGGCTTCAGTCTAAACAGATGGATTCTAAAGAACGGGTATCAGTTCGCCAAATGGTTCGATGCGGTTGAGTCGTCATCCGTTTTCGGGACTAATATTACCTAGTGAGGGTCAAAACCTTTCCTCACTGAAGAATTAAATAATGGGAAATACATAATCTTCAAATAAATAGAATTTAAACGTCCTATTGGTTTTTTAAATAAATAAAACTACTAATTGAGGGATTATTTTTGCATATTTGTTGATCTTATCTGTCTGATAAGTAACAAAAAATGACAAAAATGGTGCAGATTCTTCTACATTATTTTATCGCTCCTTAAAGCAAGAGTATAATAAAAACAGTAAGTGTCCAGGACTCGTCCCAATCGATTCAGCGTCCAAAAGTTTATGGAAAATGATAACCCAAGCGTTTTTAACAATTTTCTAAAAAAGTTTCTAGAAATATTGAAAACCAACTTTCGAAATAGGTTAGTCATTAGGTTAGGTAGAAATAGGTTAGTCGAAATAGGTTACTCATTTTGACCCATACCAACCTCCAAAAGGCACCAATTGGTCCGGGACCCTATCTTAATGGATTCAGTGCTCAAAATTTAGTGGCAAATGATACCTCACATGCCTAGTACTCCAAAAAATGCAATAGTCGAGTTTCAAACAACAAATTTTTACCCATAACCTCCCCAAAATTGAGCCAATGGAGCTGAAAAGTTTTGTCAATCAACTAGAGCCAAGAACAGGCCGAAATTTCATTTGACAATTTTACACTGCTTATTACAAATGGCGTACGGCGGACGGAGATTTTTGTTTGATCTAGGCATTTTGAAACGCGAACTGTCAAATTTTGGGGCCAATCAACCCCATTGACCTCTGGCATGAAGACATCGACTTGATTATTCAGGAAGTTATAAACCAAAAAGAGAATTATACAGAAGAAATCAACATTGAGGATTTTTAAATCGTTGAGATACGTGTCCGGACATACAAGGGGCTGCAAAGAAGTTTGGTGCGCCAGTTTAAGTGATAAGTAAGCGCTTCCGTCGTGTCGTACTGTTTCAATTTAAACCGCCCTATCTTCCCATCGCATTCAGCGCACGGTAAATGCTTAAGAACCTTGCTGCGGCATCGCCTGAAGCCCTTTTCAAAAACAACCATCCTCAACAGCCCTGCAACTGAAATTCTCCACCAACTTCATTCATTGACCTCGAGCCGCTCATCCCTAGAGCTTCGGCGTGAATAATGTAAACTTAATCAACTTCATTCGACGTGACGTACATTCATCCGGAATTCAATCTCTATTCGCAGTGTAATTCGTTTTCAACGGGTCGAGAACGATAAATATGCAGTCGCGGTCGTGTTCAAGTGGGCGACTAAGTGGAGCTAATCGACGGTTAATCCCTTAAGTCCTGATTCGATCCACTTGTGGGTTAAGCAACAGTCTAATTTCACTTCGTAGGTTTTACCAGGACCAAATTAATCCTTCGCCAAGCTCTACACCATGGACCGTACATAGAAGTAAAACCCAGTCTAATGGACGGATGAATGGAAGGGGGTTAAAAAAAATCACTCCCTTCAGATTTATTCATGCTCCAAATGGCTCAGGACTCAATTTGAAGGTGTGAAGCATCGTAGATGCCTGTACCAAATTAGTTAACACCAGTACAAAACCACTAGGGGTTTTTTTTTTTTTCAGGCACTTAACCAATTGGTCCACAATCCACCAAATAGGTTCCTATTCTTCCCCTATCCCTTCAGCTGGCGAATTACCTCATGGCTTTTTATAAAATGCACCTGAAATCTTTAATACCCATTTTCTAAATTGATACATATAGATACCCATTTTGACCCATAACCTCCTCCGGGGTCTAACCGTTCTGGGACCCGTCTTATTGGATTCAGGGTACTAAACTCAGTAAATTCAGTAAAAAATGATACCCCACACGCCTAGATCGTCGAAAATATCGAAAATTCATTTATCGGAATACACATTTTGACCCCTACCCCTACCAAATTTGGTCCGATCGGGCAGGAATTTTTCAAGGAACAACTAGAGCCAGAAACGGATCCAGGACAAAAATTTCAGATTTTTAGAGAATTGTCTACTACCAAAAGCGGCGTGGACGGCGGACTGCATTCTCTTATTTTGATCTATGACACCTTGAAACGCCCAGAAAAAATGTTTGAGCTGAATCGGAGGGATTGACTTATTGAACGAAAACATAGCTTCATAGTGAGGAAGGAACTTCAGGATTTTAGGGAGGAGAGGTGGGCTGTGGGAAGAGCCCAGGCTGGAATAGCTGGTAGGTACATATATGCAAGAAGGCAGGGGCTGGACAGTACAAGAGACCAGGGTGGGTGGTTCTCAGAAGGGAAAACAAGTCACCCACGGTACATAGTGGTTGTAGACAGCCACCGCTAGCAGCACTGCAGAGGGCACAAAAATGTGGACCAACCAGCTATCAGCATTTGATTGGTCTCCTCTCAAGTATTAAACCAACGCCAGGTTATTTTTCAGACTGTTTCAAGACAGATAGACGCTTCCACTCACCAAATATGACTCGCAATCACAAGTTTTTCTGCTGAAAGTAAGCTGTTTTGTTCAGAACTCTGGTTTTTTTTTTTTTTTTTTTTTTTTTTCCTTTTTTTCTTGATGATATTGACTTCAGCAGACTGTGTAGTTATCAATGAAAACTATCACATCAGCGTGCCTGGCAGATCATTTTTAACTTGGTTACATGTAAAAAACCAACTTATTAATACGGTTTGGCTGTGACAGAAGTGTTAGTTACAGTGGACAGCCACTGGGATTGCTTCTTCAAACCGTGGGGGAGGTTTTCCTCTGTTCAAATGTGAGTCTTGGGAGGATCTGAAGGAACCTGAAGTTCCCTCCTCATCCACCACTTGGCTTGACAATGAAAGGCACTTGCTCACTGTGCCAAATACATGTTTGATTAGACAGGTCCTTCCCGCTAATGTAGTTGTATGGCCCAACAGAACCAACCTTTTACATTCAACACCAAGTTTCCACCTGTTAGAGCAGCTCCACATTCACACATGAGTTGATATCAAAAGCACGGAACAAGGCGTATTTTTTAGCAAGAGCAACCTAATTGCGGTTGAAAACGAATAAAATTGATCAAACGTTCTCTGGAAGTGACTGACGCGTCAAAGTTCGGTTACCACCAACGAGAACAGTTGAACAACAAACGAGTACAACTGAATTTTATCGTAGGTACGGCAGAAAACCCTTTTAAAGCGTAAAAACAACTGCGAGCGTGGAAAGTGGAAATCAACGACTAAATTTCGCAAACGAGCTTTATCGTTCCAATGAGTTCAAAACATGGAAAAATGATCGATAGAAAGGTGTGGGTGAAGATTTAATGAACAAACTGAAGTGGTCTTTGGACAGTTTTGGAATAAATGAACCGTTTTTCTGTGAATTCGATTGTTTTACACCGTTATGTGGACACTTACGTAGTATGCCGGAACGGAAATGTATAGTTTCAATGTCTCATTTCAAAACCTCACTGTTCATTATATATTCAAATTGATAAGTGTGCCATAGAAGTGCAGCCGGTGTCGATACGTACCAAAAGGCTCTAAATTCTCCTTGCTTTAGCCCCCTTTAGAACGCATTTTTCTAAAGAGAAAACTTTCAGCACGAGAGAACTGAGTTATTTGAATCATCCGTCAGAATTTCTGAAAACAAAGCCTCATCTCTCAGCTATACATTCGTTTCATATCCGATTAACCGAGCGCTATTCGCATCCCAACTGGTTCGGATGTAAGAGAGAAAATTGAACGATATGCCAGCACGTAGGATTTTACACACTCTTGATTTTACTAAAAGCTTTATTCGGCTAATATTCAGTCGTCGTGGTCTCTCAAACATACTGAATTTTAAGCGACCCCATCCGTTAGCATTCCCAGAAATGAGAGTTAGCGAAAACATTACGGTTCTACTATTTAATTATTTACTCGAAAGACATGCAAATTTAACGTCCCTGGAAGTATATGAGCCTAAATAGGGAGATTAAGTATTCAAAAGATACCAAGGTTCTTGATTCTAACTATTTTGTTTTATCATGGAAACGTTAGCGCCGGTCAGAAGCACTCAAAAACTAAAAATATAATTAAAATGTCCTTCGGCTCAGAGTAGATATTTAATAGGTACAGTTGAATCAAATATTAAATTATAAACTAATCATTAACATAAAAAATACATAATTAACTTACTTCTGTGACTACTGTTGCGGCATACTCTGTGTAGTCGAAATTCCAACCGTTGACGCATGGAACAAGTCTTGTCTCGGGTCCTGGTAATGTGTAGTTTTGGGTGACAGCCAGTTCCGTGTAGTTACGGTCGTACATGAAGCATCTGGAGGCCTCGTCCAGTGGCATGCTGGAATCGTGAAAGAAAATGTAATCGTTAGGTTGGTACTAGTTATTGGCAAGGGGGCTTACAGGGTGGGGGCAACGTCGTGAGAGGTTTGCCAACAAAACTAGGCCAAGAAGCAGGGTTGCCATTACACAGCAGATTGGTTAACTGGACAACATATATCACATAACATCCGCCTGTGCTAGCAGCAATAGATCAAAAATCCAACTCAGTGTTCAATCATTACTGTAAACTGATACTACACACACCTGTATTTAAGGGAAAAATCTCAAAGCCCATTATTACATGTAGATTATGTCCATTAGAGACATTCTGAACATCAATTTACCCAAATGTAAGTTCTGTGCAACGTTTACGTTTTTTGGAGCATTATGATGAATTGTTTGGCCCAAGCAGGGGGTTTAGATATTTGAAACCTACATAAAATGCTGCCAATTATTCTAAAATGGCTATTCTTGGTGAACATTGCTAATGTAGGAGAGCGTATCGCTGAAGCCTTCAGAGTAGGTACCTTATGAAAATAATATTAGATACAAATCAATAAACGTGAACTTTTTCTTCAAAATCCTTCTACCTGCATCAATAATGCTCAACAATTACGTCCAACCACCTTCTTTCCAACTATGGATGGTGTCATACTGAGGCTCCATCCACAAATCCTGTCCATATTCTCAAATTGTACTGTTCTGCTGATTAGCTTAGTAGTCCACTGATTAGCTTTGTAATATAACTACGACCGCTGCTCAGCAAGTTGAATTAGCAGGGCTCCGTCAGTTCCTGCTGTGTGCATGGTTGACAGAAGTAGTTGTGGAGAAAAAGAGATAAGCTGCTCAGGCTCGGCCTCTTCTGTTTTTTTCTGCTCGTACTCACAACGTCAAGCATAGGTATCATATTAATATTGCATGGCGTACAAATCAAACTTTCCAGCAACATGCAATGTGCAACCCGTTCGCGAAGATTAACTCGTATCCAATACAGCCGAGCTCTTCTATTCCCCTGACAAAGACCGATCCTGCCAGGGAGCTAGTTGGATATTCACCGTGGATCCAATTCGTATTTCAAGGTTCGCAAGCAATATAAAATTACTCTCTGAAAAATATTCAGGGCGTCCTCGAATTTAAGGTGCCTCAACTTTTCATTTATTAGAAACCGTCTTACACCCAACGACAGGCGTGTTCCAAATAACTATCTGCAGAGCGGACACAAGAGCGCACAGTGAAACGTGAAACTGGAAACAAGAACGAAATTGTCAAGTAAAGTGACTGTAATTAGAGTTTGAGAAACTACCAACTCGGGTGGTTCTCTAACAGGGTTTTTTTAACCAGCTCTGCACCCCTGCTCCATCTGTTCCCTCTTGAACAGCGAACTTGTGGATGCTATTAGTGATTCAAACTTAGAGCTGGGTGTTCTCTATAATAGCTGTAATTCTCCGACTACAGCCTAACGATCCAACTTTGTGAATGTGAGCTTTCATACGGTGAGAGCCTGTTGTCAAGAGGTGAAATCATTATCGGGTCGTTCCGTGCAACGACACGGAATTTATGAACAAAAAAAGCGTTACATGAACGCTTGATAATAACTCAGCAATAACAAAGGGAAGTGGGACGTTATGAAGTTCCAGGTTTAGGGCTTGTGCAGACAATTTTCTAATTTCAAAAGAACTTCAGCCAAAGTGAATTTCTCGGTAAAAATACAAATCATTCCAAAATCCCTGCATGAGTTAGATCAAAAGAGCTGCAAATTCATTCACAGGTGTTGGTTATTCCTCGAACCAGACTCATTTCAATTGATTCAGCGTCCAAAGATTAGTGGAAAATGATACCCCACACGCCTAGATACCAGAAATCTCAAAAACCCACATTCAAAATAGGTCGATGGATACCTCTTTGACCCATAACCTCTTCCAGTGGGTGCCAATTGTTCCAGGACCCGTTTCATTGGATTCAGTGTCCTAAATTTCAAAACAAAAACTAATGGCATATTCAGTGGACAAGAGTAGCAGTAACAAGACTGGGGATAGACATCAATTTTCAACTCAATGAAAAAATCTGTTTATGAAATGAAATTACATGCTGTTGTACCTCGAAAAATAGTACTAGGTCCACTCCTATACTGGAAAGCACATCAAGAGGAAAAAACTGAACTCTGCTTAAAACATAAAAAAAATGTATGGGTTCACTGGCCAACAATTTTCCATGACCATTAGAAACTAACTGAAACAAACAAAAATCTGCAAATTCTTACACACGGGTTGGTTATTCCTCGAATGGGGGAAACAGTGGGTGTGGCGGGTCCCAGACCCAATCCAATCGATTCAGGGTCCAAAATTTAGTGGAATAAATGATACCCCACACGCCTAGGCACCAGAAATCCTGACACATGAATAATGGGTGGATACATACCTATTTTGACCCATAACTTCATCCGGTGGGTGCCAATCGTTCTGGGACACACATCATTGAATTCAACGTCCAAAATTTAGTGGAAAATGATACCCCACACGCCTAGGTAGCAGAAATCCCGAAAACACATATTATACAAAATGGGTAATATATACCCAATTTGACCCATAACTTCTTTCAGTGGGTGCCAATTGTTCTGGGACCCATTTTATTGGATTCAGCGTCCAAACTTTAATGGAAAACTATACCCCACACGCCTAGGTAGCGGAAATCCCGAAAACACATATTCAAAATGGGTAATAAATACCCAATTTGATCCATTACTTCTTCCAGTGGGTGTCAATCGTTCTGGGGCCGGTTTCATTGGATTCAGCGTCCAAAATTTAGTGGAAAATAACACCCTACTCGCCTAAATCGCCCAAAATCTCGAAAATCCATTTTTCAAAAAATACATATTGACCCCCCCCCCCCCCCCCAAATTTGGTCCGATCGGGCTGAAAAGTTTCGAGGACCCGTCTCTGCCGGGAACAACCCTGACCCAATTTCAGATTTTAAAAATTGTACTACCCAACGGCGCGACAAACGCGTACGGCGGACGGACATTCCTTTTTGATCAGACATCATGAAACTCCAAAAAATTTGAGCCGAATCGGAGAGTTGGCATTATCATGAAACATAGTTATATAAGGAATACCAACCAAAATTATCTGCTTAAAATCAAAAACAACTTTGTCTAGCTCAACAAAAATTGTGCATTGAGTTGTTGCATTGACATTTGCCTTATTGTTTACATCTAGATATTAATATCGGGTAATCTGACAAATGTATTTTTGTGAGATGTTCAACTACCACTCTGCTACAGCTGGGTTATATAATATAATTCCGATATGCAACAGCTGTACATGAATAAACTTTCTCTCTCTCTCTCTCTCTCTCTCTCTCTCTCTCTCTCTCATCTGCCAAAGTCAATTGATGTTTTAGAACCAATTAATTGTTAATTAATTCTTTGTTGGGTCAACTAATTGTTATGTTTGTTGAGGTGATCAATGTAGGAATTAATCCTGACCACGGCTAAACTGAATACAAAGTAGGGGGGAGGTTGACACAGAGAAGGTATCAGTTCTCAGAAGGACATCTTTATTTTGATGAGAGGTTCAGGACCCCATATTCCCAGTTGCTTGTTCCCCTCTTGGAATTTTTATGGTGACACTTCTTTCTCCCTTTGCGATTAATTATCCTTTTATAAAATAACTTCCCTCTGCATTCTACAGGCCCAAAAAATTGTTTGTCCAAAATCATTTCCTTGGCACACACTCATATCAAATGTCTATCTAATAATGAGCAACACCTCCTCTGAGCAGCAACAGTATCTACATCTGTGAAAAGACATGGCAGCTGCTGTTTTGATAGACTGCAGTCTAAATGGAATGCAATCATGATTTTGGTGGTTGGGTTAGGTATACCATAACAAAGAATCATACAGCAAAAGCAGCTTGCTGGTTGTTCCAGTAAGTCAATGGGATGTACAAAACCTTTACCACGAGGGATCCAGCAGATTTTGAACATTAGTTTGAACATAGTTAGACAATAAATCTCTATAAATACGGCATTTTGACTGCAGTTTTTGGCTGGAAGATACTTCTACAGTGTCTGCAATGCCAAAGCAGGCGCGATCATACCCGAACTAATAAAAAAAGTAGGCATTTCAAATCTTTAGAAAATCTGAAATGTTGCTCATAAGCTTGGTTTGGGTTCTAAGAGACACATTTTGAAATGACCGCATCTTCCTCCAAATTAGCCTGAGATAACGCGCAGACCACCGCACATAATATTATACTGCTCTAGGGGTTTACGATGGTTTAGCATCCCTCGACCTCTGAAGTCATCAGGCGTGGTCATTACTTGGAATGGTGACCGCTCGCAAAATCGGTTTCCTGCCTGATTAATTTTCACGCCGTACGTGTAGAGCGAACCCGTCGAATGAATAGGTAATTCCATCATCGATCAAAGGATGTCGTTGCAAAACGGGGGAGAAGAGGACCATCTGAAGCGATATAAGCCCTTTGTGGCTCTAATGCTCCGTGCTTGCACAAATCGTAAATCTTTCTGGAGTACCTTAAGATCTGACATTATGTCATAGTTTTTTATGCTACTTTGGTATTGGTTTCGATAACCTTCTAAGTATTTCCTGAAGGTGGTTCACTGATTCACAGGCAAATGCCATTAAATTCACTTCTTACAAGCATAAATTTTACAGTTTTTTCCCAATCGCGTAGAAATGTATAAGGGTAACACAGGAGTGGGTCCTACTTCAATGTAACTTTTACAATGGTTTTGAGAACAATTGACGACCCCTATACATCAATAAATCGCAAAGTTCTCACGAGGTGGAACTCTCAAAGGGACCAATTTATGGGAAAACCCGAGGGCCTCTTTACGTCTGACAGCTGAGTTTGCAACGGGGTGGAGTAGAACTGAAGGGGTTCCGTGACCCCAGATAAACTACAATAATTTACTTGATGTCATGCCTGGTAAGCACGGTTCATTGAAGATCGCCAGTTGAGTTGAATAATTTTATTTTCAACTTAATTACGCGTTCACTCTAATTTTTAATTAATTTAATAATTTCATTGAAACATTAAATTGTATGGCAGTATTAGCAAAAACTTGGGAAGGTTTCATTTATTGAAGGCTCACGTGAAATAATTGCAAATGTGCTTCACACAACACAATACCGTGAAAAGCTTCAAATTAATCAGTAATTTCACCATTCCTGATAATAATTACGAGAGGAGAAACGAATTTTTCCTCAGAATCAAGGTTCAGTTTCTCCTTTCGCCAGGCCACCAAGGGTGACTACTAGAAAAATATTCGTGAGAAAGAGCGATAATGCTACGGCCAGCGTAATGTCCTTATCCCCGCTGTGGCATCACTCCCCAAGGGGCTCTTAGTCATTTTTCCGGGTTTTTTTTTTTTTTTTTTTTTTTTTTTTGTCTTTTGGAGAAAATAAAATTTTCCCCGGTGGTGGAAGTAAAAAAATAAACTACCGTCGTTTTCACGTTAGTTTTTCAAGAGAAACGAGCGGCTCAGAGGCGAATATCACGCCACGGCAGGCCATTTTCTGCCATTCTTTTTGCCGAGAACAACAATAAGATTTCTTTTACTAGAACAAAAAGGGGCTTCAGAAGGAGTGTGTGCTATAGGAGAATGTCGCTCTGAATTGTTTTTTCGTTAATGTGAATTCATCCCGACGTTAGTGAAACGCAATATAAGCAGAATAGCGGCTCTCATTTTTCACTCAGGAACTACTAAGCATTTATTTCGTCGAAATTGCCACGATTTCCTCAGTCAAACTTCATGCCGACGTTTCCCCGAAAAACCTTTAGAGACCCTAACGTCTCAGCAGTTGACTGAATAAGTTGAGACGCTCCAAAAATAGAACCATCCGCATCTCCAAACACTCTTTCTCTCAACGGTAATTCTGGTACATATTCCCCTTTTTTACGTGGGCCTTACATTGGCTCAATCGCCAATCCAACGAAAGGTAGGTAAGTCTCCACATTGCTATGCAAATTGACAGTTGTAGAAACGAACGGTGAGGATAAGTTCACATTATGCATTCAATTTGCACCTAGAAGCTGAACCGTAAAAAGGAGAAGAACATTCTCCAATTTTTCAAAATTTATTCTGAACGAAGACGAGAATATTACATTCACTCATTGCATGAGATCTACAAGTACAGGAAGGTATTCAGTTTCAAAGAGCGGGTCGCAATTCCATTTCCCTGTCATTTTGGTTGGATATTCCTTGAATTATCAACCAATGTTCTCTCGCCGCTTTTGCGGCAAAATGCTGCATTTTGACCCATTACCCCTTCCGGTGTGTGCCAATCGTTCCGGGACCAGTCCTATTGAATTCAGTGGCCAAAATTTAATCAAAAATGATACCCCACACACCTAGGTACTAGAAATCTCGAAAATTGATTGTTCGAAATATACATTTTGGGGGATTTATGGCGATTAAAAAAATTTTAAATAATTTTCGATTAATTTGGGCGCTGAATCCAATAAGACGGGTCCCGGAACGATTGGTGCCCACCGAAAGAGGATATGGGTCAAAATGGGTATCTATCTGCCTATATCGAATGTGTGTTTACGAGAATTTTAGTACCTAGGTGTGTGGGGAATCATTTGGATGAATCGATTGGAATGAGTATCTATGCTGCTCCAAGGAATAACCAACCCCTGTGAAAGAATTTGCAGCGATTTCATCAAGTGTGAATGTTTTTAGCGATTTGCGCAGTTTTCGACCTATCAATGTTGGCTAACCTGAGCTCTATTGACAGAAATACATTATTCAATTCTGGGAAACCAATAACAACGAATTAGTGAGTGAAAAATAATATATAACATGTAAGAATGGACATAAGGAAAAAGAATGAACAAATTTATCAACAAAAGTTGAAAGCTGCGGCAGCGGCAATCTGGTCAACAACGAGGCGAATCAACAGGCACCTTCAAAAGATCGGCATTCAGAAGGGACGGATGGAATGTCTTTGTTATGTTGCATTGCACGGAGTAGGTATTTTCAAATCTACACAGGCTAGCGTTGCGGTGTTTAAAACTAATGTAAGATATAGATGTCAAATAGGATCACAAAAATGGAATCGGTTATCATAAGCCTAAAATTAATTCAAGTCGATTTTCTTCAAACAATGGAAGAATTTTTGAAAATGATTTAATTAAATGAACAAAGTACTGCAAGTCGCCTACCTTCCCCAGTTCGCCATTATTTCCAATTCTTGACTTGAAAATCGATTAAACTTCACGAAAAATCGATTAATCGTTAACCAGAAATACTTATGCTCGAGAAAAATCGGTTAATGATAATCGATCGTTGAAAAATTGAAAATTGATTGCCATCCCTAAACTGAAACGAATCGTCCACCTCCAATTTGAAATGAGATCTCCAATATTTTACATTGAAATTCTATATTTTGTTGCCAACTGGCAGCTATCTTTAGCTAACCCTCCATAAGCTAACGTCCGATTCACGCCAAATTGGACGCCCTAGTCCGTTTGTTCTCAATGCACAAACACAAACATCAATACTCAAATCTCGATTCTTTTATCACGAGTAATTGTTAAGGGGAGAACACTAGGTAATTGTGGAAACTGAGGTGGCCCGAAACAATCAGATGAAGAAGTTAATTGGTTTAGCTGCCAGTTAGTGCTAATCGTGAGCAGCTAACTGGCTGTTTAGAGGGGTTGATGAAGTGGTTCATTATTTCACTGTGCGAACGAGCTGAGTTCAACTATTTGTCCACCTGACGCAGGTAAAGAGATTCAAGGGTCGTTAGACCTCATCAAGTCTGCACCATGTTGACGCGGTCTAACTGGACCGACGGTTGCGTCTGGTTGGGTTCAACGGTAACCTACATCGGCCAATTCGCCAGCAAGGATGAGCAACCGAAAAACAAGAAGGGACCAAGTAAAGGGTCAATTCAATTCTAGTTTAATTGAATCGCTACTAAGGCCCTCGAGGCTTTTGTGCGAGAGGTGGCTCCGGAAATTGGCCTGACAATCTACCTAGAGCGCTAGTGTTATTAGGTACCTCCGATTGCAGAACAAAGGCAACGGGATGCGGCCACGTTCCCCTTTTCCTACCGGCTTATCCCCTGGCAAACCCGGTTGTTTCAACTTGAGCGCGAATTCAGATTAGGGCTAATTCTCGACCGCGGTGAGCGGGTGGTTGAAAGGGTCGGGTGATTTATGTTAGCGTCGATGTGAGATCTGAACTGATATTGCTGATCATATGTCACCAGCTTTGACAAACATTGTAAATCCCAGCTCGAAAAAAAAAAAAAAAAATCAGGAAGAATAATTCACCAATCAACAACGCAGGCTGTCCGAGGACTTACCAGCCTCCAAATCTGCCAAATTTTGTTGCTGCTGTATCTAATCCTTTCATAAGTTCTGTACGTATGGTAAAAAAATCCATGTAGACATAAAGCTATCCTTCAAACTCAAGTTTTCATCATGTAACACATGAAATGTCCACCTTTGCCTTCAGACAAGCTTGTAACTGCATCAGTCAATCATCGCAGCACGCAGCACTTTTTTACAGAAACGATGAACAGCTTTCACCAGAGACGACTTGGTGGATCCAAAATGGTGGTGTGCTCTATGACACGCCATCAGCTCAAGATGAGACCAAAACTAATAGTCCGGGTTCAGATGCAGTGGGCAAATTTGAGGTGGTGATAAACTCAGTTCATTTCCAGCCATTGCAGAATCGTTTGAGCCTTGTGGGCTTGAGCAGAGTCCTGCTGGAAGAGGTTTTCCCTCGAACAGGGGCATCAGTAATCGCTCAAAAACAATAACCCTGTTTGTTTCTGGAGATGTTTTACTCATTTTTAACAGAAATGGAGCGCTGTGGTCCCATCGAAGGCTCCAGTTGGTCCTCGAAACTTTTCAGCCTGATCAGACCGAATTTGGTGGGCGGGGAAGAGGGATAGGGGTTAAAATGTGTATTTTGAAAGAGAGATTCTCGAGATTTTTGGCGATCTAGGCGTGTGGGGTATCATTTTTGACCAAATTTTGGACGCAGAATCGATTGGAATAAGTCTCCATGCTGCTGGTCCGAGGAATAACCAACCCGATAAATGAATTTGCAGCATTTTTCTTGCGCCTCTCGAGGGCTTCGGGCATTTTACGGGCTTTGGCTCTTTCAGTTGTACTTTTTTCAAAGCAACCGTGAGTCTTTGCCCAGTCAATGGGCTTCGACGCCCATTTTACAATCATGTTTGGCTAGCCGGTATATGGATTGGGGAGAAGTATTCATATTCCTGTATCCGAAGAGGATTTGTACGAATTCAGTTTTGGATCACGATGGCTTTCTTTGTCCTCACAGAGCGAGAGCGACCTGTTCACGGCAAGCCATGGACAGACTGGTTGGACGTGAAACGATTAATGCCCACAATGAAAAATGAACAAGAATTGAAAGGTGATTTTAATCTCCTTTACCCTCAGCGAATATAAGAGCAGGTCACAGCGTGCACTAGTTCGAACTACAGGATTAATCAAGTGTTTGTAGGAGACCTTATGGCAGGACTAGGTAATTATTAAAGAAACCAAAAATTGTTCAAATTTCTGATGAAAAACCGACAATGTTAAAAAATAAAGTTAACCCCAATTTTTTTAATTTATTCTATTGAGTTTTAATCTTAATCTTTTGGGGTCCTAGGTGTATGAGAGTGCTCGTAATGATCCCAAATCAACGATGAACGGAAATAGAGGTGCTAAGAATGAGATAATGAATAAGGACGTTTTCATTCTAAAAGCTTAACTTTCAATATTATTCTTCAAACAGATTTGGCCCGGGTCTGTCACGGCCTTCGAAGAGTTTTAAAGGGGAACAGTGGACGAATAACCGTGAAAAGGTTCTGAAAAAAGGGCTCGCGTCCCATCCATATTGAGTAGGCCCTTTTCTTCGCTCCAATAACTCCGTATAACCAACAACTTGGCACCTGCACGAGTCAATCAAATCCACCGACATTATGAAGGAACGTGCTACTGACGAATAGAAGGGTAGAACTGTGTACCGTGTCGGAACAGAATCTTTTTAGTGAGTCAGACTTTATAGAGCTGCCACTCAAATGTTTCCAGGACGATAAAAAGAATCTTTCTAAGTTAACTTCTAAGAAACTGACAATTTTGGAGCGGTAATTTGAGAACGGTCGCCTCAAGACTCGAACTTATCCGCTGTTCAAAGTGAATTCGCAATTGGACCTTTCACGTCTTTCACTATTCATGGGAGTGCGGGCGGAAGTTGGGAAGTTTTGTTGGAGTCTCGTGATCAAACGAGGCATTCGCTTCGAGAGGCACGAATGGGAATAGTAACTTGTTGAACGCGATGTTGACAAATGGTCGCAAATACTGATCCAACTGGAGAGTGACACAGGGTGTCGTTTATTTACAAGTTGTATCGAAAATATGGTACGGAAAACGCCTTGCCTCTGCAATCCAGTTTACGAGTATTGTCAACGAGCGAATTCATATTGTTTTTACGAACACTACAAATCGAATTTTTCAAAGAGGAAGGTGAAAAATTTTTTACAGTGGTTCATTATTCATGATTGTGAGGAAAATATAGTCCTCGCCGTGTGCACTAATTTTTTCAGCTAAAATTTTACCTGAAAACGACATTCTTCACGCCTAAGTCTTCAAGAACTCTGAAACCCCTTTATTATTGAAATATCCATATTCATTTTGAAGGGTTCTAATAGTCATTATTGGCCTGAGTGGCCGATGGATTTTAAATCTACAGAGACGTACAAGAAGGGAATTAATTGTTTATGATGGCGAAAGAGTTGGAGATGGTGCAGCATTCTCCAAAAGGGGTGATATTCTTACTGGAAATAGTACGAGTACGTCAGGTTTGAGCAACGTAATAACCAAATATTATACCTCAATCAACGGTAGTAAGAACATAAATAAATCACAAAAGTGAAATTCGTGTAAAATAATGATAAACTTGAGCCCCCATTAAGACGGCATTAATGTACTACTTCAATTTGAAAATTCCTACGTGGGTCAACAAATAAATAAAATGTATACACCCGAGCAAAATAGAACCAATAAGGAACAAAATAGAATGACTTTAAGTGATCAACAATCGTGTTGCTGACATATTTTTTCGAATAGGTGACAACATGATCATAAACCATGCTGCCATATTTGATCACAACATTTTTCTTATCATGTAAATTTGAACCTCGATGATCATTATTGGGATTCTTTGACCGATTTGATCAATATACAGTGGCTCAATTGGCAGGAACTCATTTCAATAGGGGGGAGCATTCCTTATTCAAGCGAGACATTGAGGGTGAAAGACTCACTCATTCTCTTTACTCAGTTACTTTGTGAGCATGTGAGTGATATAGGTGGGAAGTAAAGGGGAGGCTTTTATGCTAAATCTAGAAACGTGAGGAAATGAGAAAAGGCAAAGAAGAAATTTCTTGGTGTTGGAATTCCGGTGCAAGCAACACTCGCCTCTAAATCTCAAACAGCGAATAAAGCGAGTAGTCATGCAAGTTTATTATATTGACGTGAGCAGGGCGCATGATTGACGCAAAATTTTAATTTTTATCAAAACAACGATAACCTTCTCGTCAACGTAAAATGATGAATGATTCTCCAAAACCTTCAGCGACTCGATAAACTCAAATCAAAAACTTCTACGCTCCCTCGGGGCAAATCCCGTTTGAGAACAACCCATCGAAACGGAGGGAGGTCAAAAATGTGATTGGAAAATTCTGGTCACTGAGTAAACAGAAGTTGAATAGCTCCTAACTTATTTCGGAGCTCCGTAAAACAACAAATCGAGTTCCTCGACCATCGACACGCCATGTTCAAATCAGTAAGAAACGCGTTTCATCAAGGTCTCCGTTGAAAGGTTTTGTAATCAGAAAAAGAAAATACCTTCGTTTTTCTTTCCACAAATGGGAGGATACATGAGATATCGATCAGGGCGCTGAAGATGAATTGAGGCTAAATTTGCGGACAGGTTTTTGTTCTGCCTCGTTGACCGCAAAAAGGTTTCAGGGACTGAGACGGGCCATCTGGGGGGTTATTGTCACCGGGTCCTTTCGACAAAAACACGCATAAATTAGCTGATGAGGAGAAGAATGAAAGAGGGTAAGAATAAGAGCTATGAAAGGACCTTAGTACACGCTATAGCAGAAACAACATCTTATCACGCGGTCTTTTCTAATGTGTGAAATTAGAACTAGCTTTTCCTAGTCGAATTGAGAATTTTCCAATCTAAGAAACATTCACAAAGTGAAGAACGCAGCAAATTCATTCACGGAAGTTGGTTATTCCTCAGACCAGGAGCATAGAGAATCATTCCAATCGATGCACCGTCCAATATTTTGTGTAAAATGATACCCCACACACCTAAATCACCAAAAATGTCGAAAACCCACTTTCGGAATAGGTAGATACAGACCCATTTTGACCCAAAACCACTCCCCGATGGGCGCCAATTGTTCCAGAACCCGTTTCATTGGAATCAGTGTCCAAAATTTAGTGCAAAATGATACCTCACACGCCTAGATATCCGAAAATCTCGAAAATCCATTTTACGAAGTACACATTTTGATCCCTACTCCCTCCTCATAATTTGTCTGAAATGTTTCGAGGACCAACTAAAGCCGGAAGCGTGTCCGGACGGACATTTTGCTTATTTTGATCAAAACACATTGAAAAGCCATGGACCGAATTTTGGGCCGAATCGGAGAGATTGACTTTTTGCATGAAAACATAGCTTGATTGCTAAGGGAATAACCAACCAACATTATTCAAATTTATTTTTGAACCGTTTGCACTGTAATTCGAATTGGATCATTCATTCAGAAATTGAATTAAGTTAATCTAAAACGGTCCAAAGGAGGTTTACCTGTCCAAAGGGGACAGCTTTATTCAGCTTGTGAATTTCATAATTGAATTATAATGAGAAGTCCTTACCAAGTCAAAAATGACAGAGAGGGTAAAATGAAAAAAAAATGACTCCTTAGACAAGAGGAAAGGATTTAATTCCGAAAATTGTTAAAAATGCTCTCGAGGAAAGAGCAAACTTTTTTTTGCCGGGGAAATGTATTGAGTTAAAAAGCAACATCGAACTGGCTTTATTAGTTAGAGACCGCCCCGAAAACTTGAAAATTCCTTTGCTCAGGAAATCGGAAAGTTTTCCGAACAGAGGTGGGGGAAGAGGCAATAAAAACTCGTGGATATTTGAAAGGGAACTTTTCTTATGGCGTCAATATTATTTCGGCTGCCTTTTCCAGAATACGTCCAGCGTCGATGGAAACGCGCAGAAATTTGTATTATCTTGCGTTGCTTTATTGGACGCCCAACCACCTTGAGGCCTTTTTGGGTTTTAGTTATCCCGGGATCGGAGAGTTTTTGAATCACTTTGAAGGCTGTTTTTAGACGGAACATTGTTTAAAGATGAATCACGCTGAACAAACTGAATTTTTACTTAATATTTGTTCCCAATATTTCAGCGATTATTCTGTATTAACGCAATCTTGGAAGTATTTCGGTTGGCTTTGATTCATACCTCATAAATATTACAGAAAAACGTGGAATTTTCAACGTACTAAATTTATTACTGGACGGGTTTTTAGAGCTTGCGCCAAAATTCACCTAAGATGCAATACGAGATCTTCATTTTAAACTTTTAATATCAATATTATTCTGCAATCCCGCCATAGTTTACTACTGTAGATTTTTTATGATTTTGAGGTCGCCAAGCTAAATAGAATCGCGTTTAGCGATTCGGCGTTTAAAAGTAGTGAAAATGGATTACACTCCTCACAGCTAAGGCTCTGAAAACCTCGAAAACATAATCAAAATACACATTTATACCCAGGTTTCATTAGAGTAGCGTTCGGACTGAAAATCACATCAGGCACAACTACCACCGAGATAAGAATTTAATATACTCAAATTTTACAGTGTATTTTTTGGCCCAGCCGGCAGACTAACGTTTTGGATTTTATTTTTCAAAAACATTAAAAAAGCCGTTCCCAAAAAGTCTCAAGAAAATGGAGTTTCAAAAAACACATTTTTACTCATAAACTACCCAAATTGGGGCATTAGGGGTGGAAAGTTTCGAGGACCTACTAAACCCCAAAGAATGTCCCCTGCAAGACCGTTTTTGAAAAATGGTTTTTTGAGATTTTTGGCGATCTAGGCGTGTAGTGTATCTATTCCCGCTAAATTGTTGACGCTGAATCGATTTAAATCGGCCCGGGACACCCCACACCCATTTTTTTCGCCATATTTGGGGAGGAATAGGGCTCAAAAAGTGTTTTTTGAAAAATGGGTTTTTGATATTTTTGACCCTGTGTGAAAGAATTCGCTGTGATCTAGGCATATCTAGACATCATGGAACGTTTAAGACTTATTGTCAAATTTCGGGGCCAATCGGAGAAGCTGACACCCCCATGACCTTGGGCATGAAAACATTGGTTGATTAATCGATGAATAACCAACCAAAAAAGGCTCGGAAAAGTGAATGCTATTCTGGCAAACAAATGAACCGATATTTTTTCAAATAATTGCAAGAAAATTTTGGGGATAGATCTTTTTATATGAAGAAATGATAATAAGGAGAATACTGTCCTGAAGAAAATAGAATATTTTGTTTTATTTCTGGATTTCGACCACTTGTGGAGCCTGATAGAGGAAACGGGTATAGTTGATCTTTTTGATAGTGTTCATTATGACCAACTTATTCTTTCAAACTCACCTAAGATTATGTGCAACCACTGGATGGAGATGTGCAAGAGCGTCTGGCGGTCGGCAGTAGTGGCGAGGTGTCGATGCCATGAAAAGCTGAGCGTATGCGTGAAAACCACAAGGCAAAACACATGGAAGGAGGACGAGATACAGTACCAAGTTTTGGTACGTTCCGCACTCTCCGACGTAGGCCAGAGTTTGGTCCATGACGGACTGTTTGGCCAATTTGTTGATTTTTTGAATTCTCTGTATTTTTTATTCCATCAAAAACTACATGAGTTTTTTGAAAATTAAAAATAATTATCAAATGTTGAAAATTGAACGAAAATTGTTCAAATTTTTTGAACCCGAAACCCGAAAGTCGCGTGTTTGTTCCCGCGGTCGGCCGCACAGTCGGTGTGTTGCGGGTTTGAGCGGACGCCGCGTCGGCTCGCGAAGACTGAGTCCCACCGGTGGCCGCGAGAGGGCGTCTCGCCCCGGAAAGCGCAAGTCGTGGCCCATCACGCGTCCTCCTGACTCGTGTTGATTAAAATTCCGGTAATAAAAACGACGTACGA
>CM034008.1:10817821-10869288 GCA_019603395.1 Cyrtorhinus lividipennis
GACGGGTCCCGGAACGATTGGGGCCCACCGAAAGAGGATATGGGTCAAAATGGGTATCTATCTGCCTATATCGAATGTGTGTTTACGAGAATTTTAGTACCTAGGCGTGTGGGGAATCATTTTCTACTAAATTTTGGACGCTGAATCGATTGGAATGAGTATCTATGCTGCTCCAAGGAATAACCAACCCCTGTGAAAGAATTTGCAGCGATTTTCATCAAGTGTGAATGTTTTTAGCGATTTGCGCAGTTTTCGACCTATCAATGTTGGCTAACCTGAGTTCTACTGACAGAAATACATTATTCAATTCTGGGAAACCAATAACAACGAATTAGTGAGTGAAAAATAACATGTAAGAATGGACATAAGGAAAAAGAATGAACAAATTTATCAACAAAAGTTGAAAGCTGCGGCAGCGGCAATCTGGTCAACAACGAGGCGAATCAACAGGCACCTTCAAAAGATCGGCATTCAGAAGGGACGGATGGAATGTCTTTGTTATGTTGCATTGCACGGAGTAGGTATTTTCAAATCTACGCAGGCTAGCGTTGCGGTGTTTAAAACTAATGTAAGATATAGATGTCAAATAGGATCACAAAAATTGATTTTGGAATCGGTTATCATAAGCCTAAAATTAATTGCACCGATTAATTCTAGTCAATTTTCTTCAAACAATGGAAGAATTTTTGAAAATGATTTAATTAAATGAACAAAGTACTGCAAGTCGCCTACCTTCCCCAGTTCGCCATTATTTCCAATTCTTGACTTGAAAATTGATTAAACTTCACGAAAAATCGATTAATCGTTAACCAGAAATATTTATGCTCGAGAAAAATCGGTTAATGATATCGATCGTTGAAAAATTGAAAATTGATTGCCATCCCTGAACTGAAACGAATCGTCCACCTCCAATTTGAAATGAAAATCTCCAATATTTTACATTGAAATTCTATATTTGTTGCCAACTGATAGCGATTATTAGCCAAACCTCCATGGGCTAACGACCAATTCGCTCCGAATTGGACGTGCCAGTCCGTTTTTTCTCAAAGCACAAACACAAACATCAATACTCAAATCTCGATTCTTCTATCACGAGTAATTGTTAAGGGGAAACACTTGGTAATTGTGGAAACTGAGGTGGCCCGAAACAATCAGATGAAGAAGTTAATTGGTTTAGCTGCCAGTTAGGGCTAATCGTGAGCAGCTAACTGGCTGTTTAGAGGGGTTGATGAAGTGGTTCATTATTTCACTGTGCGAACGAGCTGAGTTCAACTATTTGTCCACCTGACGCAGGTAAAGAGATTCAAGGGTCGTTAGACCTCATCAAGTCTGCACCATGTTGACGCGGTCTAACTGGACCGACGGTTGCGTCTGGTTGGGTTCAACAGTAACCTACATCGGCCAATTCGCCAGCAAGGATGAGCAACCGAAAAACAAGAAGGGACCAAGTAAAGGGTCAATTCAATTCTAGTTTAATTGAATCGCTACTAAGGCCCTCGAGGCTTTTGTGCGAGAGGTGGCTCCGGAAATTGGCCTGACAATCTACCTAGAGCGCTAGTGTTATTAGGTACCTCCGATTGCAGAACAAAGGCAACGGGATGCGGCCACGTTCCCCTTTTCCTACCGGCTTATCCCCTGGCAAACCCGGTTGTTTCAACTTGAGCGCGAATTCAGATTAGGGCTAATTCTCGACCGCGGTGAGCGGGTGGTTGAAAGGGTCGGGTGATTTATGTTAGCGTCGATGTGAGATCTGAACTGATATTGCTGATCATATGTCACCAGCTTTGACAAACATTGTAAATCCCAGCTTGAAAAAAAAATCACGCACAACGCAGGCTGTCCGAGGACTTACCAGCCTCCAAATCTGCCAGATTTTGTTGCTGCTGTATCTAATCCTTTCATAAGTTCTGTACGTATGGTAAATAATCCATGTAGACATAAAGCTATCCTTCAAGCTCAAGTTTTCATCATTTAACACATGAAATGTCCACCTTTGGCCTTCAGACAAGCTTGTAACTGCATCAGTCAATCATCGCAGCACGCAGCACCTTTTTACAGAAACGGTGAACAGCTTTCACCAGAGACGACTTGAAGGAATCCAAAATGGTGGTGTGCTCTATGACACGCCATCAGCTCAAGATGAGACCAAAACTAATAGTCCGGGTTCAGATGCAGTGGGCAAATTTGAGGTGGTGATAAACTCAGTTCATTTCCAGCCATTGCAGAATCGTTTGAGCCTTGTGGGCTTGAGCAGAGTCCTGCTGGAAGAGGTTTTCCCTCGAACAGGGGCATCAGTAATCTCTCAAAAACAATAACCCTGGTTGTTTCTGGTGATGTTTTACTCATTTTTAACAGAAATGGAGCGCTGTGGTCCCATCGAAGGCTCCAGTTGGTCCTCGAAACTTTTCAGCCTGATCGGACCAAATTTGGTGGGCGGGGAAGAGGGATAGGGGTTAAAATGTGTATTTTGAAAGATAGATTCTCGAGATTTTTGGCGATCTAGGCGTGTGGGGTATCATTTTTGACCAAATTTTGGACGCTGAATCGTTTGGAATTAGTCTCCATGCTGCTGGTCCGAGGAATAACCAACCCGATAAATGAATTTGCAGCATTTTTCTTGCGCCTCTCGAGGGCTTCGGGCATTTTACGGGCTTTGGCTCTTTCAGTTGTACTTTTTTCAAAGCCACCGTGAGTTTTTGCCCAATCAATGGACTTCGACGCCCATTTTGAAATCATGGCTAGCCGGTGTATGGATTGGAGAGAAGTATTCATATTCCTGTATCCGAAGAGGATTTGTACGAATTCAGTTTTGGATCACTTCGATGGCTTTCTTTGTCTTCACAAAGCAAGGGCGACCTGTTCACGGCAAGTCATGGACAGACTGGTTGACAAGAATTGAACGGTGATTTTAATCTCCTTTACCCTCAGCGAATATAAGAGCAGGTCACAGCGTGCACTAGTTCGAACTACAGGATTAATCAGGTGTTTGTAGGAGACCTTATGGCAGGACTAGGTAATTATTAAAGAAACCGAAAATTGTTCAAATTTCTGATGAAAAACCGACAATGTTAAGAAATAAAGTTAACCCCAATTTTTTTAATTTATTCTATTGAGTTTTAATCTTAATCTTTTGGGGTCCTAGGTGTATGTGAGTGCTCGTAATGACCCCAAATCAACGATGAACGAAAATAGAGGTGCTAAGAATGAGATAATGAATAAGGACGTTTTCATTCTAAAAGCTTAACTTTCAATATTATTCTTCAAACAGATTTGGCCCGGGTCTGTCACGGCCTTCGAAGAGTTTTAAAGGGGAACAGTGGACGAATAACCGTGAAAAGGTTCTGAAAAAAGGGCTCGCGTCCCATCCATATTGAGTAGGCCCTTTTCTTCGCTCCAATAACTCCGTATAACCAATAACTTGGCACCTGCACGAGTCAATCAAATCCACCGACATTATGAAGGAACGTGCTACTGACGAATAGAAGGGTAGAACTGTGTACCGTGTCGGAACAGAATCTTTTTAGTAAGTCAGACTTTATAGAGCTGCCACTCAAATGTTTCCAGGACGATAAAAAGAATCTTTCTAAGTTAACTTCTAAGAAACTGACAATTTTGGAGCGGTAATTCGAGAACGGTCGTCTCAAGACTCGAACTTATCCGCTGTTCAAAGTGAATTCGCAATTGGACCTTTCACGTCTTTCACTATTCATGGGAGTGCGGGCGGAAGTTGGGAAGTTTTGTTGGAGTCTCGTGATCAAACGAGGCATTCGCTTCGAGAGGCACGAATGGGAATAGTAACTTGTTGAACGCGATGTTGACAAATGGTCGCAAATAGTGATCCAACTGGGGAGTGACACGGGGTGTATTTATTTACAAGTTGTATCGAAAATATGATACGGAAAACGCCTTGCCTCTGCAATCCAGTTTACGAGTATTGTCAACGAGCGAATTTATATTGTTTTTACGAACACTACAAATCGAATTTTTCAAAGAGGACGGTAAAAAAATTTTTACAGTGGTTCATCATTCATGATTGTGAGGAAAATTTAGTCCTCGCCGTGTGCACTATTTTTTTCAGCGCTAAAATTTTACCTGAAAACGACATTCTTCACGCCTAAGTCTTCAAGAACTCTGAAACCCCTTTATTATTGAAATATCCATATTCATTTTGAAGGGTTCTAAGAGTCATTATTGGCCTGAGTGGCTGATGGGTTTTAAATCTACAGAGACGTACAAGAAGGGAATTAATTGTTTATGATGGCGAAAGAGTTGGAGATGGTGCAGCATTCTCCAAAAGAGGTGATATTCTTACTAGAAATGGTACGATTACGTCAGGTTTGAGCAACGTAATAGCCAAATATCATACCTCAATCAACGGTAGTAAGAAAATAATAAAATCACAAAAGTGAAATTCGTGTAAAATAATGATGAACTTGAGCCCCCATTAAGACGGCATTATCGTACTACTTCAATTTGAAGATTCCTACGTGGGTCAACAAAGAAATAAAATGTATACACCGATTCTGAGCAAAATAGAACCAATAAGGAACAGAATAGAATGACTTTAAGTGATCAACAATCGTGTTGCTGACATAATATTTTTTCGAATAGGTGACAACATGATCATAAACCATGCTGCCATATTTGATTACAACATTTCTTATCCTGTAAATTCGAACCTTGATGATCATTATTGGGATTCTTTGACCAATTTGATTAACATACAGTGGCTCAATCGGCAGGTGCTCATTTCAATAGGGGGGAGCATTCCTTATTCAAGCGAGACATTGAGGGCGACAGACTCATTCTCTCTACTCAGTTACTTTGTGAGCATGTGAGTGATATAGGTGGGAAGTAAAGGGGAGGCTTTTATGCTAAATCTAGAAACGTGAGGAAATGAGAAATGGCAAAGAAGAAATTTCTTGGTGTTGGAATTCCGGTGCAAGGAACACTCGCCTCTAAATCTCAAACAGCGAACAAAGCGAGTAGTCATGCAAGTTTATTATATTGACGTGAGCAGGGCGCATGATTGACGCAAAATTTTAATTTTTATCAAAACAATGATAACCTTCTCGTCAACGTAAAATGATGAATGAGTCTCCAAAGCCTTCAGCGACTCGATAAAGCAACTCAAATCAAAAACTTCTACGCTGCCTCGGGGCAAATCCCGTTTGAGAACAACCCATCGAAACGGAGGGAGGTCAAAAATGTGATTGGAAAATTCTGGTCACTGAGTAAACAGAAGTTGAATAGCTCCTAACTTATTTCGGAGCTCCGTAAAACAACAAATTGAGTTCCTCGACCATCGACACGCCATGTTCAAATCAGTAAGAACCGCGTTTCATCAAGGTCTCCGTTGAAAGGTTTTGTAATCAGAAAAAGAAAATACCTTCGTTTTTCTTTCCACAAATGGGAGGATACATGAGATATCGATCAGGGCTGAAGATGAATTGAGGCTAAATTTGCGGACAGGTTTTTGTTCTGCCTCGTTGACCGCAAAAAGGTTTCAGGGACTGAGAGGGCCATCTGGGGGGTTATTGTCAGCGGGTTCTTTCGACAAAAACACGCATAAATTAGCTGATGAGGCGAAGAATGAAAGAGGGTAAGAATAAGAGCTATGAAAGGACCTTAGTACACGCTATAGCAGAAACAACATCTTATCACGCGGTCTTCACATTCTAATGTGTGAAATTAGAACTAGCTTTTCCTAGTCGAATTGAGAATTTTCCAATCTAAGAAACATTCACAAAGTGAAGAACGCAGCAAATTCATTCACGGAAGTTGGTTATTCCTCAGACCAGGAGCATAGAGAATCATTCCAATCGATGCATCGTCCAATATTTTATGGAAAACGATACCCCACACACCTAAATCACCAAAAATGTCGAAAACCCGCATTCGGAATAGGTAGATACAGACCCATTTTGACCCAAAACCACTTCCGATGGGCGCCAATTGTTCCAGAAACCGTCTCATTGGAATCAGTGTCCAAAATTTAGTGGGGAAGTGATATCCCACACGCCTAGATTTCCGAAAATCTCGAAAATCCATTTTACGAAGTACACATTTTTACCCCTACTCCCTCCTCATAATTCGGCTGAAATGTTTCGAGGACCAACTAAAGCCGGAAGCGTATCCGGACGGACATTTTGCTTATTTTGATCAAAACACATTGAAAAGCCATGGACCGAATTTTGGGCCGAATCGGAGAGATTGACTTGTTGTATGAAAACATAGCTTGATTGCTAAGGGAATAACCAACCAACATTATTCAAATTTATTTTTGAACCGTTTGCACTGTAATTCAGATTGGATCATTCATTCAGAAATTGAATTAAGTTAATCTAAAACGGTCCAAAGGAGGTTTATCTGTCCAAAGGGGACAGCTTTATTCAGCTTGTGAATTTCATAATTGAATTATAATGAGAAGTCCTTACCAAGTCGAAAATGACAGAGAGGGTAAAATGAAAAAAAAAATGTTTCCTTAGACAAGAGGAAAGGATTTAATTCCGAAAATTGTTAAAAATGCTCTCGAGGAAAGAGCAAACTTTTTTTTGCCGGGGAAATGTATTGAGTTAAAAAGCAACATCGAACTGGCTTTATTAGTTAGAGACCGCCCCGAAAACTTGAAAATTCCTTTGCTCAGGAAATCGGAAAGTTTTCCGAACAGAGGTGGGGGAAGAGGCAATAAAAACTCGTGGATATTTGAAAGGGAACTTTTCTTATGGCGTCAATATTATTTCGGCTGCCTTTTCCAGAATACGTACAGCGACGATGGAAACGCGCAGAAATTTGTATTATCTTGCGTTGCTTTATTGGACGCCCAACCACCTTGAGGCCTTTTTGGGTTTTAGTTATCCCGAGATCGGAGAGTTTTTGAATCACTTTGAAGGCTGTTTTTAGACGGAACATTGTTTAAAGATGAATTACGCTGAACAAACTGAATTTTTACTTAATATTTGTTCCCAATATTTCAGCGGTTATTCTGTATTAACGCAATCTTGGAAGTATTTCGGTTGGCTTTGATTCATACATTATAAATATTACAGAAAAACATGGAATTTTCAACGTACTAAATTTATTACTGGACGTGTTTTTAGAGCTTGCGCCAAAATTCACCTAACATGCAACACGAGATCTTAATTTTGAACTATTAATATCAATATAATTCTGCAATCCCGCCATAGTTTACTATTATAGATTTTTCGTGATTTTGAAGTCGCTGAACTAAATAGAATCACGTTTAGCGATTTAGCGTTCAAAAGTAGTCAAAATGGATTACACTCCACACAGCTAAGGCTCTGAAAACCTCCAAAACATAATCAAAATACACATTTATACCCAGGTTTAATTAGAGTAGCGTTCGGACTGAAAATCACATCAGGCACAACTACCACCGGAATAAGAATTTAATATAACTCAAATTTTACAGTGTATTTTTTGGCCCAGCCGGCAGACTAACGTTTTGGATTTTGTTTTTCAAAAACATTAAAAAAGCCTAATTTCCAAAAAGTCTCAAGAAAATAGAGTTTCAAAATGTAATTTTTACTCATAAACTATCCAAATTGGGGCATTAGGGGTGGGAAGTTTCGAGAACCAACTAAAGCCCAAAGAATGTGCCCTGAAACACCCTTTTTGAAAAATGGTTTTTTGAGATTTTTGGCGATCTAGACGTGTAGGGTATCATTTCACGCTAAATTTTTGACGCTGAATCGATTTAAATCGGCCCGGGACACCCCACACCCACTCTTTTCGCCATATTTGGGGAGGAATAGGGGTCAAAAAGTGTTTTTTGAAAAATGGATTTTTGACATTCTTGACCCTGTGTGAAAGAACTCGCCGTGATCTAGGCATATCTAGACATCATGAAACGTTTACTTTATTGTTTATTTTATTGTCAAATTTCGGGGTCAATCGGAGAAGTTGACACCCCCATGACCTTGGGCATGAAAACATTGGTTGGTTAATCGATGAATAACCAATCAAAAAAGGCTCGAAAAAGTGAATGCTTTTTTGGCAAACAAATGAACCGATATTTTTTCAAATAACTGAAAATTTTTTTTGGGGATAGATCTTCTTATATGAAGAAATGATAATAAGGAGAATACTGTCCTGAAGAAAATAGAATATTTTGTTTTATTTCTGGATTTCGACCACTTGTGGAGCCTGCAAGGGGAAACGGGTATAGTTGAACAATAATATTTTTGATAGTGTTCATAATGACCAGCACATTCTTTCAAACTCACCTAAGATTATGTGCAACCACTGGATGGAGATGTGCAAGGGCGTCTGGCGGTCGGCAGTAGTGGCGAGGTGTCGATGCCATGAAAAGCTGAGCGTATGCGTGAAAACCACAAGGCAAAACACATGGAAGGAGGACGAGATACAATACCAAGTTTTGGTATGTTCCGCACTCTCCGACGTAGGCCAGAGTTTGGTCCATGACGGACTGTTTGGCCAAATTTTATGAATTTTTGAATTCTCTGTATTTTTTATTCCATCAAAAACTACATGAGTTTTTTGAAAATTAAAAATAATTATCAAATGTTGAACATTGAACGAAAATTGTTTAAATTTTTTGAACCCGAAACCCGAAAGTCGCGTGTTTGTTCCCGCGGTCGGCCGCACAGTCGGTGTGTTGCGGGTTTGAGCGGACGCCGCGTCGGCTCGCGAAAGACTGAGTCCCACCGGTGGCCGCGAGAGGGCGTCTCGCCCCGGAAAGCGCAAGTCGTGGCCCATCACGCGTCCTCCTGACTCGTGTTGATTAAAAATTCCGGTAACAAAAACGACGTACACGATTCGCCAATTTCAAAGGTAATATTTCAATACAATGGGAGACACCGGCTCACACCTTGTTTTTCAATTTTTCAGAGGGCTTTTTTAGTTTCAAAGACGCTATTGCTCACATGCTAGATATGGACTTTTTAAACAATGGTTGGGTCTTCAGGTATCAGAGTACATGTTGATGACAACAAAAAGAACAAAATATCGTATTTAATGGAAATGACACATCACAATACACTCAAAACCCCTTTGTATGGGGGAAAACGGGCAAGCAGAGCAATTTAATGAGCATTTAGTTGGAGAGGAATTTCTTCGCTTCGGCTCTACAGCTGTGCAACAAGTGCTTCAGATCAGCCGGTTTTGTTTGGTTACTCCTTGAATAATCAACAGGGTCGTGGGAATAGGGGTCACCATCACCATTGGCCCTAACAATTTTGTAAACCCTTGTCTAGATCAAAAATGCGTTAATTTTTTCACAGGGGCTGGTAATTTCTCGAACCGAAAGCACGGAGAAAATTAAGGAAAACAGTGAGCTTGGAGTTTCCCGGACTCATTCTAATCCTTTCTGCATCTAACATTCATTGGAAAATGATACCCTACACGGTTAGATACCAAAAAACGCTGCAAATTCTTTCACAGGGGTAAGTCATCCCTTGGACATATAGAATAAAGACTCATTCTAATCTATTTAGCGTCTAAAATTTAGTGGAAAATGGTAACCCACACCCCTAGGTACCAGAAATCTTGGAAACAAATATTCAAACGCTGCAAATTCTTACACAGGGGTTGGTTATTCCTCGGACCAGGCGCATGGAGACTCATTTCATAAACATGGGGGAAATGGGGAAAACAGTGGGTGCGGCGGGTCCCAGACCTATTCCAATCGATTCAGGATCCAGAATTTAGTAGAAAATGATACCCCACACGCCCAGGTACCGGAAATCTCGAAAACGCATATTCAAAATGGGTAATATATACCCAATTTGACCCATAACTTCTTCCAGAGGGTGCCAATCGTTCCGGGACCCACTTCATTGAAATTAGCGTCCAAGATTTAGCGGAAAATGATACCCCACACGCCTAGGTTCCAGAAATCTCAAAAACACATATTCAAAATGGGTAATATATACCCAATTTGACCCATAACTTCTTCCAGAGGGTGCCGATCGTTTTTGGACCCATTTCATTGGATTCAGCGTCCAAAATTTAGTGGAAAATGATACCCCACTCGCCTAAATCGCCCAAAATCTCGAAAATCCATTTTTCAAAAAACACATTTTGACCCCTACCCCGCCCAAATTTGGTCCGATCGGGCTGAAAAGCTTGGAGGACCGTCCTAGGCCGGGAACAGACCCCTTACCCAAATTTTAGATTTTTAGAAAAATTTCTACTACCAAAAACGGCGTGGACGGCGGACGGCGTACGGCGTACGGCGTACGGCGGACGGACATTGACCTTTTTTGATCAGGACATCATGAAACGTCCAGAAAAAAATTTTTAGCCGAATCGGAGAGGTTGACCATTTGCATGAAAACATAGGTTGATTATTCAAGGAATAACCAACCAAAATGGGTAATAGATACCCATTTTGACCCATAACCTCTTCCGGTGAGTGCCAATCGTTCTGGGACCTATTTCATTGGATTCAGCGTCCAGAATTTAGTGGAAAATTATACCCCAGACGCCTAAATCACCGGAAATCCCGAAAATTCATTTTTTGAAATACATATATTTTGATTCCTACCCACTCCAAATTTGGTCTGATCGGTTCCAATCGACTCAGGGTATAAAATGTAGTGGAAAATGATACCCCACACGCCTAGGTACCAGAAATCTCGAAAACACATGTTCATAATGGGTAATAAATACCCATTTTTACCCAAAACCTCTTCCAGTGGGTGCCAATCGTTCTGGGGCCCTTTTCTTTGGACTCAGCGTCCAGAATTTAGTGGAAAATGGTACCCCACACACCTAGACTGCAAAAAATCTCAAAAATCCATTTTTCGAAATTTACATTTTGACCCCTACCCCACCCATTTTTGGTCGGATCCGAAAAGTTTCGAGGACCGACTAGAACAAAAAACGGTTCCCTGACCAAAATTTCAGATTTTAGAAAATTTTTTACTACCCAAGTCGGCGTGGACGGCGGACGGACATTTTGCTGATAATGATCTAGACACCTTGAAACGTTCAGAAAAAACTTTGGACCGAACCAGAGAAATTGACTTTTTGCGTGAAAACATTGCTTGATTATTCAAGAAATAACCAACCAAAAGCACATATTGATCCAATTAAACAATTAAATTGTTTACCGCCAATTTTAAAGTCGATTCCTAAACAGATTTTAATTATTTGATTCAACTTCTTCACACAAACCTACGGATAAAATAATCAACACACAACAATCGAAACAATCGATATATCGAAAAATCTATCCACACTAAGAAGATATTATAGGCTCAACACGAACATGATTATTGCAGTCCCCCAGGTCTTCACTCTTCACGCGATAGCCACAGTATATAGGATAAAGAAAAATCAGCCTGTGGTCGCGATTATGGTCGAGCTTTCACGAGCGTTTGACTCTGTGAAACATCACCTCTTATGGGCCAAGCTGGACAGTATGGGAGTCGACTCAGGAATGAGTCGTGTCTTGAAAGCGCTCTATGACAACGCACAGTTTAGACTTGGAGAAGAAGAGGAGGGTTCCATTGTGCAGGACATCACTGAGGGGGTGCTCCAGGGAGATCCGGCAAGTGCTCTACTATTCATTCTATTCCTTTATGTCCTCGAGGAATTTTTAAAAAAGGCTGGGTGCACGGGGCTGAAGATCGGAGGAAGAGAAATCCTGTCCTTGAGCTTTGCTGATGATGTTGCCATCCTTGCAGACTCAATCCCTGATGAGCAACCAAAATTGAATGTGTTCCTGGAGTACTGCTCACTAAACGGTCTGAAACTGAATTCCTCAATCAATGGAACACAAAGAACAGCAAAATGGAGAAGGGTTGCTTGTGAAGGTAGAAGTCTCGACCTTGTGCCTCAATTCGAGTACCTGGGCGTTACTTTCTCCTCCACTGGAAATTTCAAGAAAAATATTGACGCCAGGATCTCAAAAGCCAAGTCAGCATCAGGTTGTCTGAGGGAGCTGCTTGTGAAGACGAGGGTGGTCTCGTGGGACTCGAGGACTGCCCTGTTCAACTCCATGGTCCGATCTGTGCTCCTCTATGCGGGCGAGGTGTGGGGCCTTTGGACGGGAGACAGCATTGAGCAGGTGCAGGGGCAGTTCTTAAAAAGTGTTCTGTCTCTTCCAAGAAGTACCCCCAATCACTTCTTGCGCGTGGAGACTGGGTTCTCCGCACTTCAAGTGGCGGCCTACGAGAGGGCAATAAACTATTGGGGAAAGATTGCCAAAATGCCAGACGAAAGACTGCCCAAGGTTTGTCTAATTGCCCTAACTGAGCTGCACACTCACCCCAGGAATGACCCACGCTTAAACTGGTACTCAAAATTGCTTGAGGTACTCACCCAACCAGGGGCAGAGTCCAATGTGTTTCTCACCCCAATGCAAGGAAGTGAGCCACAATTATGAGGAGAGCTCACCCCACGGGTTATGCTTCTCCCCCCCCCCCCCCACTGCATGCAGTGAGGATACAGTATGAACAGACTGGAATGATTGTCCCTTCATTCAGCAGGGCTTGGATAGGGAGTAGTAAACTACTCCCCCCAAGTACCGACTTGCGGTAGTTTGTGCATTCTAGCTTGCACTACCACTTAAGCAGAGTGGTTCCCGAGTGTTGCATCTCAACTCCCAGAGCCGGTCTGTATTGGTACATCCTGCACGGATGTATGCAGCACAGGCCTACCCATTATAGGCACCTTCATAGGGTGAAGCCCTCGGGCTAGGGTGCGCCTCAACCACGACCCCCGCAAACGGTCCATTATTTCGGACCGTAGTTTCCTACCTCAATTGGGGAGGCTGGCCGGTGAGGCTTTGCCGAAGCATTGCCTCTGTGGCCAGGGGCTCCTCCCCACCCGCGGTACCAGTTTGGAAGGATACAGGTTTGTCAGTGCCCTGACGACCCTTACTTCCTTAACTGGCTGATAGCCCCGTGACAGAGGCTTTGTACCTGTCACTACCGTTTCATGAAATGCCAGAGGTTTCCCTCTTCTCCCCAAGTGGTCCCCAACCAGGGGCAGCAGGCTGCATGGAGATCTGTCCAGAGGAGGTGCACAAAGAAATACCGAACTACGTGGAATGTGTACGAAACTACTTCGCGTCCCGCGACATTCAGCTTGTCTACGACGCAAGGTACAACGAGTACTTCCGACAGGTGGTAGATTTTACGGCCAGGCAAGCCTACATGGGATCACACGCCAACATCCACATCGAAAGAGTCCTATGCCAGTTGAGGCTGGCCTACAAACAGCTTGTGACACTCCGCATGGGCACATCCACAAGCTCGACGCATCACAACCCTGCCAGATCTGTAACCGCCTGGAGAATGAAACACTGACACACTTCTTTGATTGTCCTACTCTAGAGGCCTACCGGGATTTCTACTTGTCCTCACACTTGATGCAGCCTAATACCAACATAAGCAGCCTACTGGATACCCTAAGTGACAAGAACAGAGCAGTTGATATCTTCAATTTTTGTTATAGGAGCCTTATGCTTAGAGCATTCTGCTTGAATGAATAGATCCGATCCCAATCAAAGTCACTGTACTGCAACTAGTGAGAGATCCGTTAAGGCTAACTCTATTATTGGAATGAAATTACTCTTATGTCCTACTTATATATATCTCCTCTGCATTGTCGTCAACGTTTATTATCAACGGCCCAAGCTCTGGAGCCAATATTGTAATAATCAATGGATTTTTACAAATAAATATATTTACTTACTTACTTACTACTTATTGCAGACCCGCTGACAATTCTCGTAATGTTGGCTGGGCTTGAATGATATTAGAATGATTGTTGACTTGAATGAGATTATTAATATCAGTGGTTGATATGAGATCATTATTCAGGTTCTGCCACTTCGATTTATTAAGCAGGGCACCCTAATCGAGGAACCTGTGTCAGCCAGCTTGTGGGGCAAGTAACGAGAAATTCTCAACGAAGACGACGCTAATCGATAGGTTGGTGTTTCTTGTCGTTCCATTTCAGTCCCAATCCAAATCCTAGTAATTTGACACGTGTTGATCGCTGTACTGATTGTCCATTTCCTCCCTGTTCTCCGTAATTTCGTTGCTTTGTGGAAAATTCTACGCTTCAGTGATAATTGTTAGTTCTCGAAGAAAAAAACTCAACTATGAAATAATGTCTGCTGCTCTGCTGAAAAAAAGCCTTGAGCTCTGTGACACTCCGTTTGTTGTTGTGACAGGTTTGTTTTTTGTCGTCAATTTGAATTTTCCTTTCGTGAAAGGTTTTTCTCGCTTTTGAGGAGATTTTTCTCGGTGATTTCATTCGAACGATGCAGTTTTGTTGAATGATTCGGATTCAATGCGGTGTAATGGCTCGTTTTGCCATCAGCTCCAAGGTTATTTCTATTGAAATGATTCCGAGCGTGTGAAGTATTCCTCTTAAATGAGTGAGTAGCTAGTATATTCTGCGTCAGTTGTCGGGCGCACCAAAATGTTCGTGAATTTGTGTATAAACGTAGTGTATAAATTGCTACTACAAGGTGTGGCCTTGGTTGTCTCATTATCATGTAATGAATCATGAAATGAATAATGTGAGAAATATTCTACTTAACGACTTCTCCTTATTAGTTTCTATTTATTTACTTCGCTAAAAGGACGGCTTGTATGTAGTGAGACAGTAAATTCTATGCTGACTAAATACGTCGTGAATCTCCTAATTTCCATTGAATTATTTCGGTCAATTCATCAATCATTAATCAATATAACCAATATTACAGACGAGCAACAGTCGCGCTACAAAGGACTCTCGGATAAGAGCAAACCAAAGAAAACACTCAGAGGAGTATCAGACGTTGAAAGGAAAAACGTCACTTGCATCGAACAAGTTAAGAAAAAGAGGAATCAACAAAGGAAAAAGGCAGAAATCATCAAGAAGAGATTGGAATTGCTGAAACGGCCGGTCATCGACGAAAAATTAGCCAAAACTGTAAGTTTGTGAAATCCTAGAAAATCTTCCTCCAGTGCATAATGGTGCATGGACTGATTTTACTGGAGTTCGTCCATTTTGGTTAGTTATTCCTTGAATAAACCTGTTTTCATGCCAGAAAGTCGATCTCTCCAATTCGTCCCAAAGTTTTGTGTTATGCGTTTCAAGATGTCTCAAAATGAGCAAATGTCCGTCCGCCGTCCAAAAGAATTTTTTTTTTTAAAACCTGAATTTTGGGTCAGGGATTTGTTTTTGGCTCTAGTTTGTCTTCAAAACGTTTCAGCCAGATCGGGCCAAATTTGGGGTAGGTAGGGGTCAAAATGTGCATTTTGAATTGTGAATTTTCGAGATTTTTGGCGATCTAGGCGTGTAGGGTATTGTTTTCGACTAAATTTTGGAAGTAGAATCCAATGAGACGGGTCCCGGAACGATTGGCGCCCACCAGAAGAGGTTATGGGTCAGAATGGTTATCTATCTACCCATTTCGAATGTGTGTTTTCGAGATATTTGGTGCCTAAGCGTGTAGGGTATCATTTTCCACTAAATTTTGTACCCTGAATGGAATGGGTCTCCAAGCTCCTGGTCCGAGGAATAATCAATCCCTGAGAATGAATTTGTTGCGTTTTTATTTAAATCTTTTTTGGTCTGGACACGTGTAATTTTGTTGATTATAAGCCAATTATTCTCATTTTGCTGCTTGATTCAGGAGCGGAAGAAAAAAACGCTGCAGATTCCTCCTTTAATATTGATCATTCCTTCGTGCAAGATTGATTATGGGGAGAACAGTGAGTGTGGAGTGTCCTGAAGTCACTCTTATAAACTCAGCGTCCAACATTTAATAAAAAATGATACCCCACACGCTTAGATACGTTTTTTATGGTAGACAATTTTCAAAAAAACCTAAAATTGTGGTCACGGACCCGTTCTCGGCTCTAGTTGGTCCTCAAAACATTCCAGGCGATCTATTTTGACAATGGGTTTTTGATATTTTTAGCGATCTAGGCATGTGGGGTATCATTTTTCACTAAGTTTTGGACGCTGAATCGTTTAGAATGAGTCCGGAACACTCCACACTCACTGTTTTCCCCCATGCACTTGATCCATGGGTTTTGATCTAGACATTATGAAACGTCCAGTAAAACATTTTGGGCCCAATCAGAGATGGTCAAAGCCCTCCCCCTCCTCTTATGACCTTGATTGATTGATTGAATTGTTTTATTTATCCACCAGGGAAGGTTAGGGCCTAGTGGCCCTCTCTTCCACCTTCCCTGGCTCATAATAGTTTCTACAATTAGTCTTCAAACAGAGATATAATAATATAAGTAAAATGAAAAGAATACAGTTGCAGATGTAAATAAAAGAAAAATGAAATATTTTGTCTTCTTTTCAGACAGTAAACTCAAAGTTCGCTTGTTCATCCTAATAAAACACGTCCTAATAATTATCGCACTGTCGATTAAGTAACATCTTTTTAAAATTAGCTCTAAATGTTTCGGTTCTCGCATTTAGTTGAAAGAGTTCTGAGTGTGCGTTGAAAATTTTGCATCCTTGAACCACAAAGGAACGCTCGAAAGTTACTGTCCGATGATGGGGGATCTGCAGAGTTATTTCTTTTGTTCTGGTATTTCGGTGGTGGACCTCAGTCATCATTACAAAATCCTCGGCGAGATATGCTGGTTTCCTGTACTTCAGAATCTTGAAAACAGAGGTTGCGATATGTAGTTTCTTCAGTTCTCTAATTTTCAGTAGACCGAGTTTTTGAAATGCAGGGGTGATGTGCTCATCTACTTTCATGCGTAAGATGAAGCGGACTGCAGCGTTTTGGGCTCTTTGCAGTTTGTCGAGGTCTTGACTTTTCAGATCCGTGAGGGCAGTAGCAGCGTAGTTGAATGTTGGAAAAACCAGCGACTGAACTAGTTGTTGCCTCACGTAAGTTGGGAAGTCTATAGCAAGGCGGCGAAGCTGATAAAGGCTCTTGTAAACAGAGCAACACATGCTGGAAACTTGCTTATCCCAAGCTAAAGACGATTGACAGGTGATCCCTAAATTCTTCGCTTCGCTTACGATGTCCAGTGAAGTTCCTCCATATCTCAAGTTCAGCTCCGAGTCATTGACTTTGAGCAGCAGCTTAGGGCAGCCAAAAAGCATGCATTTAGTCTTGAGCTCATTTACCCTCATTCCATGGTCATCACACCATATCGCCAGTCTCGCCAACTCTTCATTAAGTGTGAGTATGATTACGTAGGTAGATTATTTTATGAATAACCAACCAAAAAATGGCAGACAATGCTTTTCATTAAGGCAATGATTTAGATGATCCTTGGAGAGAGGGCACCAAATTACGGCCATTTTGCCACTTGTATCATTGTATCATTGTTCTAAAACGCCTTTGAAAGTACTGGTTGCAAACTAGTTGGACGGTAATATCTTGAATTATCTTATATCTTAAAGCGAATCGTGAACTTCTGGTGTCCTTGGTGTTTCAACCCCTAAATCCTTAATCTGTTTTCATTATTTCTATCCGTACTTTTCATAATCTCTCCGAATTTTCAGAACTATTTACGCTATCACTTGTCGCTCTTGTTATTTGCCATTATTTTAATGAATAAATTCCCTATTAATTCTTTGTTAACAATTTTCGATTCCAGATGAGACTTTTGGTTGATTATTCCTTGAATCTCCTGAATCCCTTGAATTATCAACCTATGTTTTTAGCAGAAAATGTGTATTTTTGAGAATAGATTTTCGGCGATTTAGGCATGTGAGGTATCATTGTTGAATAAATTTTGGATGCTGAATCCAATGAGACGAGTCTCGGAACGATTGGCACTCACCGGAAGAGGTTATGTGTCAGTAGGGGTATCTACCCATTTCGAGTGTGTTTTCGAGATTTCTGGTACCTAGGCGTGTGGGGTATCATTTCCCGCTAAATTTTGGACGCTGAATCGATTAGAATGAGCCTCCATGTTCCTGGTCCGTTTTTTAGCGTCAAATTTAGCGTTTTAAGGCTCAAAATGGTCTAACTTGTTCGTTACAGATCCTCGAGTCAACGAAGAAACGAGGAGCGGCCGATCGAGAGATAATCTACTTGAAAGATAAACCAGCCGACGAGCCGATATTCACTGAAGAAGACTTCGCCAGATTTGAAAGAGAGTACGAGGACGACAGCTGAATGAAGGACTCAGATCGCGGCGCTCTTCTAGTTGCTCTCTCCGGCGTTGCTTACATTTTAGCCACGCTTTGGTGTATTTTCACTCCAATTTTTCCGTATTTAGCGGGACTCTTCCCACCAGTCAAGTAAGTACGAGATGTATTTCCCTGCTACTTTACGCTTTATGGCAACTACCTCTCTTAGACTGCAAAGCGAACAGAATATGTATCTTTGTTTAAAAGTGAGGCACATTATGTATTTTGGCTTTGTTACTCGGTTCGTTCGAGTGCATGCCAAACGAGAACCCAATTCTCGTACATTACCTTTTTTTTTTTTTTTTTTTTTTTTAAATTTAATGCAGTCTCTGTGGGTTGTATTAAGTAGACAGGCTGAGTTTCGTTAGGATTATTTAATGTAAATTATTTGAAGAAAGGTCAGTCTTACCTAACATATTTGCGTAGTGGGCGAGATTTCGGCCCGTACACGGCAATAATGTCAAGCCAACTAAAGGAGCTGAGGACATTTTGTGGGTATAACTTGCAATCTAGGCATGGGGTGGGTTATCATTTTTGACTAAATTATGGACGCTGAGTCGATAAGAATGAGTCTCCACGTTCCATGAGGAATAACCAACCCCTTGTGGAAACCCGTTACCCCCCCCCCCTCATTGGGAACTGCGCACCTCACTATCAATTTGTGAGAGTGGAGAGTTCTTGTTGAGTAGTTTTCTTTCTATGCCTTAAACCTAATTTTACCCTTTTCTCCCCCAGTATTTTATGAGTGGACTCCTGAATAATTTTCCTTGAACACCATTCGCTGCCATATTTGGCTGATTGTTGCCTAAAACTGAAGAACTGAAGTCCAAAATAGGGAGTGGGGAAGTAGTATTTCGAGGTCTACTTTCTTATGTATGTTTGATCGGTGGGTGTTCCTCCTCCAGATTGGTATATCCCTCTCTAGATTTTGCTTGAAGCTATGATTGGTCAAATTTGGTTGATTAGGTACTTACTATCTATTGGGGGAAAAATAAGGGTTCAAAAAAAGTACTGCAAAAGTGGGTATTGACACATTTTTTTTGGCCTAAGCAGCTCGTGTTGCACATTTTGTGGAATTCGGACGATTTACGCTCACTGGGGATTAAAAAAAGGTATTTTTTATGGGAATATTGAGATGTCATAGAGCTTCGAGGTCTTGGGTGACCACTTGACGAGAAATTTGGATACGTTGTGATCTGGGGGGGGGGGGGGGGGGTAGTTCCAAAATGGGTATTTTCATTAGTGGCCTCCTGAATAATACGCCTTGAACGCCATTTGCTACCAAATTTGGATGATTGTCGCTCAGAATTGATGAGAATAAGCTCAAAAATTGCAATTTCGAAATGGTGGTCTCGATATCACAAATCTTATAAGCGACCAAGGATCGGGATAGGAATTTAGAAATTTGTCATCCACCAGAAACTACTCCGGTTCAATTTTTTAGTTGGTTATTCCTTAAATTCCGATTCAGCCCAAAATTTCCTTCTAGATCAAAATAAGCACTGTCCGTCCGCCGTCCACGCCGATTTTGGTAGTAGAAAATTTTCTAAAAATCTGAAATTCGGGTCAGGGATTCGTTTTTGGCTCTAGTTGGTCCTCAAAACTTTTCAGTCCAATCAAACCAAATGGGGGAGGGGGAGGGGGGTCAAAATGTGTATTTCCAAACATGAATTTTCGATATTTTCAGCGATCTGGGCGTGTGGGGTATCATTTTCGACTAATTTTTGGACGCTGAATCGATTGGAACGAGTCTCCATGCTCCTGGTCCGAGGAATAACGAACCCACGTAAAAGAATTTGCAGCGTTTTTCATCTTAATTAATCATTTTTTCAAGTGGTATTTTGAGATTTTTTAGGTCTACGCGATTGTAGATATTTTTAATCGGAGGGAAGTGGCCTTCCTATTTCACTCATATCAGTCGGTCGTGTTTTGCTCAAATCCTGATAAGAGTCATTGTGCCCCCCCCCCCCCCCCCCTATTTGTTACGTAAAACCATAATCGGCTGAAATCCCTGCCTACGAAATACGACATAACGTTGAGATAACGTTTTTATCTGAATTTGTTTGTTTAGTTTTTCTACAACAAATAAGTTATTCTCGGTTGTGTTTTGCTCAAGAAAATTAAATAATATTCTTCGCCCTTTGTTAATGGCGATCAACTTCAATTTCTTGCGGTGTCGCGGTCGAATGAATTGTTTTTAAACGTTTTTTCTTCGTTATGACGATTTAGTGCGGTGAAATTATATAAGTTGTATGTAGGGAACAGTAATTCATTGCACATTTCCAACTTCGTCAGGTATTATCTGCTCTTTTTCGGAACTTGCGGCCTGATATTCATTGGGAGCTTGTCTTTGATAACGATCTACGCCTTGTGGAAGGGTTAACCGAGTAATCCATCAACACCAGGAATGCCTTGGTTCGTTCTTGGTCTGTCTGGCGTCACTAACAGCGGTACGTTTACAATTTTAAAAATATTCGTCTCAAATGATTTGTCAATTGACCTTATAATGATCGATTTCTGTTTTTTTATTAGGGAAAACAACGATAAGTTCGAGATTGATTGAAATGTACCCAAATACGGTATATATCAAGCAAGATGATTACTTTCTACCAGAAGATGACCCTAGGTGGGTTCCATAACCTAAACAGCGCACGAATTCATTTTAGTCGAGCCTTGAGCTGCCATTTTGGATATTTTATGCTATCAAATTTCCTCATCAAAATTCTACTACTCATGAATTTTCCTTTTTTTTTTTCAATGAATAAAATTATATATTTTTTCAGCCATAAGTTAATTATGTTAAATATGAATTAATAGTGATCCAAGTGGAGAAGGGGCTGATATAGAAATTAATGATGAAGAAAATCAATGATGGTGAGTACCCATGGGTCTGAAATTGGTCAATTTTTGTTGTCCATGACTATGAAAGGGGAAGAAGGTGTAACCCCACCCAGAAATAAGGTAGAAGATGAATTTTTTTTGAAGAAGCTACTCGCTGAATGGTGACGTCACAACCTGTGTAAAAAAGTGAAATGTTGGCTACACTGGAGACTAGGCAGAGAATTACAACAGCAGTCCATTCCTTCCAGGGTGCTGCGCTCTGGCGGACAACTGTAGACAAATGATAGTTCCATCCCCTTGTTTTATGATGAATTGAATGCTACTCAAATTTTCCTGATTCATCAGGTTAAAGTAAACCCACTGTTTACACAAAAAAAAAAAAAAAAAAAAAAACCGTATGAAAAAAGGTGTTTTGGAGAGTATGAACCTACATCACTTTTGCTTAAAATCAAAATTGTTAATTTTTAAAAATTGAAGACAATTTTGTGACATCAGCATTTAGAGTTTCCCTCCCTGCCCCTGTTGAGACAAGCCATGTGATCCCAACCCTCTTGATCTTATCACTATCATTGGTTTCAAAAACGCCCGCAGCTGCGCTTTGTTCAGTATTTTATCTGGAGTGACCTGACTTCTTTGCTTCTTGTTTACAAAGGTTTGTTTATAACAAAACCAAGGGGATGAAACTTTTGCTGGCCTACAGTTGTCCCCTAGAGCGCAGCACTCTGGAAGGGAAGGACTATTGTTGCAATTCTTTGCGGTTTTTGTCTCCAGTGTAGCCAACATTTTACTTTTTCACATGGGTTGTGACGTCACCGTTCAGCGGGTAGCTTTTTTGAAAAATCCATAATTGACACTGTCTGATGTATCTGACTTTCCCCTTTCCTAGTATGTTATGGACGTAATTGTAAAACAAAAATTGACCAATTTCAGACCCAAGGTACACCCAATTACAAAAATTGATGTTTTTAATTAAATGTTAATTGCAAACTTTTTCTAAAATTTAATGAATCGTGAATGCTACTCAAGTTCCCCAATTCTGTAACAACAAAAAAACTCAGAATTACATACTTGAGTTTAAGCAAACCTGATATGCCTGCATTTTTCCACTAGGAATTTCCCTAGTGGTTTAAATCAATGCCATTGGAATTCAAGTAAATTTATGCTGTTAAACCAATATCTTCGCTAATCACGTCACAGTTAGCCCTCTGTGTGCATTATTTACCATTTTCTTGTCGAGTGGATGTCTCTGTAGGGGTATTCATGGTCTTGCTAATTCGACATCAAGTGGCCGATTTTGATCAAATATCAAAATGGGTTTTATCAAGAGAATCAATGCGCTCAATCAATTTCAACGGTAGAATTGCATCGCAGCGGCAGCTTCATTAAACATTTTTTATGTTTATGTACTTAGGTTAGTTTAGGGCGAATTCCGCTAGGAGCGATGCGCGTAATTAGAGATTGTTTTCGAAGGATGAACTAAGTGATGAATTGCTACTTCATACATTTAGCGATTTTCGACGATTCGATTTCCGAAACAGACCATGAATACCCCGAATGGGTTTTATTATGAGCCATTATCGAGCAACGTCAATTAACGAAGTCTATAAAAGTACTAAGGGGTCTCTGCTTGTAATAAAATGGAACTTGGTATGGCATATATTTTATTCAAATATTTTGTACGAATTTTTCTTCATTTCTAACTTAAGCAGACTTTAGTGGCCTGTAGTTACAAAATTAGCGACCTCTCCAGGCCATGACTCCTCCTTCAGCCTGGATCACTTACTAAACGAATTATTCACAATTTCTCCTTCCATTTGGCAGCCCAAAAGGCGTTTCCACCCCTTGCACCTTTTAGCTTTTCAACACTTGTCATCTTTTCCTAGTTGTGCGTCCTGTTTCATGTTGTTCCACATGTGCAGACACGTGATTATTCACGGCCTAGGGCATCAAAATTGGGAGCTCCTCTCCGCTGTCGACATGGACCGGATGGTTGGTGACGTTCATCGTGCTAAAGCTGTGTAAGTTGAATCAAATTTACGTGAATTTAATACATTGGATTCCCTGCTCGGGCAAGTTTGAATTTCGAACGGGTTCATTCTTGTTCTCTATAGAAATTGTGAGATTTATTTTAGAGAAATTGACGATGCATATGGCTTCCATCGAGCCCAAAATTCCGTCTACACACGGTTTTGGTTGGTTATTCCTTGAATAATCAACCATGTCTTCATGCAAAAAGTCTCCGATTCGGCCCAACACGGTTTTCAAGGTGTCTAGATCAAAATAAGCGAATGTCCACGCCGGTAGTAGAAAAATATTTAAAAACCTGAAATTCGGGTCAGGGACCCGGTTTGGCTCTAGTTGGTCTTCGAAACTTTTCAGCCCGACCGACCAAATTGGGGGTAGGGGTCGAAATGTGTTTTGAAAAATGAATTTTCCAGATTTTTGGCGATCTAGGCGTGTGAGGTATTACGTTCGACTAAATTTTGGATGCTGAATCCAATGAGACGGGCCCCGAAACGATTGGCGCCCACCGGAAGAGGTTATGGTTCGAAATGGGTACCTATTTCGAAGGTGGGTCTTCAAGATTTCTGGTCCGTAGACGTGTGGGTTATCATTTTACACTAAATTTCAGACCCTGAATCGATTGCAATGGGTCCGGGACCCTCCACACCCACTATTTCTCTCTTGTTGAAGAATTAGTCTCTATGCGCCTGGTCCGAGGAATAACCAACCCTTGTAACAGAATTTGCAGTGTTTTTGTTCTTTATAGAAATTAGGACGTTTGTTTTAGAGAAATTGGCGATGCATTTGGCTTCCAAGAGCCCGAAATTCCGTTTACTCACGCACTTCTGTCCTTTCGCTCTAACTTGAGTTCTTCAACCATTATGATTCATAACCACTTCACCCTCTAAGGGCGCCAAATATCCGAGACTAATCCGTTTCTCACCTACAGAAATCCTCCTGACAAACGGTTACTGGTTCTTGACGGGTTCCTTCTCTTCGAAGATCCCCGTATCCTTCCTCAATGTGATCTCAAAATCTACTTGGACTTGGACTACGACACGTGTCGCAGCCGGAGAGCGCAACGCGTCTACGAACCACCAGACGTCCCTGGTAAGTACCAACCACCGATAATACTCCGGTGATACTCCTTTTCGTGACAAAAACCGGTTTTACTTCACCCCGTTCCGATTTTAGGTTATTTCGAACAAGTGGTCTGGCCTGAAGCGCAAGCCGCCAAACAGCGTATGCTTTCGCGCGACAGCAGCATAATTGTACTCGATGGTAAACTCCCACCTCAGGTTATTATCGACATCCTCCGCAAGCTCATTAGAAGGCTAGTAGGTATGTGTGTTTACACCCTTAGATGTAGAGCATAGACTATAATTATAGTGTCTCCCGTTGAGGCAAAGCGTAGCTTAGTAGATCATCCATGATAACATGAAAGCTATTAAAACCGCATGACTAGCCTTTGTGGAAGAAATAACTAGTTAGTTTTGATTTCTTTAGCTAGTTTATTGTCTAGCTAGAGGCGAATTTCCGCTGATGTTTTAATTGGGTATTCATGGTCTGTTTTGACAACCGAATCGTCGAAAATCGATTGTCAAAAACGATATATCTATGAATTTCCTGCTTTATTCATCATTCGAATCTTCAAAAATCGAATTACGCCTGTCGCTCCTAGCAGAATTAGCTCTAAACGAACCAAAGTAAACAGACTGTAAGTTGCTCTGTTTCATATTTTGGTTGGTTTTCATGCAGAAAGTCAACATCTCCAATTCAGCCCAAAAATTTTTTCTGGATGTTTCAACGTGTCTAGATCAAAATTAGCAAATGGCCGTCTGCCGTCCAACTCCAATTAGTAGTAGAAAAATATCTGAAATTCAGGTCAGGGACCCGCTTCCGGCTCTAGTTGGTCCTCGAAAATTTTCAGCCTGATTGAACCAAATTTGGAGGGGTAGGGGTCAAAATCTGTTTTTCTACAAATGAATTTTCGAGATTTTTGGCGATATAGGGGGGTATTATTTTCTACTAAATTCTGGAAGCTGAATCCAATGAGACGAGTCCCGGTACGATAAGCGCCCACAGGAAGAGTTTATGGGTCAAAATGGGTACCTATTTTGAGTGTGGGTTTCTGAGATTTTTGGTACCTAGGCGGGTGGGGTGTCATTTTCCATTAAACTTTGGAGGCTGAATCGATTGGAATGACTCTCTATGCGCGTGGTCGAGTAATAACCAACCCCTGTGAAAGAATTCGTTGCGTTTACATCAATTAAGTGTAAAAAGTGGTGTAAAAATGTTTGATGGAGCTGCCGCTAAAATCGTTGCTGCATTTTGACGTCAAAATGCGCTAATTAATGCCGTGGACATATACGGGGCGCATGCGCACTGACTTTTCCAATTGCTCATTTTGATATTCGACCAAAATCGGCGGTTCAACGTTGAATTAGCCAGACCATGAATACCCCTATTGCTAGTCCCATAAAGGGAAACAGTTTCTGCAGTTTATGCTACTGTCCCGCATTTCATTCAAATAAGACATCTCTTTTTCTTCAATCCTCACTGAAGTGAATGGCTTGTCTATCACATATCATCTGAACAACATAATGTACAATGTCTCCACTTGAATTTTCAGGTAATGACGAGCTTGGATGACGAAGACGTCCTCGAAGTAAACTACCGAAACGTTGACCTTCGAATCGAAGAACCGACAAATGTGTTCAGTTCTCGGACTATCATTTCAAAAAGTGATTTCGCATTGCGGTCTAAACTGGCCGACGTATGTCCTGCTTAAAGTGAAACGCCCACGATAGATGTAGGATAATTACTAAGTACGAATAGCTCATAGGATCGTAACTACACATTATTATTAAAGGTGTTGTAAATTAATTGTAACACATAAAAAGCACAATCGTTGATATTGTTGACGCTGGAAATAACCTGCCCTCGTCCAGCTCAAATTGTTGTCTGTAGATGTATTTTCTGCTATCGCAAAGTGATATTTGTATCATTATTACACGTTAATTTGTACGCTGACGTTTTTGAAAGTTATATTTTTTACCCTATGCCTCATCGGATTAATCTAAATGGCTCTTATGGTGAATATAATTTAATCTGGAAGAAAAACTAAAAGTCGGTGAAGAGGAAAGAGGGAAAATCTCTAAAATTTTGTCGCCATAAGTATGGTTTTGAAGTGACACTAGATTGCCATTCCTTTCTGCTCGTTTTATTGGCAACATTGTATTATTGTCGGCTCTGCCGGCGCTTGTTGTAACTATGATTTGTTCACCGGTAAGCGTGGTGAGAGATTATCTGGCTATTCTAGTTAAACGTCCCAACATGAATTCATAGTCCTAGAACCATCAGAGAGTTTGTATTTGGAGTATAAGGTTGGATATTTCTAGGCCCACTGTACCAGTGATGTTGAAAACCATACACCACAGTAACTGCATGTGCTTGCTTAGTTTTCAGAGTTCCTTCTTCCTTAATATAGTTCCTGAGTATATTCTGTGGTTTTCATGTTATATGTAAAGCTGTTTATTGTGAAACGAATTCTTTTTCGGACATTTCTTAATCACACAGAGTTCCAAGGAAATTGTATGGAGAAGTATGAACTGAACCAATATCGCCACAAAAATTTAGGTAGTCAGTCATTAGGCTAAGCTTAATTTAGAGTACATTGACTGAAGGTAAGCGATTTGTATTGTAAATCATTCAATATGAACAAAATAATACCAAAAAAAGATTCAAGACCATCATCACCTCTCAGACAGGTAGAGGGATTTTCTGAACGCTCTACTGGTCCTCCTGGGTAGTAATCGTATTGAAACATGCCTTTGGAAAGAAAAATACGAATAATGATGCCAAAATAATAGTAATGGTTGAACAGTCCTTGGATGAAACATTATTGCCAGTACCCTCCCAAATCTGGGCTGATTGGGGTGAAAATTTCAAGGACCAGCCAAATCCACACTAGTTCCCTAACTGAAATTTCAATTTTTAGTCAATTTTCAACTACTAAGTACGGCAGACGGTCATTTCAATGTTAGATCTAGACATCATAAAAATGAATGTCAAATTTTGGTGCTAATCAGCGAGATCGCCCTCTGGCAAGAAAACTTTGGTTAATTATTCAAAGAATATATCCTCCGAACCTAATTTTCACCTATTTCCTACTCCTGTTGTTTTATAATAGTACAACTGTGTTTTATTTTAATAACAATACACTAAAACAAAATGAAAATTTAGAACCATGGATTTGGTGTGGTTTCTCTTGGCTGTCGAAAGAGCGCGGTAAACTCGTTCCTCCGTGCTTTGTTATTGAGAGACATGCGGTTCTTCTCCATCACTTTGTGTCTTTCATTTCGAGCCAGTACAAATCATTATGAGCTATCAACTACCACCTCACTAGTGATTGTTTTGGTTGATCAGTCTTCAATATTTATCGCTTTTTCCTCTTTTCTGCCGCATTTTGTGTGTTTTATCTTATAAAATAACTTCATTTCTTCCTCACATTCATCTTTTAATCTATTAGCCGCGTTCGTAGTCCTTTGCTGGAACATTTTCAATCAGCCAAACATTCAGGAAGATCACGTGAATCGTTGAAATGACAGAATAGAGTTACGTGAAGTCTATGAATGTCAAGTTTTAGCTAAATTAAACCGCTCATTAAATAGTGAAATAATGACGTGTCACAACAAAGACGGATTTTCCGACTTGAACATTTCGTCGCCGGATAAAGTTGGTGATTTTTGGGACGTTTTCGACTCTTTTCACATCCGCAACGTTGCGTTCAACCAGGTCGTCGATTTTTCGGATTTGGACGATAAAAAGAAGAAAAAAGGCGACAAAAACGAGGATTTACTACCCGAGCCTATTCGAGTCACCGTGCCGAAGAAATACGAAGGGAAAGTCACCGTTTTGCATAGACTTACTTTGAAATTTTCCGAAGTGTCTCAGTGGTATAGGATCATCAAGTCGCCTAATTTTAAAAAATACCACATCATCGGCGCATCTCCTCAGACGCAACACGCTCTTCAACACGCCTGCTCGTCAAATGAAATCGATTTGATCACGTACGAACCCGAAAATAAAGTGCCGTGGAAAATAAGTCGAAAATTGTACAAAATGGCTGTAGAGAGGATGATATTTTTCGAAATTCCCTACGTGCCAGCAATAATGGACTCGAGCTGTCGTAAAAACACCATAGCTTTGTCCCACTCGTATTTCACTGTCGGTAAATCGACGAATTTAATCGTTTCGAGCGGAGCGACCAAATCGTTTTACCTTCGCTCCCCTATGATGTCACGTGTTTGTGCGCCGTTTTCGGCCTCAGCGAAAAAGTCGCTCTGAGAACTCTGTGGCAAAATCCGCTGCTGCTGATGAGTCGTGCTGAGAACAGGAGGCAGGGCAAGTCTGTCGTGAGTATCATCAGAAAATTGGCCGACAGCAGCGACTCTTTGACGTCGGACGACCAAGGGGACGAGGCTCTCAAAGTGATTTCTGTTTAAAAGTGCCATATTCATTCGTGGGTTTGTTTTCTGATAAGAACAATACGCATTGTGCTCGCAATATAGTAATTAAACGCATCTCATTCAATTGGTTTTCTCTTTTCCACTATGGTGTTCCTTACTACTCCATTATTTCATCAGATTGGGTCTACATTTATTAAGCTTTGTATGAAAAACTAAAACGTTCATGTAACCAAATTGGTGTGTTTTAATGACACAAAACAAACCAATTTGAATAACAACTGGGACTCATTCAAATCAGTTCAGCGTCCAAAATTTGTTGGAAAATGATAGCGCAATCTCGAAACCACATTTTCAAAATACCCATTTTGACCCAAAACCTCTTCCGATGGGCGCCAACCGTTCTGGGGCCCATTTCGTTGGATTCAGCGTCCAAAATTTAGTAAAATATGATACTCCACACGCCTAGTTCTCCAAAAGTCCCGAAAATTGAGTTTTAAGAACACATTTTTACCCATACCCTCCCCAAATGTGGTTCGATTGTATTAACATGTTTCAAGGACCAACTACGGCTGGAAAGAAGTCTCCGACCTTCAAATAATAAAAGGACAGATATCCATGACAAAGAAACGTTTTCAGATGCCCTGGATCAGATTTATGATTTTTTTTTTTTTTTTTTAAATTTTCAATCTAAAAAATGTTGAGAGCATTGAAATAGCTTCATTTTTCTTAAAAAATGTTGAAAACGTCCTTCTTGATTCCATGTAAAAACCTCCCAAATCGCACTCTTAAAATTTTTGAATTTTCGCTTAATTAATTCACTTATTATTATTCCTCCAATGGCTGAGAAAATCGATTAAGATCGGTTAGGCCCCAATTAATTGGTGCAATCGATTTCAGGTAGCTAATTCATTCACAGGGGTTCGTTATTCCTCGGACCAGGCGCATGGGGACTCATTTCTTCAACATGGGGGAAACGGTAGGTGTGGCAAGTCCTGGACCCATTCTGATCGATTCAGGGTCAACCATTTAGTGGAGAATGATACCCTACACGCCTAGGTACCAGAAATCTCAAAACACATTCGAAATAGGAAGATAGATACCCGTTTGGACTCATAACCTCTTCCAATATGCTCCAACAAAAATTTCCAAGTTTTTAAATCCTTTTTACCTATTCAATTTAGAAACCCTTCAAAACGTAATCCAGAAAATTTTGAATTTTTCTTTAATTAATTCACTCCATAACATTCTTCTGTCTGGAAGAATCGATTGAAATTTAGGCCCCAATTAATTGGTGCAATCAATTCGAGGCCGCCGGTGAAAAAATTTATTCCATAATCGTTTTTGTGATACGATTTGACTTGAATTTGAAATGGCGAATCTGCTGAATAGTTAATTAAACGCTCGCTAGGTAGCTCTTACAATCCCTTCTCCGTGCGTCGGGCAACAGGTTCCCTTCGACACAACCAGTGATAACTAACTTGATAACGCATCACAGATCAACCACAAACCCCATCAGTCGGTTTGCTTCTGCCGTTCGGTGAGTTGACACCGCAAATGTATTTAGACTTTTTTGTTTGATTTAAAAAATGTTTGTACTTGAATGTGTCGTTGCTGGACAAACAAGGCCTGAATTTGTAAATGGAAAATGGACCATGCCTGTCCACTTAGAATCGGCTAGCATTTGTCAGTTGTCCACCCAGAGACAGTAAGGCTGTTGGTGGATTCAAAATAGCGGAGAGTTTGGGCAATTCTCAGTTTCAATTTTGACGGGAGTCATCTCCCGTTGTCACAATTTTTGCGAACAAGAGATAGATATGGTCAGGAATAGTCTTTTATTTCTACGAAAACTGTATGTTCATTTCCACTAGTCTCTGGCGACGAGATTACATCCGCCCTCATTTAGTATACTTCTGATGCCGAATCATTCGTTTTTCCAGAAAATGACAGTTGGAGACCGTGACGTTGAAACCATCGACTTTTACGAAGGTGAGTGCTGTTATACAAGTAAAATTGGTTCCAGACAGAATGTATGCTCTGCCATCTTCCTCGACGTCACTCAAACGTTTGGCACAAAGGGCTCTATTATAAACTCCAAAGATGCTCCCGCAAAGTATGCACAGCTCTTAAGATCCTATTTATCAAGCCGATATTTCCACCTGAAACATGAAGATGCCTATTCGGAACCCAAAATGATTAATGCTGGAGTGCCACAGGGGATACTTGGGCCACTCTTGTTTCTCCTCTACACCAGTGATCTACCTGAAAATGACAAAAACACGACAGCGACCTTCGCCGATGAGACGGCAATTGTGGCTGTGGGAAACAACAGTGAAGAATCAAGGTCAAAACTCCCGAATTGAAGAATGGACAGCCAAGTGGAGAATTAAAACGAATAAGGCCAAGTCAGTGCACGTAGACTTTACCAACAAACACTGCAAATTCCTACACAGGGGTTGGTTATCCCTCGGATCAGGAGCATGGAGACTAATTCTAATCAATTCAGGGTCCAAAATTTTGTGAAAATATGTACTCCACACGCCTAGGTACCAGAAATTTCGAAAACGCACTTTCGAAATAGGTATAGGTATATCCATTTTGACCCATAACCTCTCCCAGAGGGCGCCAATCGCTCCAGGATTTGTCTCATTGGATTCAGCGTCCAATATTGAGTCGAAAATGATACCCCGCACACTTAGATCGCCAAAAATCTAGAACACGTTTTTGGTAGAAGAATATTTGGGAAGGCATGGGTAAAAAACGTGTTTATTGGGACTTGTTGTGAACTAGGGATGTGCAGTATCATTTTCCACTAAATATTGGATCCTCCATTGAAATGGGTCCCGGAACGATTGGTGGCCACTGGATCCACTGTAAGTGAATATGACTTCAAATGGGTACTTACCTACCTATTTTGAGAATGGCTCATCGAAATTTTCGGGTACTTTGACGTGTGGGGTATCATTTTCTATTGTATTTGGGGCAGCAAATCCATTTTTGAGCCCCGAACACTCACTCTTTCCTCTATACTATTGCTCTGAGAAATAGAGCATAAGTGATAATAAACAATTTTTACGATAATTTGCCGCGTTTTAGGGCATGTGAACAACAAAATTTAACTACTTCTGGATTTTAAAGCGGTTGGTTACTCTACATAACGACCTTTTAAACAGTAAAATCGGTTAACTCTAAGCAATTTTCGCCTGCTTTATCTGGGCATATAATATGGTGGACAAAGTAGCAAAGTATTATGTACCTATATTTTTACTTTTATTTCAGGACTTGATTACAGAGGAAAAGAAGTTGTCCGAGTGAGTTCATTTTAAAATGAATAAATAATAATTTTTAGTAAGTGTACGCTGTATTGAAATTTGACCTTGAAAATCAGTGAATTAAAAAACACTTTCGTTCTTTCAGATAAACGTCTCTGAGGACATTTCACTTGAATAACACAGACACTACTGGTAGAGTCAAGTTTTTCGCTCGAAGGCAATACAAATCATGCAACAACAAGAACAATTTCAGTACCCAGATGCTAAATGGTGGTTTTAGATGAGGCACTGAGTCTCAAAACTTCCTTTTTTCGAACCAAGCGGTTGTGCAAAGAGTGATTCCATCCTATCAAAAAGACTTTTTTGATTGCTTCTATTCTTATTTTGTGTGGTTCATCCAATAACCACCATTGTGCTTAGAATTGCCATTCATCTAACACCAACCTGGCGCCAACAAAACCTCCCTGCAGGTTATAAGACTACCATTAGAAGCAGCTCATACTTCTCCCTGGTATTGAAATACATTGATATCAATCTACTAATTTCTCATATCATTACAATGATTTGTCCTATTTTGTCAAAATAGTAAAATTTAAAGTAATTGATGCTGATTTCCGTTTTAGGTAGTGCTCTGAAACTGATTGATCGATTGGTAAGTCAAACTATTTACATACTTCCTCCACTTCTTCTTTGTCAAGTGCTTTCTCAATTATGATTGTTATTCTACGAGTTTTATCATTGGGGGTTTAATCCTGAATCTATACTGATTATCTGGAATGAGCTGGCGTTCTACTGAAAAATTCAGAAGTCTCTTATTGATGAACTCTTTCAAATTATTTTAAGGCAAATTGGCAGCAGATAGATTTAGCAACAGGACAACCTTATAAGATAGCGATGTCGATGTTTAAATTGTTTATTGCCAATTCTCAATTTGTCGTAATGTTTGTTACAGATCAATCTCCCTGAGCTGCCAGACGCGTTGCCAGGCGCTGATGAGGATGGTGCCCCTCCAAAGCCACTGCTTGGGGTTTGCAAAGCATTAGGTAGGAGACCGCATTGAGCATTTTTTCCCCTTAATAGAATTACTGGATTGCGATATCATGTCTGCGCCCTTGTACCCATTCCCACAGAATACACTCAACATTGAAAACTTCCATGGTTAGCAGCGTTCCCAGTGGCTGTCCACTGTAACTAACTGCATATGTCACTGCCAAAATGTCTGGGCCTACAGTATCCCTTAGTTGTCTTATGTACAGATCTTCTGTAGACTGATCTGTTTTTGTAGGAATTGTGCCTTGTTGTGTCCCAATTGAGATTCTTAGAGATACACTAACCAAATTTAAGATGAAAAAATTATGTACAGATTTGATGTGGTGCCTGCCAGACACACTATTGTGATTATTGGTTCAGACTGATAACTACACAGTCAGCAAAAGTCAATGTTGGCAAAGGAAACAATTGAGAGACCTAAAAAACTTGGGATTTTCAAACAAAACAGCTCATTTACAGCAGAGAAACTTGAGGATTTTGAGTCTTATTCTGAGAGTTGAAACATTGGCTTGAAACAGTCTGCAAAACAACATATTGCAGGGTCCAAGACCAATCAAACACTGATAGCTGATTAGTTCAAATTGTTGTGCATCCCTGCAGTGCTGCTAGCAGTGGTTGTCCACCACACTACAAACAGTGACCTTGTTTCATCTATGAACTGAACCAGCCTGCCTAATCCAATTTTGTTGACAGTAACCTCAGCCACATATTGATTGCTGTGCCTAATAATCTATTTTTTATTTATTTATTATTTATTTTTTTTTTTCAGTTGACAACAGTTTGACGTTAGTATGGCACATGGGAAACCACTCCACTCCTCTCCAAGAACTTCGAAGATTCGAGTTGTGGACATGTGCCAAACCTTGTAACAGATGGGAAAAAGTTGGAGACATTCGTGCAATGGTCCTCCCAATGTCGGCAACACTATCCAATGTAAGAAGAGGAAAAATCAAGAGTTAGGCAATGTCAATTGTTGACTAATTCCGGCTAATTCCGAATCGCGCGATTTTCAGCGATTTTCACTTTATCTAAGCCTACGTACCCAAACTTGGCGGAACATCAAATTTTATTGGATAATTTTAGAAAAAATTGTTGTAAAGGTCTCATTGCTCAAGCAGAAGGTCTGCATTCTGATTGGTTATTCCTGGAATAATTGACATAAATATTTATGTTATGTATGGTGTCTCCTTCTCTTGTATCTGCCCCTCCTCATAGGAAGACTCCGAAGGATTCATCATAGGTGAAGATGATAGATTAAAACACCCACACAATATAACAAAAGGAAACTATTTTCTAAGAAAAGTCGAGAAAATCGAGTTGAAAATGAAATAAATGTTTGCCAATATCCTCCACAAATTTAGACCAATTGGGCTGAAAAGTTCCAAATACAAAAAGCCAGAAAACAGCCACTGACCAAAATTTTTGAATTTTAGAAAATTGTCTACTACTTCTGTAAAACAGCGGTCGGACTTTTGGGTTTTTGTTGGTTATTCCTTGAATATTATAATCCTATAGTCCGATTGCCTCTAAATTTGTCATTATACGTTTTACGATGTCTAGATCATAAACCCGAAATGTCCGTCCGCCGTCCACGCCGGTTTTGGTTGTAGAATATGTCAAAAAATTTCAACTTTGGTCAGGTACTTCTTTCCAGCTTTTATTGATCCTTTTCAGTCCCGATCCGACCCATTTTTGGGGAGAGCAGATGTAAAAGTGTCTTTTGAAACTCGATTTTTGGAATTTGTTGGGAATTAGAGAGATTTTTGGGTAGATAGGCGCGCGGGGTACCATTTTCCACTAAATTCTGGATGCTGATTCGATTGGAATGAGTCTGAAACACTCACTATTATCCCAATAATCTTGATCCATGGAATAACCAGCCATTGTGGAAGAATTTGCAGCATTTTTTAATTTGAGATGAATACATAGGAGTATAAACCGTAATACCTCAACTACATAAAAGTGAAAAAAAAAGAACCAAAGGGGCGAATCTAACATCCCGGGGCGGTCTAACATTCTTCATCTCCCTCCTTTATTGTGTGACATCAATCCTTATTATGTATTTATACAGTGAAGGAGATTCAGTCGAATGCATTGGTTTCTTTGTAGAAATGATGAATCTATTCGATCGCCGCGTTTATAATTTATTCGACTTTCAATCGTTGCAGATCCCTGACAACATGCAGTTCTACGCTATACGAGCTGTTGGCGTTAACGGCCGTTTCGGTCTCTTCTCAAACCCCTTGCGGTTTTACATTGAATTCTCAATAAAGGTAACTCGTTAGGTTCACTCTTTCAGTTTCTCCAGTCTTCTGGCGGATATCTGCTTCGTAATTGTATTAAAATAGGTATAAGGGTTGTGACAGTGTCTTGGAACGAAGAATCCACCCTACAATTCGACACAAGTGACTGTATGAGCTGTGAAGGTCTTCAATAAGGGTTCTAAGGCTGGTAGATGCTCCCAGTAAGGTCATGAATTTGCTCGAATATCGTAGATCAACAGGTTCCTGGTTTAGATCTGGGCGCAATCAGAACAACCTACAATGCAATCTTCATAGATGTGCAGGAATAGTCATACCATTACGCATAGTTATGATTGGTTATTCCTTGAATAAGGTTTGATCCCCTTTCGTCAAGCGATCGTGGTGGAGGAGAAACCGTAGGGGAATAACGAATGGACATTTTTAGTAAAATTAGGAAAATGTCAGGCTTATGTCAGAACCCTTATAGTAGTTCATTTCTTGTTCCAAAATGCAATCAAAATTAATCTTTTGAGCATTTTCCCAAAATGTGCCACTTTTTTTTACCTTTCCTCAAAGAAATTGTGGCTACGTATAAAATTCGACAAAAAAAATCTTTAATGTGAAATAATACAGATCAAAATATTTTTACAAATGGTCCTAAAATCAATTATTATTGCAAATTAGCTGTAGAACCCCTCTTGTCCTATAATTATTAGTGTTGTTTCCTAGTAAAACTATTAAAACAATTTTATCATTCCAGATACCGGTCTCATTGTTTTTTGGAATCAACGTAATTCTGTGATTGAATACTCTTAACGAGTCACTGAAAATTATAGCTGCTAGAGTTGGTGTGTAGATAATGATGAATTTCCATTATATTATGTGCAGAATGCATTTATTTTTATTTAGATTTATTATACGTATTTTATTTAAATTTGTATCTGTTTTTTAACCTACTTGAATATGATCAAGTTTGTCGTCAAGCTTCTGGTGCCAAATTTTCCATTCCCAAGTGCTAAGTGCTTCTTTCATTGATGGTTCCCTTTTTAGCTAAATGTTTTTACTAAATACAAGGCTTACATAGCGATGAGTAGGTTGACGTATGAATACGAAGTGTTCATTATCTGTGGAAATAGAAATTACGTTTGGAGGTGAAGGTTAGGTTGTAGAGTGAAAAGCCGCCATAAAATGATTCTTTACTTGGAGGTTAGGAGATTCGCTGTTCACTTCTTGGCCATACTAATTAAATAAATGTGCCACCTCCCCTTTTTTGTGTCAAATGTCAGATGTTCTGTACACAAAATGAAGATTGTATCTTAAACTGTGGTCATTAGCTAAGTTTTAGTGACATATTGTGGGCACCTCTGGTTACCTGGAGACAGAGAAGGCCTGAGAGCCTCTGCCAGGGGGTTGGTACAAAAGGATTTCTCACTGTCATTAAGCAGATGATGGTGAGTTATAAGCTGAACAAAAATAAAATTGCAGGGAGTGTAGGCTAATTGAGCTGATTGGTGGAGTGGCACAGTAGGTGGTGTACTAACCTAAACTTGTTGAGGTATCAGCTATGTTTATTTGGCTGCACATGATGGTCCATGCCCTATGATGTACTATGCGGTATTTGCATGGTCGTTGCTTATACAGCGGTATTATGTGTTCTTGCTGTTAGCAGCAGTGTGAGGGTAGTAGATGTTAGTTCCTTTAATACCCATTCAGAGACTGGCACTTATTAATTAATTAAATTAAACTAATAAACTGACTAATAAATTAATGAAAAATACAGAAAGAGTAAGTGGAGGGGCTGAAACATGGGGCGTCGTTTATAGAACCATTTCCCACAATTTTATGGCATCTTTCAAGTTCCTAACCTCATTGGCCTTCACAGCAAGCATCCTAACCTCCTCGATTGGCGGACATGAAATGATGTAGATCATACATCTATTTTCAACTTACTGCTCCAAAAGTTTCCCAATTGAGAGGTCGTAGACCACCAGCCACCACCACCAATGACTGCTTACTCCTTTCCACCATAATCATGATAGTCCTTTTTGCAGGAGTGTTCGACTCTATCCAATTCATATTGTACAGTTCCCCGTGGATTGAGTCACCCTGTAATCCACTCAATTAGAAATTCAACTGAATTTATTTTTGTAATTATAATTGAACATTGGAGAACAACTTTTAAATAATAATATGTTATGCAGTTTCAAAGACAGTCTTGGTATGTGTTTCTCGTACCAACTCCTTTATCTGTTCGGACTGAGAGCAGAGCATAGGCCATGTTTAGTATTTCAGCAATAATGAGGAAAGCTGCCTAGTGACAAAATGCTGGGTTTCCCTCCTCCCTGAAACCATTATTTCGCTCAAAGTGGCCTCATCAGCACCAATCAAAATTATTGCAGTATGTAATGATATCCACATAAATAATTACTCTAAATAATATTCACGAATGAGTAAAGATGGTCAGACTCACCAATACAAATGCCAGAAGTGACATGGCTATCAGAAGCGACCCCAGGAACAATGCGACTCCAGTTGGCCATTTAGCCATCTTTGCCAAATGCTTGAAGTGCCTGAAACGGACTGTTAGTTTACAGCGCTATCTATGATTGTGGTTATTACGAGTACGTGGGTATAGAAAAGAATTCAAATGTTTCTTATGCAATATATTCAAAACCTCGTTACTCAAATGTTCTTCCTCAATAATGATGAAATGCGGTGTTCATTTGTTTTAGAGCAAAAATAATATTATGGAGGTGTTTCCATATCCGTTGACATCAAACTGAAATTATCTGTATATTAAAGGTATATTTACCTGATTATGACTGTGTGGTGGTGAGCATTCATGCTGAGACATTTGTTGTAACATTTGAGATAGTGCGAGTCGTTCATCATTTCGTTTCTTTTCAATTTGTTTCCGCCAGTTTTTCTGTGAAGAATGTAGGCAATTCTATCTATTTTTCTGATCCTGTATATGAGGATTTTGAACTGCATACAAAGCGCCTGGCTGAAAAATATCAAAATCATGTCTGCACCTGAAAAAAAAGAGGATGTAATTGTTAGAAACGTTGCTAAAATCAATAAAATGGAGACATTAATTGTTGAGTTTCGACTGAGCATAGGAAAAAACTACTGTGTCCAGTCGTGAGGAGAGGGGTAGCATAATAGGCATGTAGATGGGGGTGAGGCAAAGCATTCAGGAAGACCAAAAGATGGTCAGGGACAACGGAAAAAACACTCAGAATAGCCAAAGGACAAACTGGGAATCATGCGAAAGCACTCAGAATGACAAAAGGATTGATGGTGACAAAGCTAAGCATTCAGATAGGAAGGCAAATCTGGATGATTGTGTGATTTGTTCGTATTGAGCGATTCCTCCTTACCTGAAACAGAGAAAGCAAGCACATTGGCTCCCAATGCTTGTGTGAGCACAGCTATCCAATGAGTCAGTCCGTTATTGATCTCCATGGGATACCACATTGGTACAGGCGTCAACATGTACACATCGTTCACGTATGACACATTCACACCTCGCCCGCTCAAATCGTCAATGGTAGATCCTGCCATGCAGCAAGCCGCTGTCATAGCTAAATATGTTGGCACGCAAATGAGCAGTATCACCTTCTGTGACCGCGACTTTTTGACCTCCTCGACCATTTCTGGAATGTCAAAATCATCTCCGTAGTCGTAAAAGTTGTTAGCCATTCCCTTGAAGAAGGCAATAAGCTCGGAACGGTTGAAGTTCATTGCAACGAGTATTGACATGGACAGAATGTCCAGAGCGGCCATATGCACTGACTGCGAAGCCGTGATGAAATCGTCCATTTGCAGCAGCGTCGTCATGACCAACGTGAACAGATAGAGAAGACAAGTGGTGAACAAGAAAAGTAGCGCGAACAAACTAAAAAACCTTGCTTTGGGCCTCATGTCTAAGAATACGCCTGACACATACAACAAGACGTGGAACTCCTTGTGTATGCATTTGTAAACGGCGTCATCCATTGAAGGTGACCCGTTACACCAAAGCAGGAAATTGTCTTTGATTTTTCCCCAATACTTTTCCATCCTGCTCAGCTCAGCCTCGTATTTTTTCCAGCACTCGACTCAACACTGACTTGTCTCTCACAACTTCTCAACATTGGCCACCTTTATTGAATAATGTAAGGCTTGTTTGAACAAGATCTTTCTAGGAGACGCCTATGTATGTTTGTTTCTTACTTCTTAATGAACTTGTCAGTCTCGTACATTTTTCAACTGGGCCTCGATTCTGTCATTTCTTCAGGTGTAAGGTGAGGAAGAATGATTAATATTCTGAGGCTTGCTCGCCTCGAACACAGTACGATCGATTCTGGTGGTCCACAGATATTCGATCTACTAGCATGCCTATTATCTTGAAAACTATTGGAAGCCTTGATTATTTCGATAGCAAGAATTCATGTCGCGTGTGTCATACATGTTTCTCAACTCTTCGAAAAGGCAAAGTACCAACTCTTGCTACATGTAACGGTTTTGTGTATCCAAAAAGACCTGATAACTTGCCCGATCTCGATCCTATAAGCGAGCAATTGATATCGCCTCGATTACCGTATTTGCAAATTCGAAAACTGACTTGGTACGGAGGTTGTCAGAAATTGTAATTAATGTTCAGAACGATGTAAATGAAACAGTTAAAATGCTACCTAGAAGTCTTAGCGATGGTCGGGTAATCAATGTTCACATTGCTAAGAATATGAAGTACAAGTCTGTATTTTATCGAGGTTATACTCGAAAATGTGTGATCAAGGCTTGGCTGGGATATCTGAAAGATACTCCAGTTGTACAAGAAATATAATGCACAAATTGACTCTGATATCTTGCAATATCTTGAAGTATTTTGCAGCCCTGGTTCATCTCAAGGTCACAGGCTTCAAAATGACTCGTTGAAATGTTGCATTCTTATACATGAAATTTCTGAAAGTTAGAAATTGTCTGTCGACTATACTATGTCTCTCGCGCGTAGTGCGAGGTCTTTGAATTTTGATTGCCAATTAGCTGTAGAGCCCATCTTGTCCTATAATTATTAGTGTTGTTTCCTAGTCAAAAACAAAACAATTTATAATTTAAACAATTTTATCATTCCAGATACCGGTCTCATTGTTTTTCACTGAAAATTATAGCTGTTAGAGTTGGTGTGTAGGCAATGATAAATTTCCATCATATTATGTGCAGAATGCATTTATTTTTATTTAGATTTATTATACGTATTTTATTTAAATTTGTATCTGTTTTTTAACCTACTTGAATATGATCAAGTTTAGTCGTCAAGCTTCTGGTGCCAAATTTTCCATTCTCAAGTGCTAAATTCTTCATTCATTGATGGTTTTCTTTTTAGCTAAATGTTTTAACTAAATACGAGGCTTACATCGCGATGAGTAGGTTGACGTATGAATACGAAGTGTTCATTATCTGTGGAAATAGAAATTACGTTTGGTGGTGAAGGTTAGGTTGTAGAGTGAAAAGCCGCCATAAAATGATTCCTTTACTTGGAGGTTAGGAGATTCGCTGTTCACTTCTTGGCCATACTAATTAAATAAATGTGCCACCTCCCCTTTTTTTGTCAAATGCCAGATGTGCTGTACACCAAATTGAGATTTTACTTAAAATTGTGGTCTTTAGCACAGTTTTAATGAGATATTGTTGGCAGCTCTGCTTACCTGGATGGCAGTTTCTATTGACTCAAGGCCTAATAGCCTCTGTTGGTTGGTATTAAAGGAGTTTTCATTGTCATTGAGCTGCTGATGGGGAGTTATAAGCTGAACAACACTATAATTGCAATTTACTACTGTTTGGCCCTGATGGGGTGCGCACTGATGATGAACTAACCTAAACTTGTTGTGCTACCAGCTATGTTTGTTTGGCTGCCTATGATGGACTACTATGCTGTTCTTGCTGTTAGCAGCAGTGTGAGGGTAGTAAATATTAGTTCTTTTAATACCCGCTCAGACACTGGCTCTTTGTACTTATGGGACAAAGCTGAGCATATTGATTGATTGATTTGTTGATATTCAATCCTTCAAAATTAACAACATTAGGCTTATAAATTAATTAAATTAAACTAATAAACTGACTTATAAATTCATAAAAAATACAGAAAGAGTAAGCCTGAACCAGGGGGCGTCGTGTATTGAACCATTTCCCACCACGTTAATGGCGTCTATCAAGTTCCTAACCTCATTGGCCTCCACAGCAAGCATCCTAACCTCCTCGATTGCAGGACATGAAATTATGTAGATCATACAACTATTTTCAACTTACTGTTCCAAATGTTTCCCAATTGAGAGGTCGTAGACCACCAACCACCACCAATGACTGCTTACTCCTTTCCACCATAATCATGATCGTCCGTTTTGCAGGAGTGTTTGACTCTGTCCAATTCATATTGTACAGTTCCCCGTGGATTGAGTCACCCTGTAATCCACTCAATTAGAAATTCAACTTTATTCATTTTTGTAATAATAAGTGATCAATGAACATTGGAGAACAACTTTTAAATGATAATATGTTATGCAGTTTCAAATGACAGTCTTGGTATGTGTTTCTCGTACCAACTCCTTTATTTGTTCGGACTGAGAGCAGAGCATGGCCATGTTTAGTATTTCAGCAATAATGAGGAAAGCTGCCAGTGACAAAATGCTGGGTTTCCCTCCACCCTGAAACCAATAGGTATTTTGATCAAAGTGGCCTCTTCAGCACCAATCAAAATTATTGCAGTATGTAATAATATCCACTGAAATAACTATTCTATTTTTAATTTTCAATATAAATAATATTTATGAATGAGTAAAGATGGTCAGACTCACCAAGACAAATGCCAGAAGAGACATGGCTATCAGAAGCGACCCTAGAACCAATGCGACTCCGGTTGGCCATTTAGCTATCTTTGCCAGATGCTTGAAGTGCCTGAAATGGACTATCAGTTTACAGCGCTATCTATGATGTTACAAGTATGTAATGTATGGAAAAGATGTCATGTTTCTGGTATTTAAAACAGTCGTTTCTCGTATTTTAAAGATGTTTCATATCCGCTGACATCAAACTGAAATTATCAATGGGTTATAAAGGTATATTTACTGGATTATGACTATGTGGTGGTGAGCATTCATGCTGAGACATTTGTTGTAACATTTGAGATAGTGCGAGTCGTTCATCATTTCGTTTCTTTTCAATTTGTTTCCGCCAGTTTTTCTGTGAAGAATGTAAGCAATGCTATCTATTTTCCTGATCCTAAATATGAGGATTTTGAACTGCATACAAAGCGCCTGGCTGAAAAATATCAAAATCATGTCTATACCTGAAAAAAAAGAAGTAATTGTTAGAATATCGATCAATAAAATGGAGACTTTAATTTTTGAGATTCGACTGAGCATTGGAAAAAACTACTGTGTCCAGTTGGGAGGAGAGGGGTTGCATATAGGCGTCCTAATACCGTTATTCGCCCGTTGAAGACTTTTTGAACGGGGAGAATACATAAAATACGATTCCGTCTGAGCTTGAATAAACTTCCGCTGTGAGAAACAGGAAAAAAGCGAGCTTCACCTCGCATGTCACGCTGCCGTTTACACACCCGCACAAAGAAAAAAAAAAGCAACAACAGCTCCAAAAAATCCCCCCTCTATTCCATCTCGAAGGCTGTTCCGTGATAACATTTTCCTTTCTCCACCGACAATACGGTAACGCCGCATCCACCGCCCAATGTCAAGATTTCATTAGATCTCGCAAGTTCCATCAAATATATTACTTGGGCGGTATTCTTCGCTAGCGTGACGTCTTGGTATTGTCCTTATCGCCGAGTGAGTTCTTTTTTCCTTCTTTCGCCACATCTTTCTTCGACAAAGTGCTTTCACGTTTTCGTTGGTCTAACACCGATGGTGTGGACACCTCAAGAAAACGTCACGTTTGATGGAGAATACGGAGTGTGGAGTAAGGAGATTGGGCTACAAAAGGCACTCAAGAAGTACAAAGGATGGACTGAGACTACAAAATGCACTTAGGTGTGCTATGGGATAGACTGGGGGGTGATGCAGAGTATCCAGGGACGCCAGAGGACGCACTGGAGACCAAAATAGGACTGGGACAACAGACAAAACACTTGAAAAAGCCAAAGGATGGACTGGAGCAACAAAAGCGCTCAGGAAGACCAAAAGATGGACAAAGACAGTAAAAACACTCAGGACGACCAAAAATGGACTCAGACAACAGAGAAAAACACAGAAGAAGGATGGATTGGGGCATCAAGAGCACTCAGCAAGACCAAAAATGGAGGGGGGGGGGGACACTTTGGAGGGCCAAAGGATAAAATAGAGGGTGATGTAACGTTCTCAGAGACGCCAAAGGATTTGCTGGGATAACAAAAGCTCTCAGGAAGACCAAGGTCAGAAAAAACACTCAGAATGGCCAAAGGATAGACTGGGAATTATGCACTCAGAATGACAAAAGGATCGATGGTGACAAAGCTAAGCATTCAGATAGGCTACAGGAAGGACTGAGGAAGGCAAATCTGGATGATGTTGTGTGATTTGTTCGTATTGAGCGATTCCTCCTTACCTGAAACAGAGAAAGCAAGCACATTGGCTCCCAATACTTGTGTGAGCACAGCTATCCAATGAGTCAGTCCGTTATTGATCTCCATGGGATACCACATTGGTACAGGCGTCAACATGTACACATCGTTCACGTATGACACATTCACACCTCGCCCGCTCAAATCGTCAATGGTAGATCCTGCCATGCAGCAAGCCGCTGTCATAGCTAAATAAGTTGGCACGCAAATGAGCAGTATCACCTTCTGCGACCGCGACTTTTTGACCTCCTCGACCATTTCTGGAATGTCAAAATCATCTCCGTAGTCGTAAAAGTTGTTAGCCATTCCCTTGAAGAAGGCAATAAGCTCGGAACGGTTGATGTTCATTGCAACGAGTATAGACATGGACAGAATGTCCAGAGCGGCCATATGGACTGACTGCGAAGCCGTGATGAAATCATCCACTTGCAGCAGCGTCGTCTTGACCAACGTGAACAGATAGAGAAGGCAAGTGGTGAACAAAAAAAGTAGCGCGAACAAACTAAAAAACCTTGCTTTGGGCCTCATGTCCATGAAGACGCCTGACACATACAACAAGACGTGGAACTCCTTGTGTATGCATTTGTAAACGGCGTCGTCCATTGAAGGTGACCCGTTACACCAAAGCAGGAAATTGTCTTTGATTTTTCCCCAATACTTTTCCATCCTGCTCTGCTCAGCCTCGTATTTTTTCCAGTACTCGACTCAACACTGACTTGTCCCTCTCCCCTTCTCAACATTGGCCACCTTTGATTGAATAATGTAAGGCTTGTTTGAACAAGATCTTTCTAGGAGACGGCTATGTATGTTTGTTTCTTACTTCTTAATGAACTTGGCAGTCTCGTACATTTTTCAACTAGGCCTCGATTCTGTCATTTCTTCAGGAGTAAGGTGAGGAAGGATGATTAATATTTTGATGTTCCAAACCTTCATGCAATCGATTCTAACTCTGGATATTTTACCATTATTGATGATGAGAATCACACATAATGGCATTTCCCTTGCTACAGTGCTCACTCGTCTTGAGAGACAACATAATATAAAAAATAGGAAATTTCCTAACTTCACCGTTTCGTAAAATCGATTTGTGACTCGATCCTGAGTTTGTATGCGCAATCCGATGTTGTGCTCGGAGAAGACGTTTCGGCTGTGAATCGCCTCGTGTTTAGTCACGCCTCGTGACCACAGTCGAACACCTGTTAGCTTTTAAAACAATCGGCATGACTCACGAACTGCCTCCACGCTCCGGTGCCTCGAGTTCCTCGTCTGAACAAGCTCTGGCGTTCTCGCCGGACGTGGATTGTTCCTGGAAAAAATACGGGAATGACTCGTTTGATGTTGCGTGTTGACTTAACGCGTAGTGGCCGGGATTTTCTTTTTTGTTGTCGGGTAATTTGGTAATCTACCTATTCACTCTTGAAAATCAAGGTTCGTCGAGAACGCGTTTGGACCTGTCGCGAACTGAGGCGTGACGGCTCACCTGTTGACGGCTGCTGAGTAGTGGGTCATACCGCGCACCTGCGAGATACGGTTCGACGAGCTTTTCCCAAATTTTAATTAGCCCCCAAAACAAAACTACAAAAACTCAGTTCTATCTCACTTCCAATTAACTGCGGAAACTACGCAACATCGATAGCACACCACAACCCTCAGACCATTCGAAAACGCTGCAAATTCTTACACATGGGTTGGTTGTTCCTCGGACCAGGCGCATGGAGACTCATTTCTTCAACATGGGGAACAGTGAGTGTGGCGGGTCCCGGACCAATTCCAGTCGATTCTGGGTCCAAACTTTAGTGGAAAATGATACCCCACACGCCTAGGTTCCTGAAATCTCGAAAAAACACATTCGAAATGGGTAGTTGGGCACCCATCTTGACCCATAACCTCATCCAGAGGGCGCCAATCGTTCCGGAATCCGTCCCATTGGATTCAGCGTCTAGAATTTAGTGGAAAATGATACCCCAATCGCCTAGGATCGCCAAAAATCTCGAAAATCCATTTTTCAAAAAACGCATGACCCCTACCCCACCCAAAAAATTCGATCGGGTTGAAGAGGTTATTTAAACACTATATTTTGTTAGAATGTACAATTAATTCGAATGATTTCATTTGTGGATTTAAGTCATAATAATACCATATCTATAGAAATCTATAGAAAAAGTCAAATTCTTCTAAATTCCATTGCTGAATTCGTTTGATTGCTGGCGAAAATGACACTGAAATGTTACTTTTAATTTTCGGAAGACCGTCTTCGCGCATGCGCAAAACATTAACCTGATTTAATTACGATGAAACGGATTGGGAATCATTCTTAGGGTTGAACCTGCATGATCTCTAAAAGTTTTTGGTTGCAGTTGGATCACAATTATGATCCGACGTTATGGCTCATAACAAGGAAATGTGAGCAGACCGATTTTAATTTTTTTTTTAAATTTTATTATTAATTGAATATTCAATCTATGCAACCTCTACGATTGCTGAAAAAATTTGACAGTTTTCGTTTCACGATGTCACCAGGACCAGGAGCTTGGAGACCCATTCCAACCGATTTAGCGTTCAAAATTCATTCGGAAATGATACCCCATTCGTCTAGGTACCAGAAATATTGAAAACTTTCATTCGAAATAGGGAGATATATACCCATTTTGAACCCATAACCTCTTCTAGTCGACGCCAATTGTTCCGGAACCGTCTCATTGGATTCAGCGTCCAAAGTTGGTGGAAACAGGACCCCACACGCCTAAATCGCCAAAAATCTCGAAAATCCATATTTCAAAACACACATTTTGACTCCTATTTCCCCCAAATTTGGTCCGATCGGGCTATCAAAATGTGTATTTTGAAGGAAGTATTCCGAGATTTTCGGCAATCTAGGTGAGTGGGATATCATTTTTGACTAAATTTGGACGCTGAATCCAACGATTGGCGCTTACCTGGGTCAAAATGAGTGTCCATCTACCTATTTCGAGTGCGTGTTATCGAGATTTTTGGTACCTAGGCGTGTGGGGTATCATTTTCCAGTAAATTTTGTATCCTGAATCGATTTGAATGGGTCCAGGACACGCCGCACCCTCTGTTTTCCCCATTTTCATCATGCTCGATGTTTTCGACAATTTAGGTGTGATGTAACATTTTTTTACCATTTTTGGACGCTGAATCGACTGTATGTTAGTTTATAGTCATGGACACTTCACACTCACTATTTTCTCCGTACCCTTTCTCCTAGGATCAACCATTCTGGAGAATTGCTGAGTTTTCCCATTTTATAACGAAACTGCTTCCGCTCCGCTGTTTCGGTGCCACGGAAGCAAAATTTATTTGCCCAATAATATATTCAGGCTCAAGATAAAATTTCCTCTTCCACGTGTTTTTTTAAACCTACAGGTTTAGGTGCAGGGGCACATGTATCAAATTAACTCGGCAAATAATCCTCCGATAGCTCCAAGTGGTGAAGTGGTGTTAACTCGGTAGATAGTTCTAACGCCTAGCCGGTCTCTAAACACTAGAGGCGAGCGGTATTCGCCGGTAGAGTTTGTCAATTAACGTCTCGTCCTAGCTGCATCATGTATAGCTAATCAACCCTCGGTTGAAACCTCCCGTTTCGGCACTTTAGCCGAGAACTCCCCAGCGACAGCGACAGTTGCCGAGCCGTGAGAGATGAGCCGCCCCAGAAACAGATCGAGCCAACTGTTGCTACGTGGCAACAATTCGAATTCCGGGGAAATGCCGTCGGTTTTGAATATTTCATCGACTCGACGGCCCTAAGTGCCAACAAGTGTATTCAACAGTCGAAACAACGGCTTCGATTAACGTTGCGCTCGGAGCTTTCCTCAAAAAGAAAATTGTCCGTAATTTCCTCTCAGGCACACTCATCATCTCTTATCAACCCGAGGCTTTCTATATTTAGACGAAAAGAACAATAACAAAAAAACTCGCAAGAGGGGGAAAATATCGATTTGGTTTCTCAGTTTGTAGCCCACGTTCCGCTAGAAACATCGCGCTAAAATCTTAACGAAGTCTGCCGAGCTCTGAGCCCTTGTTAAAAGAAAGGAAAAAGGCCAATTACGAGTCTTCCTTCCTTCTTTTTCTCTATGACGCGAACAAGTCCTCTTGAAAGAAATGAGACGTTTAGCACTTTTTTTCAACACAATTTTGACGTACGCCGACGACATGGAGAGAATAGGCGACATCATGAAGTTGAATGAATGCATTTTTTTTTTTTTAAATATTTAAATAACAAAGTGGCAACACTGAGTCAGACTTATCCAATTCATAAACCAATCGTCATTCTTATCATTTACTATCAGCTAAGCCCTTTCATCAACTGGCACCCTTTGGGGTGGCGATGATGTTGCATCATTAGCGGCGTTGCTTCGTAAGTTCGAACCTTTTTGGCTCAAATCCTACATCTTATCCTCATCTAACTATTTTCCACAAAATCCTTACAGTTATTGACTTCATTTGTTTGAATAACATCTTTTAAGAGAACTATGTAGAATAAATTGGACAAAAACCCACTTGACCACCCACTTTGAATGAAATCTGTGGTATTGTCCCTGTTTGGAGACCCTTGACATTAAATATGTACAAAATACTCTCCAAAATCTTTAACATTAAACGGAGTATTAGGAAAGGTCTGTATACTTAATATTTTTACTGTAGTGGGCAAGTGCCATCGACATGTAGACACAAGTTGCTGCCAAAATGTCTGTGGCCTACAGTGTTCTTTAGTTGTCATATGTACGGATTTTCTGTAGACTGATCTGTTATGTAGGCATTGAAATTTTGTATTCCCAATCAGGATCCATAGCTGGTGATACAATGCAAATGGTTATTAGAATGGTTCTGCAGGAATGGTTATAAGAAAAACGTATTGTTAAGAGCAAAGAGCATTGACAACAGATAGAAAGTACATTCCAGTTTTGGTTGACCACAAATATTGCTTGAGACTTAATGTGGTGTCTTCCAGGTACATATTGTAACGATTTATATTCTTCGTAAATAATTTATTAACAATTGTTCACTTGAGTACATACACTGTTCACATTCGCGCACTTACACAATCACAAAGCACAATACACGGTTACGCGGTTGTCGCACTATTTATAACAGGGCACGATTTATGACAAGAAGCATCTATACTCAGACTCCAAACTGAACTGAACTGCGCGGCGTTCCTGGGTCCGTTTTATACCTGCTGCCTCTTGGTCGAGTACCTTCCAGAACGTTCCCTGGTTCTGGGAACTCGACATGTTGTCTCGAGCGAACGGGAAGGTTCCAGCCTATTCGATACGACGCGCGAATATTCGAGAACGGTCCCTTAGCCCTCCACAGGTTGTTGACCTTGCGACGCCAGCAGCCCATTTGACCGGCGCAGGTGCGAGCTTGCAACAATATGTCGGTTGGTTTAGATAGATAACAACATAGTCAGCTAAAGTCAATAATGACAAAGGAAACTACTGAAAGCACTAACAACTCAAGATTTGTGAACATAACAGGTCACTTGAAGCAGAAAAACTTGTGATTGCTAGTTAAAATGTTCATCTCAAAACAGTCTGAAAAACAATATGGCGGAGTATCTCAAATTCTGATAACTGATTGGACTAAATAATTGTTTGCCCTTGCAGTGCAGCTAGCAGTATTGTTTTGCCTATGAAGTGAACCAACCCTGGTCAAAGCTAAGTAATATGGGTGAGGGAGCATCATTGGTTTGCATGCACAAGAACTGAAGGCAAGAGGGGGAATTATAGGAGGAGGTTAGAAGTGTAAGGCATGCTGGTTGGCTAGTATTGTTAGGGTGGCTTGGTGGGAGGTTGGACAGGATAATGGAAGAAGGGGGTGTGGATGGTTGGGGTGGCTAGGTGGGAGGTTTCCCCAGGTTTTTCCGCGGTCCGGTTCCACCCCGTGTTGGATCTGTGCCCAGCCGTCTCCATTGCATTCACAACGCCTGCCCCCTCCCCTCGCCACCGACCATTTTTTTGACTCACTCTGCTCCTCGTTCCCCGCCATCCCTCGCCTACCCTTCTTCCCGGCTTGTCCGTCTGTCTCTCTTGTACCCTTGCACCTCACCTGTACTCTATCTTCTCTTATTACCCCTTCCCCTACATCTGTACCCCTATTCTGCTCCATCCGTCTCATTACGCCGTTTGCTTGTCTTTTTTATCCGTCTGTGCATCATGCTTTGGTCCCTTGCACCGTACTCTCCCTTGCAAGTCACCTCACCCGACTCACAGTGTTCCGCCAACCCCACATCCTGATCGCTATGTCCCCCTTTTCCTCTTGCTGTCGGTTTCATCTCCCGTGTGTCACCCCGCCGCTTCGTGTCACCCCTCTTCGCTCTCTATCACTGTCCCTCTTCCTATGTACCCGCTCACGCTCCGTGATCGACCCGTTATCGACGCTCGACTCCTCTTACGATGTGCTCTCTCGATTCCTTCCGCCCGTCCTCACCCCCTTTCTATCACAGTCGCCTCTTCTCCTTGTTCCTGTCGATTGCCTGTACTGTCGCCATCTGTCAGCCATCACCATCACCGCTGACCCCCTCGCTGGCGCTCCTGCCTGCGGCGACCCTGTCCCTCTCTTTCGCAGCCGATCCCCTTTGCTTATTTCCTATCTTCGTCGACACTTGCCCTTTACGAGCCTGCACCTTCACCCCCTTTCCGTTATACCATACTTTACGCTCTCCTGCCCCCCTCCCTTTCCTACACCTTCGGCCCGTCATCTCTCTCGCGTCATGTTCATACCCTTTGCTCCGCCATCAGGACCCCCCATCGTTCCTATGTCTCCCACCTCTTCTATTTCTTGTGTACCCCGCTAGTCTTCCTGTTTCACGCTGAACTCCCAGATTTGCTCGGTTATTGTAGCCTCTCGTCCTGGATCTTCATGAAGGAACCAACCGGAAGCTAAACTTGGGTGAGGATCATCATGGTTTGCATGCACAAGACGTAGCAGAATTTTGGCGAGAGAATGAAGGCACAATTGCCGGTTGGTGTCTCTGAGGGGGACGGGGACGGTTGGATTGGGACAGGATAAGAGATGTGGGGTGGCATGGTGGGCGTGGCTGGTAGGGGGTGGGGCATTGTTTGTCAGGTATGCAGTAAGGATGACATATAATATTACTTTAATAATGTAATGTAACGTTACTTTTCTGTCTGTAACCATTATAAAATAACAGTTACAAAATAACGCTTTAGGAAAAGTGGCCTTAAACAAAAGCATTAAGTAGCATAAACACTAGTTTGTGGCGGCCTCTCAAAATTCTGTAATGTTTGATGTTCCTTAAGACCTAAAAATACTTTAGTTTTTGGTAAATGATGAGCTACATGCAACACCAATAACAATAACAACACATCGAGAGGGTGGTTTTGATTTAAAAACTGAAACTGAAGAATAAAAGTTATATTTCACAAGACTATGACGGTTTTGTCTTCAAGTTTAGTAGTTTTAGAGTTTGTGATTAGCATTATCATCAGGTAGTAAGTTACTACATTTGATTTTCCTTCCATTTCAGACCATTAGATTGAAATGTGACAATAACGCCATAACTGTTACATCTCAAATAGAGTAACTGATACGCTAATTATTTTGTAATAACGTTATTTCGTAACGGTTTTAAGTTGTGTGACTGGCCCCTAGTATGCAGTAAGGAAAGAATTGGCTTGTTAATAACCTCATCATGTCAAAAGCGCTGGCCCACTGCACCAAATATCTTAGGTAAGACACACCCATCCTCTATAACCTTAACAAAAATAACCATTCACTTATATAACATTATTTTCACACTGGAGAATATTTTGAACTTGACTTACTTTCACTCCCATCATGAAATAGTCAGGTTACTTACTCTGAAGGGTTTTCACAAAGGGTGGCTGTGAATAATAGATTTGGA
>CM034008.1:10869388-10912136 GCA_019603395.1 Cyrtorhinus lividipennis
TTGAATCGATTGAAATAATTCTAAATGCTCCTCGACCGAGCAATAACCAACCCTGTGAAGGAATTTGCAGTGGTCTCGCCTGGCATCAGGAACAATCAACAGCAGCGGAGTCTCCTGTGCTTTAAAGGATGATTTACTAGATATCAGGGTTGGTATTGTTTTAAAGAAGTGTAACATAGAACATTTATGTTTTCAAGGTTTAAGGGGGGATTAGTATCTTGTCAGTACTGTAGGTTTATTTTGAGCACATTCCTTTAACACGTTCGCTGCGGGTCACGCGCTCAGCGCGTGAGCTCTGTTCCAATCTGTGTGGGTCGCACGCGCCTGGCGCGTGAAGGTAGCCTTCACTTCAGATGACTCCCGCACAGCTGCTCAAACGAGCTCAACAATTCCGCAGCGAACGTGTTAATGGTATCTAGCTATTTTTCAAAAATGGTCGTCATTAGGTAGGTAGTTGCGCACAAGTTCATAAACAACGCGTCAGTAAGCAGCGAAGATCGTATGGGAATTCAAAATAGGATAACGGGCTTTGAGACAACCTGTGATAGCTTCTGTCCTCCCTCTCCCGCCTAAAGAGACTTCAACCGCCAAACGAGACGTGGAAAAACGGTTTCTAGCCGGTTCAAAAAAGTGGGCGACACCGTTAGCGTCCGAAGGCTGCCCCTAGACGTACCGCGGGTTCCCACACCTCGACACGACTGGATGCGTAGCCATTTTCCAAGGAAAGACGAAATTTATTTACGCGACCCGACGAATTGGGGAGTTATCCGAATTCATCTCAACACTCCCAAACGAACGGTAAACAAAATACTCGTCAATGGTTAACGACAATGTCTGAAATGACAACAATTCGTATCTCACGTCGACAAAAGGAAGAGATTTGAGAAGAAACGGATATTTCATCGGTGTCTTGTGTGGGGTTCTCACCCCCACTCCTGACCGTTGAGTACACTTTCTAGTTGAAATCCTCCACCAAATGAATTTCCCCTCGTCAGGGAGTCGACGACTAACGAAATTCCACGGCCCAGTAATTTTTTTCAAATAAAATGGGCTCATCTCGGTCGTCTTAAATGAGAAATACACCGTCGTTATATTCGAATTGTAAATTTTCCCGAACCTATTGACGTTACTGGCCCAGCCTTATTGGCTATACCCGAGTGGGGGACCCGCCATGTTGACTAACGAAGCGCCAAAATAGTGAAATTTTCCGCTTTCTCGGTGGATTTTCGGACGAAAAAAGGTGTAATTTGTGTATTTTTCGACCGACTGGGTGCGCGATAAAGTTTGTGAAACGGCCGGTTGGGTTACTCCCACTTCATGGGGTAAGTTATGCTGCAAGCTTGTATCCTCGGCTTTGAGCATCGCCTCTCGCTCGTTCTATTCAGTCGTATAATCGCGGTAAATGCTCATTTTGTGACCAACTCGTTTGTTCGCGGGTGATATTTTCATTAGTGTTCGGTTGATGCGATCAAAACCGTTGGAGAATTGTGTTTTTTGTTGAAAGGATGACTAATATCGAGGTAAGCTTAGTTTACGCCATTTCTCAACCCGCTAATTTGATGAAATCGGGCTCAAAATGACCAAAATCCGTTATATATTCTTCGTTACACTGAGTTTTTCAATATTCAATAAAAGAAAATCATAACTGATACGGTTTTTGTTTGTATTTTGTTGTTCCGTTTTTCCTAACCTATAAGTGCTTCTAATTCGGGTTTTACGAGGTGTAACGCTCCATTTTTACGTTTCCTTGGGTCAAAACTTGTAATTTCCATCGATATCGGCGTCGTGTGTTCAAATCTAAACATTTCCCGGTGAGTTGGGAACGTGTTTGTTGTCGATTGTGCAATACCCCCGTTACCGCTGATTTCCTAGTCATCTAGCGAGTTGGCTTCATCGACTTTTCCTTCGCTCTGAGCACCGTTTTTCGCTTATTCGAGTGAAAAACGTATAAATTCTTCTTATGTGCAGGTATAAATGCCGTTAATTTGTCGAGAATACGCAGAAGGTTTCTAACAATGTCGTTTGTAAACTTGATTAACTTCATTTTAGTAAACTGTTCTTAGTATCGGTTTTTATTGGTATTGTTGAACTACTCAAATCATCATCGTGATTCATCATCAGCCAAACTATCTAACCTTGCTGCTGAATTTGCGACAATCAAGTGAATGTTTCCCTTGCAATTTGCTCCACGTATGAGTTTTCACGTCCCCTGTACCAGTATAATGTACGTTGAAGCAGACGATGCATGAAAATCGTCGGATTTCTCGTTTTGCAACTACGTGGATTACACGGTCTTTCTGTTGTTTTTTGTAGATGATCGTTGGGAGTTCGGCATAATGTTCCCGCCATCTCATCGGGCCCTCTGACCCTGAGGATCCCGTCGGACATTTCAGACTAATGAGAACCTCAGTGGCCGTCGAGTCCCGGACAGGTGAGTGAATTTGAGTAGGGTTTCGATGCGGTTTATTATATATGGGGATCATAGTGGAATTTTGCCGCTCATGATGACGTCACCATCGAACGCCTCGCTTGCCTTGGATTGATGAAACCAAAAAGTGGCTGTTTTCGGTTGCACAGAACCGTTATAACAAGCCCTAAAGACTTACTAAATAATAATAATAAGATAAATAACTAATAATAGATAAATTTAACAAAACCTATTTGGATTTACCATGTCTATATAGCTCTTAAAAGTCCTTGTAAATCTCTCTTGTGTCACTCGTTGTACTGACTTGTCACCCGACCTGAATCAAATTTAAGACCAAGTGAATTCCCGGTCGCAAAGGGAAGCGTAGCCCTCGTCTTACCACATAGCTACAATGGGACTAGATAGAAAAGACATAGGTCACTTATCACACCGCCAATCATCAATAGTGAGGAAACTCAGGCGTGTGACTAGTAATGAGCTGATAGATTGGCTGCAGTCCTCAAGCTGTTCACTTGACCAACAATTATGGCATCTGCTCTATAATAGGAAGAGTAAACTTGTAGCCTAATATCGAGAAAATTGATACAAAATCTGTCAATCAGCTCTCAAACCGACAAAACCGGTCAATTCCTCCCACTCTGCAGCCTGAGGAGGCATATAACTTCTCTCCCAGGCATCACAATGAAATGTGCTGACGTTAAAAATGCAATAACGAATGTTAAAAGAAGGTTTGGCGCCTAGATTTCGCTCAAAACGAAGTATTCTGTGGAAACAATTTCGATGTTTTGGTGACTAACCACTCTGGCTTCACCAAGTACACAAGTGTTATGTGTAAGTCGTGTGTTCTACCTCGTACTACCACTTGAGCAGGGTGGTACATTCATGAGGTAATCTTCATCAGGTATTGCTTTGCTACAATGAGGCAGATGCCATGAATTCCTTTCTATCCCATTATCCTTAAAGGTTTACTGTGTATCTTTCAACCTTTATTCCCTCTCATCACACTATTCAACTATCCTTCTCCATTTTATCCTCGTCTTTCCTTACTTCAACTTCCGATTTCAGCCGACCGTCTTTCCAAACCCTGGAATCTCAAGCATAAGCTTCTGCTTCATCCTTCCAAGTCCAAATGTTCAAAAACGCTGAAGAAGACCATTCACTACCACCTAATGCAATTTGAGGCTTACAGGTTGGTTCTTGTGAGATTGGGAGTCTTCAACGGTTGGTATTGTAGCGGTAGTTTCGTTAATAACTGAAACTTTTAAGAGTACCTGTAGAAAATGAAGCCATAGGCTCCAGGGATTGGCATTACATGTAGTGAAAATGTATTTTAATGCTCAAGATGGCCGCTTTGACTTTAGAGGCGTGGCCTCTTTTGCACTCTTTGCTAGTTATGTGTTAGGGTGCTGGTTGAGGAGCCTGTAGGTGTTCCAGACTGATTCTACAGGTACCGCTTTCCTGTCAAACATGGAATGATTCTGGAGGGTTCCTGCATAGCGTAGCAACTCCTCCATCAGGCTCAGCCCTGTAGGTGATGATAGAACAAACAGCTGAATGAGCGCAAAATAAAGTCCCTTGTTGCCTCTTACTCCTTAATTGTGCTTTTGGCAGCAATTGCCAAGTGAAATAAAACCATATCCGTATCAAATGATACCTATTGAGTAAGTAAACAAACAATAGCAGGTAAAAAATAATGTGATTACTTCTTCCACCTCGTTGGTTGATTCGATTGGTTGAAAAGAGTGCATTAGGTCTAGAAAATGTTTTAATTAACTTGGATTGTATGTTGACTGCTCCATTTCCATTGCTGCCACGGCTCTGAGCTGTTGAGTAGATGGAAAGTGGCCCGGTTTATCCCCCTACGCAAACACCAGGTTTAAGCCTGGAAAGCGTTGATTTTTGGACCTACCACTCAGGTCACCCCTGGAGACCCCTATGACCGACCGACTGATAGTGCAGTAAGTTGGGGGGGGGGGGGGGGGGGTCACAAGCTTGAAGCCAAGCAATCCATCCTAAACATACGAAGGATAACTGAGATTTTGCTCGTATTGCAGGAGTGTGGCCAAAATGCAGCAAGTGGACACAGTTCAACACAATAACACCGTGAGTATCGTGCTGTCAGTCAATTCTGGAACGTTTGGAAGGTAGCAGAGAAGAGTGTCTGTCTTCAAGGCAAAATCCTATCGTTTTGCAGGGAGGTATGGGCAAGAGCGGCAACGATACTGCGGGCACCGCTGGAAGCGCAGCGGCGTCGGCTCCAGCAGCCTCGTCCAACAACAAAGAACCGCCGCCTCGGGAGGAGCCCGTTCTGGAGCCAATCAACGGCGTCGTTCAACCCCCTGTCGTACCCCCGCCGCATCGTCCTGGACGGGTCACCAACCAACTCCAGTTCATCCAGAAGAACGTTCTGAAGGCCGTGTGGAAACACCAATACGCCTGGCCACTCCAGCAGCCCGTAGACGCCAACAAACTCAATCTTCCGGTTGGTCTTCAATGCCATTCCCTATTTCCAACTCCACACATCGTTGACATCAAAATATGAATCGATTTTAATTTTCTAAATGTATTTTCACCAGGATTACCACAAAGTCATCAAACATCCGATGGATTTGGGAACAATCAAAAAGCGGTTAGAAAATAATTACTACTGGGGCGGTAAGGAATGTATCCAAGATTTCAACACGATGTTCAACAACTGCTACGTCTACAACAAACCTGGAGAAGATGTTGTAGTCATGGCGCAGACGTTAGAGAAAATATATTTCCAGAAGGTAAATAACCGACATAAATCTTACAATACATTCATTCTTCTGAAATGATGATAGATAATGTCAGTTGAATGATCATATTCTCTTGTGGATTTATCATGGAGGTTAATTCGAGTAATATCGATAGCTCAGGGAAGGTTGATTGGCTCAGGATTACAATATTCAATTGTGTAGGATATTCAAACTAGAGATTTCGTGGACTTTTTTTTCTTTTGAGATGATAAGTCAATTAATGAACAGGGATTTGATCAATTTTGTCATCTCCCTGTGTCATGCGTAATACTTTTGTACATAACTTGGTATAAATAAGGTTCGTCATGTTTTAATAAGAAAACAATTTTATTTTCTCAGCTTGAAGCAATGCCTAAGGAAGAGGTCGAGCTGGAGCCACCGCCTCCTAAAAACGCCAAGCCCGCCAAACGTGGCGGAATTGGCCGCGGAATGCCGGGTACTCCGCGGGGCGGCGGCACGGGGGTGGGCCGCGGCCGACCCTCCACCGCTTCGCTTGCCGCCGCCGTTGCCGGGAGTAACGCGTCAACGCCAGTCACCCCGGCGCCGGCCGTTGTCACCCCTGCCGCTCCGGCGAGTATACCCGGGTCGACGGCGACGCCGACTGTTCCAACGCCTCACATGAACTCCCTACCGTCCCAAGTGAGTAGAAGATCTCTTATCTCTTGATTCGTTCTACATTCCTTTCTCGGTTCCCTTTAACCGGTGTTCCTCTTCGAAAGTGTTAGTTTTAAGGTTATACAGTGTTCCCATCTTGGTGTATCATCTAAATTATAGACAGAATTTATAGTCGAGACTAAATTTGAGAAATTTGCAATGACGAGCTGGAAGATGAATCATTCCTTTCAGTGAAAAGAAATGCTCTCTCCTTACCAGATAAAAAATCAAAATCAAATCAAAATTACTGTTATAGGATCAGTTCCTGAATTCTGAACGGGCTTATAAAAATAGGCGGTTTGCCTGTACCCACTGTGCCCTAAAAGAATTATTGAGACAATAATTTCCCCTATTTTGAAAACCCTCGGTATCATTCACCCCCTGACATGAAATTATAATTTTGGTTCTGTCTTCTATGCTGGTTTGGTTTATTGGGCATCTACACCTAAATTTCAAGAAAACACCCAATGGAAATCATAATTGCCTATGAATACATACAGAGTAGACTTTAAACCGTATACATGAGCCTTTCCTTGTATTATGCTGTTTATTATTACCAGGTTGATTTGTATGCCCTCACAATTTCCTATGGATAGCTCAACTTGTCAAAATGGTTGCTTGAGTCCACGAAGCGTTCTTTTCCAATGTAGTAAAATTCAAGTTTCTTGAAATATTTGTACTTACCGCTGAAAAGCGGTGCCCTGCTAGGAAAATCGTGAATGATCTTGTCCTTACAACAGCCTTTCCTAACGCCAAATTACTTTCATGGAGACTTTTGCCACATTATTAATTTGAATATGAATTTGCACTAGGCGTATAGAAAGTTGAAGGCAAAATCTAAAAAAAAAGTTCATTCCAGTTTCTCACAGCAAACATGGGCATTCATGACTGTAAGCTTGGCTTAATTACGTATCAACTGTTTTTCATCGTTGAAATTGTGAATAAATACGCGATTGTTTGTTATGGCAGGTATCGACTCCCGTCTCCAGCGGATATGGGACGCCTCCGGTCGACCCTGGAGTGAATCCCAGCGTTGCTGTACGCGGGGGCAAAGGACTTGTAGTGCCTCCCACTACGCCTAAACTCAATAAAAAAGGTGTAAAAAGAAAGGCTGACTTGGCGAACGACAGCCCGGCCAGTTTCGACCCTCCTTACACGCCTGGCGATAAGGCAGCCAAGCTTGGCACTCGGAGGGAATCCGCCAGGCAGATCAAAAAGGTGACTTTTAGTTTCCTACTCACTGATTTTAACATTGTAGCTATTTACTCATTTCTCACCCGCACCCTATCTTTTCATCAAAATAAATTCAATCTGAAATCGATTCAATTCATTAGCCTTGTACGGGTTCTTCGCCATTACCATGGTTAACCTCATGAAACAGCTCTGGTTGTTTGAGTTGTTTACCTTTCTCGATGATGTGTTCAAAAATTCTCGATTTTTGTAGTAATTGAATTGAATCTTTAAATTTAGTTTAAGTTAATTTCGTTCAACATTTTGTCTACTTATACATGGTATCACGCGTATCCCCCCTCTCCTAAACTCATCCAAAGGGGGTAGTAAACAAAACAAAAAAATTGTTTTTCTCAAGGATCTAAAGTATTTTATTTGCGCACCCAATTTCGATTGGTTATTCCTTGAATAATCGACCTGTTTTCATGTCAATCTTGACCACAATTTTTTTGTGGGCGTCTCAAGGTGAAAGAATTTGCAGCGTTTTTGCAAAATCTGATTCTAACCAAAATGTTATGAAAATGTGATCCACGTATTGTCAAACAGCGGATGATGGTGAACCCTAAAGTGTATAATTACCCTATAGTTAATAATATTTTATAAACTCTGGGCGTTTATGTTGGATCTATAAAACCGGCCATAAGTCCCAATGAATCGTGGGCCTGAGTTAGAACTCGTTGAGAATAAGTTACATACAGGTACATGCTGAATGGTGAGACGGTCTCCAGAGTGGACTCCTTCAGGGATCTCGGGGTCATCTTTGACTCTCGCATGACCTTTTCTTCCCACATCGACGACATCTGTTCAAGGGCAATGAAGAATTTGGGCTTTATGAGACGTCATGCGAGGGGTTTTACTGATGTCGATGCTCTGGTGGCGCTTTTCGGTGCATTGGTCCGCTCGACGCTGGAGTACGGTTCCATGGTGTGGTCTCCGATTTACACCAATGCCTCCGATCGTATTGAGAGGATTCAGCGCAAATTTCTCCGCTTTGTCGCCTTTGGGCGGGGGGTGAGCTGGGACGAATTCGATCCGTCTGCGACACTGGACCTTTGTCGCCTTACTCCCCTCGTTCTTCGTCGTCGGATGTCGGACTGCCTGCTTCTAATCAAGCTGCTGAAGTCGGACATTGATTGCCCCTCGCTATTGCGGCTGATTGAATTTCACGCCCCACAGTACCGAACGCGCTCTTCTAATTTTTTTTATGCCCTGTCCACCACAACAAATTACCTGCACAATAACCCCCTTCTGCGCTCACAAAGGTTGTTGGACTCAGTATTTTCGGGGACACCCTACGATATTGTAAATGATCCCATGAGGACTTTAAAATCAGTGATTATAAAATTTTTGCGTTAAGTATTTCTCTTTAATTTTCCTCGTATCCGTGTTTAGGGACAATGTTCGGTGTTTTCATGTTTTTACCCAGTTTTGTGTTTCTTTTGTAAGATTGCGTATTATATTTAATTTAGTTCTCTTTTTCTTTCGTTCTCTTGTGTGTATTGTGTTTAACTAAGTCTCTTTTTCTTTCATTCTCTCGTTCTTTTTTTTTTTGCGATTATTAATACATTATAAATTGGGCAAGAGCCCGTATATGTTCAATAAATAAATAAATAAATAAATAAATAAAGTTGTAGAATCGGGCCCTCAGAAGTTAGCAATCGTAAAAGGTTAAAAGTACCCTGTATTTTGTAGTTGTTGAAGTTCTTCACACATACTCTTGTTTTCACAGCCTGTGAGGCAAACGGAAGATGGCGTTCCTATGGCCCAGGTACGTTCAAGTTCTATTAATTCAGTTTTTATTCGGTAATAACAATAATTATAATTAAATGACAGTCTCGCTCACTTGCGTAATTCATTCGGTGACAGGTGGCTCATGAGAAACCTCGGGAAAAACTCAGCGAATCGCTGAAATCCTGTAACGAGATTCTGAAAGAACTGTTTTGTAAAAAACACTTCAATTACGCTTGGCCTTTTTATAAACCCGTGGACGCCGAATGGCTCGGGCTTCACGACTACCACGATATAATTAAGAAGCCTATGGATCTCGGAACTGTAAAAGTGAGTATTTTGCATCCTCACTTGTCTTGTAGTTAAATTAGGAAAATATTTCATTATAATTTTCTCTTGATTCGCATTCATGACACGCACATGAAAAAATTCAATTCAAATTCGCGTTTATTGACATGTTCTTAAACAAAATTCATAATTTTCAGACTAAAATGGATGCACGAGAATACAAGACGGCGGCTGAGTTTGCTGCTGACGTAAGATTGATATTTACCAACTGTTACAAGTACAACCCACCCGATCATGACGTTGTCGCTATGGGTCGCAAGCTTCAAGACGTTTTTGAGATGAGGTAAAGAATGCAGTTCTTAAATGGTTAGGGAATATTTTTCACAATTTTATAAGGACGCGGTCACAGCAAATTCTGCGTTGCAGGTTCGCTAAAGTACCTGACGACACTCCTTCCGCTACGGCGGAAAAAGAAGAGACTGGTTCTGAGTCGGGTACCAGCTCAGGGTCTTCGTCAGAAACCGACGACTCGGAAGACGAAAGAGCCCGAAAGCTGGTTGTTCTCCAAGAACAGGTGTGATGTTATTTTGAATTTGTTGTTGGGTTTATTTTTATTTTTGTAGTTTATTGTTGACTTGACGTTGGAATGTGTTGCAGCTGAAGGCCATGCAAGAGCAGATGCGGAAGTTGGTCGAGGAAAGTACTGTAAAAAAGAAGAAGAAGAAGAAGGAAGGCGGAAGCGGCTCTGGTGGAAGTGGGTCGAGTAAAAAGAGCAAATCCGTCGACCGATCATTGAACAAGACGAACGACACGTTGGCCGCCAACCCAGTCGTTCCGCCCGTGCCAACGGTCGACGTGAAACCTGTTGATTCAGCTAAAGCGACCGTCCCTCGAAATGCCGGACCGCCACCCGTCAAAACGCCCAAGAACAAACCGGCAGGAAGGGTTCCTGGCAAAACATCAACCAACGCTCAAAGCAAACGGCCCAAACCCAATTCGAGGACGACAAACTCGAAGAAGAAAAACGCCATATCCACGCCCGCGTTTGATTCGGAGGACGAGGACAATGCCAAGCCCATGTCGTACGATGAAAAACGGCAGCTCAGCTTGGACATTAATAAACTACCTGGTAAGAGACTTTTTCGGAAACCTCTTTACTGAGGCCAGTTAATTACCGTCGTAGCCAATTGGTCATTACTGCTGTTAGTGTTGGTTCCTGTAAACTATTGGCTGCAGTTGCTCTGGCTCACTTTACTCACGCTAGTTTGCCAGTAGTCGCTGGAGAGCATTTGAGGGACAATGTGAAAAGGTTGTCCTAACTCTGATTTATCTATTAAGTAACCATCCCGCTTCAATATATCATCCTGTCTATCATTTGAGGGATAAAAAACTACTTGAGGCAATAAGGTTTTGTTCAGGTCTTTCTAAATTTGGAACCGGTCTCTGTGTAGTCTCCCTTAACTAGTCTAGACTCTTTGGCCAGTCCGACAATATCGCAAGGAGCTGAGAAAAAAGTATTGGTGATCACATGGCTGCTAGCAGTTCGTCATAACAATTTGTATTTTTTTCCGCAGGCGACAAACTCGGCCGAGTCGTCCACATAATCCAATCTCGAGAACCGTCGTTGAGGGACTCGAACCCAGACGAAATCGAAATCGACTTCGAAACCCTCAAACCCTCGACACTTCGAGAGCTGGAGTCCTACGTCGCGTCGTGTCTCAGGAAAAAGCCACGTAAGCCCTACTGTAAGTCGGTGGTTGGCTTGGCCTTGCGTATGATTACCCCACGCCAAACGTATCGACACTAACTGATTGGCAATTAAGTAATCGAGTGATCCATCACATTGCTACAAATGATACATACCACGTTGCTCTTCCTCGTTAGTTTTACTATATGAAATTTAATTTTTGACCTAGTTTTCCTCACAAGAATTTGGGCGTTTCTGAATCTTGTTTCGAAAATGTTAAATCTAACATACGTGATCTAACTACGTGATATCAATATAAAATCCCGCTCACTCAACAAGTTCCAACTCCGTTTTTTTTTTTTTTTAAGAAATGAATTTTTCAGCTCATAATGAACCCACCTTTGCTTGTTGCCATCAGAGTGCGTGTGAGGTTTTTGTACACCTGGTCTCTCTTCTGATCCCTTTTCTCAACTTGCTTTCATCCTCTTCCCGCTGTTCTTGGAATATTAGTCAATTTTCCATGCGTTCTTAGTGCATTGTGTCGTCGTCCTTCTTGGATCTACAGGAGAAATGCCTTTTGCTGCATGCTCTAACATTTTTCTCACAGATTAACCGTCCCAATTACACTTTTTCTCTCTCGTAACATCCCCTGCATGAATACTCCATGATTGTGAAAACGAATGGGTTTGTTCTATGTTGAAGCAGATGGCGTTACAAACTGTTGTTACTCTTGAACTACAAGTATATCCAGTTTTAATTCTTTCTCGTGAAGAACTGGACTTTCTTATCTTTCAATATTGCCCTCCAATGATAAAGTTCTAGAGTTCCCGTAACCAAGTCTTGAGAACCTTCGCTAGCAGGTCTAACCTCGTTCTATTCAAGCTATTTGACTTCTCCAACTTGCTCGTATTTCCATTTTGGACTAAATTACAGTTGGAATTATAATATTTCCTATAGTCTAGCAACATCATTGAAAATCCTTCCATTGAAATAATTATAATAATAAAGATAGAATTGGTAGAATTTTGGAGGCTATACAGAGAAACATGTATTCAAAGTGTAACGACAATTATTCTATAATTAACATTTTTTGTCGCAACCCAACCCTTGTATGTTTTTTTTTATTTATATTTTTTCTCTCGCTCAATCAAGCATAGAAATGTCCTCATGTAGCAATAATTTTTAGGGAAACCGTTCAAATATGATATGCTGTTGACAGATAAAAAAGTGTCGGCCAAGTCAAAAGACGAAGCTATGATAGAAAAGAAGCAAGAACTTGAGAAACGGCTGCAGGACGTCACAGGACAACTTGGTGGCAGCGGAGGAGCAGCGGCACCTGCTCCCAAGAAGGCTGCCAAAAAAGGTAATTTCCCTGAATTTTACTGTAATTTTTTGTAATAGTTTAATAGTTTGTAATAGTTTAGTTCATATTGGGATTATTTTTTTAAACACTGAGGTTTCATTTACCTTGTTAGTAGAAGAGAAAGTGTTTTGGATGACATATGTTTTAGTTATGACTGAGTAGGAGTTTGTTTTTAGTGCAGACTTGTGCAGCAGCAGTAAACAAACTAAAACATGGCTGCTGGGCATAGGTTCCATGTTAGTGAAATTGGTTCTCACAACAACCACTGAGAGCGCAATAGTAGACGATTGTATTGGCAATTGTATCCTTAGTATCACCACAGGAGCTGAGAACATCTGCAGCTCTTTTCTATTCATGCACTCACCAAACGTCTGGTGGATAGGGAGGGCTAAAAAAAGACACTTTTCAATTTCGAACTTCAACATTTACATGCATACCAGGTGCTGTCAGTATATTGATACTCGCTGGAGATTGAATCTTGATAAGCAACGCTTTTGTCAAAATTTGATTTGCCTAGTAAGCATATCGAGTATTTATCGGCTGTAGCCTTGCTCGCCTCTTTTTACGAATCGTAGGTAACGAAACATGGAAACCCTTCGTTTAACATTCTTCCACGATGTTATAGTTGCCCCTCCACCTGCCATTTTCTCATACTGTTTAGATGGGCAGGCTCCTGTATTGAATTTGAGGCCATAGTTTACATGAAAACAAGTTCTAACTGGTTCTTGATTCATTCTTGAATAGAGTAAAATCAACCTATGTTATACCAGGGGTTAAACTCTCCAATTGGCCCCAAAATTTGACCGTATACATTTTGTTTGGCCCCAGGCCTCCCTATAAGATCAAAAGATGCCAAGGAGCAGCCAGTTCAAATTACCCGCCGTTTGGGTCGACCAGGGTAGGACCTTTTTGCTCGCGCTAGATGACCCGCGCTCACTCGTTCTCTGAACTAAGGGGGTAACCCGCCGTCAAGGAAACCTTGCACTTACTGTTACTGCAGTTGCTGTTCTCTCCTTCAACGTGTTCGTATTGCTGATCGCTGTGTTAATAAATTCTGTATCTGTTTACATCCGTTCTATCAGTCATTAAAATTAAAAGTTCAATTAACTGTTACAGTTCTTCAGTTCCAACCCACGGTCTCACACATTTCATGATGTCTAGATCAAAATCGGAGAGGTTGACCATTATCATGAAAACGTAGGTTGATTATTCGAGGAATAACCAACCAAAAGCCAAATGTCCAGCCGTTTTTTGTAGGAGGAAAATTTCTAAAAATCTGAAATTTAGCTCAGGGACCACTTTTTTGCTTTAGTTGGTCCTTGATACTTGTAAGGATTGGGTCAGCCCAATTAGACCAAATGGAGGGGGGGGGGGGTCAAAAGGTGTTTTTTGAAAAATGGATTCTCGATGTTTATGGCGATCTAGGTCTGTGGGGACCTCTGTAAATTTTGGACGACGAATCCATTGAGACGGCTCCCAAATGGATTGGCGCCTACTAGAGTTGGATATGGACAAAAATGGGTAATGAGTCCAGGACCTTTCACACTCACAGTTTTCCCCATACTCTTGCTCTAAAGAACAATAAAAAAAAAAAATTCACGTTCTAGAATCTAGAATGTTAACTGTAATATTGTGCTAAACCACTCCATAAATGCAAAGCAGAGGGATCGATTGTTAGAATAAAAATTGAATGTGTTGTTCTGTGGGCGTTTAAATTTGCCTTTCATTCAGCTGAAGGACAAATAAAGTTGAATTTGTCTGGCAAAATTGTGTACGTGGAATTTGGTGTTCGCTCGCGGCTAAGCCATGATTGGTTGTTGCTCTGCAAATATAAGTCTATCAGATAAGTCACAGCCTTGCAGATGAAGACTGTCATGGTTCACAATAGCCGGACAATACGCCTAGTGGTTACTTGACGCTTGTTATGACGTCAACTGTCATGTTTTCTTTCAAAGTGTAGTATAAGTTCTGAACCGAAAATTTGAATAAAAATGACTCAAATATTCAACCCATCCCGCTCTCTAATGGGAATCGAACAAATTACATTTCCTCATACTAACCACCTCTTTATTTTCCTCCAGGTGGTCGTCTTTCGGCGTCCTCTTCTTCCAGTTCTGACTCGGACACAAGCAGTTCCAGTTTGTCTAGTAGTTCTTCCGATTCTTCAGACAGCGAAGCCGGTGAGTGATTTTCATATAACAAAATATTTATTCTAATAAATGACAACCGTCGATCAATAAGTTCACAAAAACACGGCCAAAACGAAACTTAATTACTCAAATAAACGAATCACTCCAATTTGGGGAATTTCAACTTGTTTTTTCCGCCTGTTTTTCAAGTTTTGAATTCAGGAAAAAACTATGGTGTCTCCAATAGAGTTGTTTTCATGATGACTATTACCAAAGAAGATTGGGCAATAAAGTGTCGAATTTATTGAGAATTATGATCTTTATAGTTTTTTTAACAGTTGAAATTCAAATTTTTCTTCCATTTTCTATTTTTTCTGATTCAATATGGCGTTGTCCCATCGTAACATCGTATTTTTGTTTTATAGGTGTCAATAACCACAAGACCGCGTAGTCAAAGTGTAGCCCTTTTCACTAATTTTTTTTCCCCGCACGACTTCTTATCCTCAAAAAAATTCAAGTGGAAGGGATTTTACGTCGGTTGTATAAAGTTATACATACAAAAATTTTAGAATTAGTGAGAGAAAAAACAAGAATTGTTATTATGTTTTCCGTGTACATTTGGCCATGAGTGCAGAATGTGATACTGGGGTAGTGAGGGTTTACACATTTCTTTTTTTAATTTTATTGATATCGTTATTTTGTTCCATTTGTGGGCTTACTATAAGCGTGTAAGGAACGAGCAAGACGACGGCGTACGAATCAAAACCTTTGGAAATGCAAAATTCAACAAAAAAATTTTCCTTTTTCAAAAAAACCGCGGCTAGTTGCAGACAATGTGACTTGGGGCTACGTCCGAATGCTCCGTGTTACCTGTTTACCTCTTGGACATAAATACCTGGAATTGTCAATTTGTTAAATGAAAGAGAAAACAATATTTAATTGAATTTCGATTTTGAGGTAAAAATAATATCTTGTTGAAGAAAATAAATTCCAATTTCCTACCAACTCGCTGCCCCACGATCACATTGTTTGTACTCTGGCGTTTAGAAGCTTGCGTTACACATCGCGGTTTTTCTTACAATTTCACAATCCCGGTGTTACCGATTTTGAATCTCTGCAAGAATCTCCCCGTTTTGTGTAACGTCAAGTTGTCTATGAAGTTTCGGTTGTAAAAAGAAAACTTTCTCTTTCAAATGATCTAAATTATAATTTTTGTTTTTTCCATTTATTCAAATAAGTGGCATAAATGTATTGATATGTTTCAACAAATCATATTACGTTTTTTTATATGATGAAAAAAAAAAGTCTTATTGAAGATACTGTCTATAATAGCGAAATGAAACAAATCAAAAACGAAGTTCTCGTGTGAGAATGAATCGTATTTTACTTTGTAAACTATATCAACATAGTGGTAAACTTAATTAGAAAAAATTGTTTTAGAATTTCGTTGAGAGCACTGTTCCTGTTGAAAGGGTTGTGAGACGAAGTCAGGGGTTCCTACTGTAAAGTACGCTCCCTCAATGTCCTTTTAAGTTCAAATGGCGTCCACTGGGTGGATAGTTCACCTTATAAGGGAACTCTGGGGAAATCAAGGTTCGAAAGTTTACCTTAAAAGGAAAGTTTATCAATTTGTTTAGTTGATAAATGCGTTCAAAAGCTTGTTTTATGTGGAAGTGAGAACGGTGGTCCATGTGTACCTTGTTTGGTGGAATTGTTTAATGCGGCTGATATTGATATCCGCCAAAAAAGTACATTACCTGCTGAAGTATTATCGAAGTGCGCCAAGATGTCGATAAAAGGAATACTAATCTCCGCTAATGTATCGTTGTCCCATGCACTAAAATCCACCAATGTCTCGTAAGTCAAATGAGTGTAAAAAGAGACCAAGTTAATACGTACTTATTTGTATAATACGCTTACTCTTCAGTTACAGTAGTACCTCGCTATACGATGGGTTCACGATACGAAGCGAAATATCGCAAATATTTGTGCTCCCGAAACCATACGTTTTTCGCGATACGATCCTAATATCTCTTGCCACAAGTTGGCGCGCTACGGGCAAACCATCGGTTGGTTTAAAAACTTAATCACCTCAAATTTAAGTTTGAATTAAATTACATAAGATTACATTGTTCATTATACGATTTTCACGATACGATCCCGGTCCAGGAACGGAGTAAGATCGCGAGGTACCACTGTAGTTGAGAGAGAAATACGCGTAAAATTTTGATTTATGTTCACATGTTTTTACCTCAACCAGAATACTGTACAGATCCATCAATCATGGAAAGGGATATCATTTTTGAAAACATTATTCAAGGAATAACCAACCAAAAACGACAAACACAAAATTTATGTTCACTTGAGGGGATCTACTAGGAATACCGTTTGAAATGCTGTTTTAGATGCGTTTTATAACAACTGCGATAGAGTAAGAATTTTTCCTAATACAAGCTTTTGAACGTATTTGTCAGCCACAATTTGGTAGAAATGCTTCTGTTGGGCCTAACTTGTGCAACCTTGTTTTCAATGTATAGGTTATATGGAAAGAAACCTGCATGCATGTATATAGCTTGCTAAACAGTGTACAAAATGAGCTGCTGACTTATTTTATTTTTCTGGGTTCAGTCGTTTTGCTGTCTCAATCATTCTAGTTTCTGAATTAGATAATTGTAGAGCTTGAAGCTCTTGGTTGTTCTTTGCTCAGACTGCACCCTGTGCCATCTTACACCAGCTTATTAGGATTAATGAGGGAGAGTACAAATTGGTGATCTCAACACGTAATATTCCCTTGACTCTGATATTCGTATGCCTGATTTTATAGAAAAAACACTGTTTATTTTAATTTGTATCAACATTTATCCACAAAATAATTTAATTCACCTGTATTCAACGTTCGTTGCATCTCATCTACACTGAACAATGGGATCCTCTGACCTCGCCATTTTCTTGCCGCTTCCTCCTTATATCGTACGGTGTGTGAACACGCTTATACATACTCGTATTACACTGAAGTCCGAATTGCGCTCAATTATTTTATAGGAATTTAGTTGATGTGCAACTTGGAACTTCGTATTGTGTGATCAGCTGATGACGAGTTTCGCTGCTCAATCCTTCAAGCTGTTAACACAATGACAATCTTCATAATTTCCATTGAGCTCATCAAATTTGTATTTGTAAATGGAATGACGTGACTTTTGATAGAATACATGGATCTGTCAAGTAGTAGGTATTTTGTACATTTTTGTCAACGCTACTTGTATACAATGTGACAGATGTCAAGCGTAGGGTGTATTTAGTCACGTTTTGCTGAGTAGTTTTCATTCCCAGACCAACTATGTCATTATGGTTTACGGCTTTCTTTGTGGGTTGGCTAACATTGTCAAAATATTGACGTTTGTGGGGTGTTCGCCTCTATGAGGACACGGAAATTGACCTTGTCATGTATTGCTGTTGTTGGAAAATTACCTAGTTCTTCCGCACATTGGAAATTGCCTCCCAATCGTTCCCTCTTGTATATCTGTCTAAGGACGATAAGATGTTTCTGTAGGACGCAAAATAGCTTACTCATGTTTGCTTGGAGATTTGAGAGGAAATGTTTAGCTTTTGAGAAAATGTTCTCTCATCTCCAACGTGCGGTCCTCAAAGCAGTTTCCAACACAACACCAACCCTGAAGCCTGGCTGAGCGAACAACACCGTCAACTCAATTCTACGAATAAATCGACAATCGATTGGTCCCGCACTAAATCTTTAAGTTACCCCCACTCGAACCCCAATTTTGGAAATTTGGACTGAAATTCCAAGGCTCGTCACCCCATTTTAAATTGAGTTTTAGCGTTTAAGCAGTTAATTTTAAAAATTAATTTATAAGCGCAGTTTTGTAAACTTTTTACCGTCATAATGTATAATAATTTATTTGGTTTGGAATGGATGCGCATAAGAAATATGTAAATAATCGCCTTGTGTAAAACTAACGTTTTAAAGGCGTTGGAAATCGTTTATAGGTAGTTTATTCAATTATTTAAGATTATTTTTGGATATTTTTTACGACCAGTCTGAGCACGTAGTGCAATTTTTCGTTGTGTTCCATTTATGTTCTTTTCAGTCTTAACCAGAAAAAAATTGAGTATTACTATTATTAGAAATTTTATTTTTGTGAATGAAATGCGAGCATTGCTGGGTGAATTAAGTAACTGAGGAATTGGAAGCTGGTAGATTTCAAATTATTCCCATCTCAACCGCCAAGTTGCATGTTTTCCGCGATTCGTTGTTTCGTTGGTTAAATTATTAATGAATCAAAGTAATTCAAATGAACCATGATTGCCGGTACAATGTTTTGCTTATTGAAAGATTCACCCAGCAGCCAGTGACCGCTCGTTATTGCGAAATGGAAATTCTCTGTTTTGTCCCTTCACTAGCGGGTTATAAACGCGAGCCATTTCCTTCGTGGGATTCTCACCATCGTTAGGCTATAAAATGTGATAGCAATATTTTAACTGAATAATCCGAACCAATTGACCGACTAACGTTTTGTACTCATCGATTATTTTGTATTCGTGATACAATTTTATGCGTTTTTAATTTAGATTATCGTTCCCTGCTAGGTGATTGGACGTCAGTCGTGGCAGTTTTATGTTTTTAGGGCTGTATACTTACTTATATTCTAAAAAAAAATTTAAAAAAAAGAAAAGTGTAGTGTTGAATTGCACAAGTTGGAGTTGCTTAAAATTCTACTGTAAATATTTTACTGTAACATAATGTATTTGAACTCAATGAGACAAACCCATCGGGATACAAAGTTTTCAACGTAGTTGACTTCTTGGTATATTTTTCATCTTCCGTTTCGATGGAACGATGGCATGACGCATTGCAGACTGCAAGACTAGCGGCAATGTTGGTTGAGTAAGTGAACTGTCGAACAAAGCTGTAAACAGAATGAAAAAATAAAAATTATGCTTTTAAGTTTACCATATAAACATTTTGATTATTATTTATTTGGATTTTGGTTTTTTATCCTAAACCTTGGCTCCCTCGAATCACATTCTGCACTCAAATAGGGGTTAGGGTGTTGAGAGTACTGGACAAAGTTGGGTACAACGGAGATTCAGACTTCTTACATTTTGGGTTGTTTGTGTCAAATTTTAGGCCGAGCTGGACGACCTCCTAGGAAGAAGAGTAAAAAGAATCACCAACTCGTTACGACGGTAAGTTCGCATTTTGTCCTATTTATTTTGCTCTTGTGTACGATGCGCAGGTTGGAACTGAAATAAAGCGGAGGCCGCAGTGCAGGAAGGTTGGTAGGATGGTGGATGGTAGATACCTGCCTGGCGACCATCCAGCTATTTATAACGTAAGTAACGGTACGATGGTAGCCGCAGTGGCCTCCCACTACCATCCAACCCCTTGAAACCATCCTAGGTACCCGCCTAGCGTCTATCCACCCATATCAGTCGTGTTTGTTATTCCATCCAGGCTGCATGGAGGAAATGGGTAATATATACCCAATTTGACCGATAACCTCTTCCAGTGGGTGCCAATAGTTCTGGGACCCATTTAATTGGATTCAGCGTCCAAAATTTAGTGGAAAATGATACCCCACATGCCTAGGTAGCAGAACTCCCGAAAACACATATTCAAAATGGGTAATAATTACCCAATTTGACCCATAACTCTTTGCAGTTTGCATTCAGTCAATTTCAGAAGTAAGTCAAACGCCTCAACTGACATCCTTAAATACGAATAGAATTTGTCCGGGTGTTTGTCTTAATTTTTTGTACACTCTCACGAATTCCCCGTCCTGTTGCCGCCTCAAATTGTAAGCATGCACCCACGGTTTTTTTTCATCACAGTAGTTGCCCCAATATTTCCCATAGTTGATCTCAGCAAAATTCCTGAAGATGAACTTAGCAACATTTTTTTCCCAACTTTTGAGAGAGACATGACTTCTACACGGCAGTCAGTTGGATACTGGCTTCATTTTACTGCGTCCAAGATGCATCTACCCTCCACCATCCACCTTTACCATCCAACCTCCTTGCGACCATCTACCATCCTGCAGTGCGGCCTCAGCCTAAGAGATTATAGACTTCAAATAGGAGATCCGGCGTTATCATCCCACACGTTTTTCTCCGACTTGTCACAATTTCCCAATTGAAAGTTCCACAATCTCCCCAATATTTCATTATCATTGCGTATCTCCCCCAAATTTGTTTGCGTTGAAAGAGGCCCCAAACGGATTATTTTCAAATAGGAAACTAGTTAAATCACAGAATCATACAGCAAAGCGTTATGAACCAATGAATAAATTCCATTTCTAGGAAATTTTGCGGGTAATAACAAAGCAACAATTTTGAAAATCACAACAAAAGCAGTCTTTGAAATACTCACAAAAATGTACACAAAATACACCAGCTAAAAAATGAGTTGAAAAATTAGAATAATATTATTTATTGTGTTGGTCAAACAAGCCAGTGAACTTGATACTCGCCTACGTGTACTCGTACGTAGTTTGATGTCGATTGTGTCTTTTTATGAGGTTTTCAACCCAGCAAACTATTTGTTTTGTTCGAGCGGATGGAGTTTTTATATATGGAAGTGATCAGGGAGATTTTGAACTCGCTTAGGTCCACAAGAGGGGTGATAGTGCAAAGGTTAGAACTCGCATGAGGGAGATGCCGAAAATGTCATTACATAGGTACTAGTGATGGTTATCGAACTAATAATATCGGTTATTTTTTAAACGGATAATCGATACGTTGATGAATCTACTATAGAAATATCGATTAATCGTCCTGAAACATTGATTAATGGAGCCATTAAAAATTTGTTTTGATTGCAGAACAGGCTAAGTTGGTTTGGTTAGGTAGCATCACTAACATGATATGGGGAAGACCTCAAGAAATGAATTTTACACTTGAATTTTCTGGTTGTTTAGCTTATGGTAAAATGTAGCTGTTTCCAAATGCTGCTGCTGTAAAATGGAGGTGGAGTTTCGTTCATTCCGTTTAAACGACGTGGCTGACATTTGGCTGTGATCACGTGATCAAGATCCAATCACAGCTCTTGTTTTTCAAGATCAAGACAAGACAAAAGCTGTAATTGGCCCATTATGATGTGATCACAGTTCCTATCATGTAAACTAAACTCCATCTTGGCATGTTGACCAACCTATGCCAAAAAGTTTCTATTAGACAGGATTTGAGAAGAATCAAGGAAAATGTACAAATAAGAACCTATAGTACAGAGAATTCTAAATCATAATTTCACAAATTAATCTTGAAAGTTTGAAAAGTGTTGAAAACCATAATTATTCACTTATTTATTTCCCTAGGTAGATCCTGTAAAATGGAATAATCGACCGACCTCACTCTTCGATTAATTGTTATAAAATCATTGATGCTGCGTTTAATTGAAGCTATTCAACATTAATTGAAAAATAACTGGTTATTCCTTTAAACCATCGATTATTTTAACAAATCGATATCCCTCTCCATGCCTGTTGCTCTGCAAATATTAAGTACAAGCGTCAAACGGTCGAACATCGATGTTCACCATCGATATTATACACCGTACCACCATTGATAATCGATATTCGGAATAGGTAACATAAATACTGCTACCCTTGCCCCCCCCCCCCCCCCCTCGTGACTCCGTCCGTATTGGTCCTAGAGGGCTCTAGTTGATGTCATTTGATTCTAAATGATAAGAATCAGTATCATTACCACTCGGAACTGTTTTATTTTCGCTATTCATGGCGTTCTCCATTTTTTCATCCCTTCAACATCGATATTGACATCGGCTGTAACCAACGATGCTCATTCCTCAATAGTAGTGAGCACGGATGTAAGGCATCAGACAAACTGTAGTTCTTACAGTCGTGAGGCAAATAACTGAATTACGATGTTCCTTGGGGTTGAGGAGCTGTACAGCAACAAGTCCCTATCAATTATCAATCAAGTTGGAGATATTTCAGTATTCCGTTCACACGCATCAGTATTGCTGATAAGTGTACCTGCCAAGTAGGATACAAGGTGAGATTAAGCGACTTTTAGTGATAAAACAATTCAGCCAAGAGTGGAACGAGAAAGATTTAATACGAAGAAAAAATGACAATTTTTAATTGAAGTAAAATGAATTTATTGTTAGAGTGCGTTGCATTGTATTATCAATGAATATTACAGCATTAAATGATCATCAGTAATTGTGTTTCTTTCTGTGGTTAAGACAAGTGAAAATAACATTAAAAATTCAACTTTTTTTCTGGGGGCTGTGATAGTTAAGCTGACTTGTGTACCTGAATTCATAGAATACTTCTGAGATGAAGAAACAGAAAGACAATATTTTAAACAGTAGTTATTCTAACGGTGGTTTGATATACCTCAGCTCAGTGGCAACGTCTGTTCCTGCAGAACGATTGTTTTCAGCAGCAAGGCAGGTGTTGACTCAAGGAAGGAACAGGCTAAAAGGCGAAATGCTGTCCAAGTTATTATTTTTACAGACGGTTACCCAAGAATTTGTCTTTTTAAAGTGCAGTAAAAATTGAAGTTGATTCATAAATAGAAATACGTTCTAAAATAAGTTGAAAAATTTAGAACCAGAAATTTTTTTTCTTAGTTCACCTAACTATCATATTTGTACTTTTATACTCAATTTTACTCTTATATATCTAGTTTGTATGTTTCATTTTCCCCTAGGCTTCCTATACCTAATATTTTCCAATTTAAAATCAGAATTAAGATTCTTTGTAGGTGTGTTCTTTAGGAAATGCAACAGAGAAAAAATGGTGTATTTATTCAACTTTTCAACCAGAATTTTTCTATAACTATCGATATTTTTTGGTCGATACTATCAGTAGTACTTATTATTGTACACAATATATTGTGTATTGATAGCCATCTCTACGATACGCCCATTCAAGTCGCCATCAGTAGGCTCATGGTATTAATAAGACATAAAAAAACTCAAATGCTAGAATTGGCTTATCTGTTTAGGTGGCTGCATTTCATCTACCGACAAGTCTTCAGTAGTAAATCAATCCAAGTAAATCAATTGGAATCTGTATATTGTGTTGCAGACGAACCAAACAACGGCAACGTCTGTAATTCCAACCGTTACCATGACGTCTGCTGGACAGATAAAACCCGCGCCTCCAGTCGGCGTCACCGGAACGAATAACAAACCCATTCCGGCTGCTATTCCTGATCCTGGTAAGTGACGTTTTGATGTGACAACCCTTCAAGGATTGCAGAATGTCCAGAATCGCATGTCTCAAAGGATATTTAATCAAACTGTAGTTGATTGTGGCGCGCTTCAAATTTTGGCTTATTTGCTGACGTCTCCGCTTACTGTTGCAGGTCTGATTAAGCCGGTGGTCGCTTCCCACGCTCTACCTCCTCAGCCAGCTAGACCCTCGGCTACTGCGACAGCGGCTCCAATAGGTCCTAAGCGTCCGAGCATCACTTCTACGACTCCCAACCCTCCTGTCATGCCGCCCGTGTCCACTTTACCGCCTTACCTTGCCGTACCAACGACTCTACCTCCTATGGACGCAGGTGAATTGTCAGCTAAACACAAAAATTGTATTCTGAGGGGAAATTCAAGAATTTGCTGGGAATCATCCTTCATTTGCATCCATGGGTATGAAATTGGTCAATTTTCGTGTCCCAATGATGGTGTCTGGAAGAGGAAAAGGAGTCAGGTACATCAGAAATAGAGAAGATGATGGAGTTTTCAAAAAAGCTAACCACTGAATAGTGACATCACAACCCACATGAAAAAGTGAAATGACGGTTACAACAGCAGTCCTTGCCCTTCCAGGGCGCTGTGCTCTTCATTCACCATTGGCTAAACAGCTCTAATCAAACATTTAAAACTCATTAACCGACTAACGAAAAGCCATAATAGTCTTTGGAGTACTGCTTCGCCAAAATTAGCAACTTTATTCTTTTTCAAAAAGCAAAAAATAGTAATTTCTTGTCCATTTTCTAGTAATTTTATGGCGGAAGTATGTGTTCTAAGAAAATGTTTAGAGAGGAAGTTTTGGAAATTTGAAATATTTTCCTCATTAGGCCAAACAGTGTGAATTTAAGTGCAACAATATAATCAGAAATCACAACAACAAATAATAAAAATGAAATAATAATAATTGCTCGACTACATACCATTTACTAAACATTGTAAGTTCATTTATGATTTAATGCTGAACGCATGTTCATGTGCCAGTCACACGTTATACAGCGATTACTTCTTCGCAGGGATAAATATGTTGAATATCAAACAAGAAGTCATCAATCCAACGCCTCCGGTGTCGATACCGCCGACGATCGTCCCCAACCTTGTTCCAGATCTGCTCGGTATCAAAACCGACCCGGAGCCACCGAGTCATCCTCCGCCAGTTCCTAGCATGTTCGACCCCCTGCCAGAGTCGCCAGTCAAGGAGGAGAAACCCATAATACCGATAACGCATCACAACGAAAGTGAGTTTGGTCATACTGAAAAGACTTAAATAAAGAATTCACTATAATTTACGTTTATTTGTACGTTATAGAAATTGACGCCCATCTCTGATAGACATACGACAATTTCATTCCAGATAATTCTATTCCTCCAATGGTGACCGCACCCGTCATGTCCGGTTTGCCTGTTCATCACTTAGACATGAACAAAAACAATTCACAACCACCACCGCAACTGCCTCCAGCGCCGAACATGCCCATGTTCAAGCCCAAGGTATGCCGGTTTGACCGTTATCAGTAAGTTCAATGTTACCATGAAGCTGTGTAACCGCCATTGTCTTACTTTGACTCTCACAGACCAACCTGTCGCAAATGGTTGAGCAGAACGTCAAGAACGCCAGTTCGTGGTCATCCCTCGGTCAATCTCCAACACCCATCAGCGCGACTGGCCAACCAACAGTGCCGTCGTTCAAATCAACGACAGCTGACTACTTTCAAGCGTTCAAGAAGCAAGCTAAGGAGAATGCAAAGAAGGTGATCTTAGTTTGGTTTTGAATTACTCTTGCAAGTCCGGTTTGGCCAAGAACCAGTTCGTAACACTTTCGTCTGTCATCTCAGCAACGAGCGCTGATTGAGCAGCAAGAAATGCGCCGGCACCAAAAAGAACAGGCGGAAAGGGAGCGGCAGCGAATTGAGAACGAAAAACGAAGAGAACGCGAAGAAGAAGAAGCTTTGGAAAAGGCCCGGTACGATTTGATTTACGATGACGACTTGAAACTTTTGTTCGCTTGGCTCGTCCTCGTATTTCCTAAATTCATTTTCGTTTGTGTGATTTCAGGAAAGCAGCGTCAGAAGCATCCCGGACAGAAGAGGTCAAATCTGCCGCGCACGACGATAGTTCTAGTCCTAGCCAGATGGACAAAGGCGCGATGGAACGGGAGAGGTTGCGCCTGCGGGAACAAGAGAGGAGGAGACGAGAAGCGGTAATTTTTTTTTTTTTTTTTTTTTAGATGTATGTAGTTTGTAGTTTTTATTGGCCTGCCTGGTGCGGCTGGTTATGCCGCATACCGGTTAGCCAGCGCCTGTTCTCAACCGTTCTGTGCAGTCCAGGATGGCCTCTGCCCTAATGTGAATGTCGCCCAGAATTCCAGAGAATCTAACGATGCTCTGAGGATGACACATTGGTGCGCGACTAGCCTAAGGCACCAGAAACCCCTCATCCAAACACTGTATCTGGTGCCTTCTAGATGAACCAAACATCTTTATCTCTTGGTCTTCCTCTAGCTATCGTTTGAATCGGCGGCTGGCTGCTGCATCAACCTGTTCAGCTGTTTAAGGGTCTGGTGCTGCATTGATTTGGCTTTGGATGTCTTCTCTGACAGCAGCTGCCCAGGTCGTTTCTGCAGGTTGTTAAAGTTTGAGTGGTTACTGATACGTGCGTGTCTCAATCACTGCCATCCCAAACCATGGCCAACACGACTGTTGCTCTGCCTCGGTATCGCCCTTATTTAGTGGATGCTTTGAATTGAGCACGCCTGGGGAAGCTCCAAACCTGACGCTCTTTACAGTAAACCACAAGACCTGCTGCAAGCTAAAGTGAAGGCTGTGGCTGCAGGAACTGATGAACCGATCATTGCCTCTGGTGCCTCCCAGATACGCCGAACATCTTACCTCTTGGTTTTCCTCTAGCTATCCTTTGACACGGCAGCTGGCTGCAGCATCAACTTGTTCAGCTGTTTAAGCGGCCGGGGTACAATGTTTTGGATTTGGATGTCATCTCATCCTGCCATGTCAAACCACACTGGGCACAAAGAATGTTGCTCTGTCTCGGTGTGATCCTTATTCAGAGGATGGGAACCATTGAACCTCTCTACAGGAAACTTCAAAGACTGCTGCAAACTGAGTTGAAGGCGATTGCTGCAGAATCATTCATTCATTGCCTCTAACGCCTTCTATACATGCCTAACCTTAAACCTTATCGTCAACATTGCTTTCAGATGGCTGGTCAAATCGACATGAACCGTCAAAGCGACCTAATGGCTGAATTTGAAGAGACCTTCTAAAACGGGAAATCTCGACAGGGAAAGTCTACGTCCGCACGGTGCTTGCATCCCCTTCCTGGGATCATCGCTTTTGTACATAATGTTATATCCCCCCCCCCCCCCTCTTGCGACTTTTTATTTCCACCCAATCTCGTTGGAATCGGCACGTAAATAGGCGCACTGATACGGAAAACCCGCTCCCTTTCGGGGCCTAAAAGAAGTATAACCGTCATGCTCAAATTAAATGCGAACGAAAACGTAACAAACATTTAAAAAAAAAAAATTGAATTGAAAAAAAAAAAAAAAAAAAAAAAAAAAAAAAAAAAATCGCATTTTTTAAAAAACGTATTAAATCTTACTCCACTCCCGTAGGAGTTAACTCGATGGTATAGTTGAGGTTTTCGAACCCTTCGTTATTTACCATTTATCTGAGAGAGAGGCGTTGGAATAAAAATGAAAAAAAAAAAAAAAAATTAAAATAAATAAATAAAACCGATTTCGTGCTTTTTTGTGTGCAAAATCGCTGTTGTTGAATAGACTTTGTATTCCTTTTCGATGAAGGAACAACAAATTGAAGTCTTATAATGTGTGTACATTTTGTAATTAATTAATTACCCACAAAATAATATGAAATACCATTTTTATCTCGCAGACCGAAAAGAAATTGTTTTTCGTTGATTTTTTTTTTCGTTTGTAAGAGTAAATTTTTTTTTGTATTTATAACAATAGTCACAATGTTGCTAGAAATTAATTATTAATTAATTTTTTCTTCGATTTAATTGCGTTTGGCTCTGAAATTTGGTGACTGATAGTGAAATATGACGACTTGATGCTTCTTTCTCAAATTTGGTTTTCTCCGAATTTATTTTTTTGCATTTTATTGTGAAGGGATGCAGAGATTTCTGGCCTAATTTGTTCCTATAAATACTTTCGGTTGTCGAATTTTCAATTTTTATGAAAGGGGGGGAGGGTGATTAAAATTTGATGGTATCCTGTATGAACACAAAAAGTAAAAAAAAATGAAATAAAAAAAATAAAAATTATAAAAAAAAGAAGAGAAAAATTGTACATACTAAAAATAAAGTAGAATTACAGCTCTTATCCTGGAAACTATGAATGTTCACAGATTTCTCCCTTTCTCGTTTTCGTTCATATTTTCCTGTTTGAGGCGCTTTTTCGTATCGAGCTTGACGGAAGATTTCTTATTTAGATTTCCCTCGAATGACTGCGCCACGAGGGAAACTCCTCCGCCGGCCTGAATCCGGTCAAGCTATTTGCAACCTCATCAGAACTACCCTAGTTGTCATGTTGAAAAAAAAAAATCATATTTATTTTATGTAAATACTTATAAATAAATATATTTGTATTCTAGGCTGAATAAATGTGTATATAATTTGTTCAGAAGTACTTAAAATGGGTCACCATTCCAGAAAAAAAGATGAAAATTCTTTACTTTCACTACAAAAATAAATTTTCATTCGAGCAACGTTTTTTCCTGAAATGTTTCTTTTTCTTTTTAAATTTTAGAATGGGAAATGGTGTTGTGGGATTTATAAAACTTATAAATATACTAACTTTTATACATAACTCAATTAATAAATTTAGTTTCAATGTAATAGTCAAAACTTTTGTAAATACAAATTATCATGAGAAATATGCTGTAGAATGAGCTGAAGTCGTATTTGTACTATGGTCATAGCCAAGTTAACATAGTACACAATACCCACGTGTAATATAAAGTAAGGATCAATTTGATTTTTCCTATTGTTATTGTGGAATTGTTTTTACACTTAATTACCACGCCATTACAGTTTTTATTATTTATTTATTTTTTTAGAAATTTTACGAAGGATTTTTTACCAATTCATTCGTTCTTCAAAAAATGGAGTTCTTGAAGAAGAAAAATAAAAATAATAATAACCGTTAGTAATTTGAAAATAGGTCATTCAAACCATGGAAGGCTTCCAGTGGTGTCATTACCGCCCGCGTGAGGATTCAGTTTTTTTCCCGTTTCGCAGTCTGTTTAATGTAACTGTCGAATGACTAATGTGGAGGGATTCCAGTACAAAAACTTTGAGTGTTAAGAAAAACATTACGAAAAATAGCTTTTTCTCAAATAAGTAACATCTCAAAAACAAGAAAAAAAAACGAAATCATTGATTAAAATGAAATCATGGAGGAAAAAAGTATGAATATATATTTAGTAGGCGTTAAGTGTTTATATAATTAAAATGGGGTATAGATAACTTTTAAGTGATACCTAATTTTTAGAACAGTTGGCCATATTAAAAGTAATGTGATTTCCCAATTCTCTCTCTCTCTCTCTAAAAAAAAGGTCATCCAATTACGAGTTGTGTACTATTTGTAAAAAATGAATAAAAAAAAAGTTCTCTCCAAAATATTTCGAACATTTCCTCATCTAGCTGTAAAGAGAAAACTGTACTCTACCACATAATGAAAGAAGCGGATCATTGGATTTTGTTTTCATTCTTCGCTAAGAAATGAATTTTAATTTAAATTTTGCATGAAACGTTGTTTTCCATGATGGTATTTACTGTATGCAATAAAACATTTTATTGTAAAGTATTGTAAATTTTTTCGTGACATTCCTATGATCTCGAGGGATGAAGACCAGACGGTTATACATGGGCTGTTGGGTTACTCCCATTACAGGACCTTGTTGTTAGTTGTAGGGGGGGGGGTTCGCAGCTAACCTATAAGTTCCTAAGGAGGCGAGAAAGTCGCTTAACATTTGTAAGTGAGTCAGGACCTGGGGTTTGACTGAAGGACCCACCTAATTGGCCTGGTCCATTTCTCTTAGCCTATTTCTCTTGAAGGCTATTGCGAGGATTTGACGTTCGTTTTAGGTAGAAATCCAACAAAAGTTGTTCAAGCACAAAACATCCCGAGTCCTTGAAAATTACATCAAAATTGAGCACCTTTTCAAAATGCGTTTTATTGACACGTTGACATCTCTTCCAATACCGGGCGTCGTTGGAGGTGGTGAAGGGGGTTTAAAGCCAACCCCCAGGTCCCTGAGAGCAGGCGAAAAAGTCGCCTAACATTTGCATGGGTGTCAGGACTTGGGGTTTGGCTGTAGAACCCGCATTATTGGCCTGGTCCATTTCCTTTAAAGCCTATTATGAGGGTTTGAGTTTGATTTTCTGTAAATATCCACCAAATTTTGGCCTCTTAGGTTACTCTTAAAGGCTATTGCGAGGATTTGACGTTCGTTTTAGGTAGAAATCCAACAAAAGTTGTTCAAGCACAAAACATCCCGAGTCCTTGAAAATTACATCAAAATTGAGCACCTTTTCAAAATGCGTTTTATTGACTCGTTGGCATCTCCCCCAATACCGGACGTCGTTGGAGGTGGAAAGGGGGTTCAAAGCCAACCCCCAGGTCCCTAGGAGGCGAAAAAGTCCCCTAACATTTGCATGGGTGTCAGGCTTGGGGTTTGGCTGTAGAACCCGCATTATTGGCCTGGTCCATTTCTCTTGAAGCCTACTAAGAGGATTTGACTTGTTTTTTCTCTCTCACGTTGTTGGTGGTGCTAAAGGGATGGGAAGGGCAGGATCGGAGCTTAAATACAGGCGCCAAGGAGCCTAGAGTCGTCGCCTGGTCCTCACATGTCAAGAAGGTGCCGAGGTTCGTACGCTGATTCTGTGGTTTCAAAGTCTTCAGCGGTCAGATCTTCGGCGGAATTCCACACTTGGTAAATCGAATCCAATTGGGTGTCACGTTTTAGGAATGCGCCGTACGCGAATCTGTAGGCTTTGCGTTTCGACCGAATATCCAATTCTTTCTTCTCTTCTAATGCGAACTGAGCTTGTTCACTTTCCGCGTCTCCCGTTTCTTCTTTCACCTGAATAAACGCTTTTTGATTCAAGAGACGTGCATTTCCCACACATAACATAGGAATGTATGAGTAGTTGTTCGTTTGAATATCAGGTTTTCAATTCATTGAACCGATTCATTCAAACAAACAATGAATGCACTTTGAACGAAGCCTCTAACCTGAATTTCCATTCGCTTTCTCATTGCAGTGGCCTGAAATCTCTCGCGGAATATAACTTCCATTTGGTCGTCAAGCATGCGCTCCTGCAAAGCAAGTATAACTTAGGCATACATTGTGCAAAAAGATTAGAGGCAAAGAAACAAGGAAAAGTTTCTTTCTACATTATAACCACTTCATAACCACATTATTGGCACAGAACCCGTTTGCCGTGTGTAATTCACATCAGGATGGAAGCGCTATCGTAGCGCTCCCTGGCGGTGAGAACTTGACTTGGTTTACAAGAAACCAAAGATGTATCGGCTCAACTTTTTGTTTAATTATTGGAAAATACTTACTTTACTGCCCATCTTAATCCTGATCAATTCATGTGTCCAATTTGAATCCACAGCCTTCATGAAGGAATAGGCGTTCAATAATGCTTCACTAGTCAAAACTGCCCAATTTTTTTTGTGATGCGAGACGAATTTATTAATCTCCAAGATAGCTCGACGATTTCTTTCAATTTCAGCTCTTTCTCAATCAAAAAAAAAAAAAAACTTGAGAACGTTTTTTTTATTGCAAACATCAAACAGATAATTGTGATCTCTACCTGGTTCATTTACTCACAAACAAAATTTCTCAATGAGCCTCGCCTGCCATTCTTTCACCATGTTCAACAATTTTTCTTCTTCCATGTCGATGTCTCTGAGGTGATTAGCGTGAGAATTGACAATAATTTTTTCACGTTTTTCCTTATTCAAAAGAAGCTGCAAAAATTCCAATACCATTGAGACATTTTTCAACGTGAAAGGATAATGTTTAAGAGATAATCATTCGTTTTTCTCAATAAGAGTTAAGCCTATGTTATGTCATAACTTCAACAACAGTCTCTTACTGTTTTAACGTCTTTGGGTAAAGCCTCGGTTTTCTGGTTCATGTGCATTTCAACCAAATAATGATTAACTTGGTCCGAAAGTGACACGTAATATTCCTCTTCGATAGTCCTGATCGTCAAGAATTCAACTCTAATTTGTTCGGAGAATGATTTCCCAAGTTCAATCAGCTTGTTCTCAAATAAGACCAAATTGTTCTGAAATCAGAACAATTGTTACAAGTCTGCCTTACGTCAAAACTAATGTTTTATTTAGGTAACAAATCGTAAAATTGGCTTTGTGGTCAAATTCTTACTTCGTTTTTGTCATGTCTCAGCATTTCTTGTTCAATGAGGTCCCACCAAGCTTTTCTCCGGCATAACGTGTAATCTTTGTCGCAAATGATAGCTTGTCTCATTCTCATTTCGACGTTTTCATCATTTACGCCTTCTTTAGTGTACAGACTGACGAGAGTTTTCAACAATTTGGACTTGGCGGTCATGAAGTCTCGTATTACTCTGTGGAAGACCACAAAGGTGATGGTTGTAACGTAGAGAAAATACAAAAACTAGGTTGAATGGTAAAAAATAGTGCTTAAGAAGAGTCTTTAAAAGGGAAATAGAGAGAACAACACTGTTGGGAGGGAGGAAATTACAAAAGGGGGAGAATTGAGTAGTTGTCGGCACCTAGGTTACTACAGGCCTCTCCACAATAACTCTTTTTAGTGAGAGAGGAACTAAACTAAATTATTACGAAATTATGGCTGAATTCAGCTACAGTAAAGAATAGAACACACTTCATTGATATAACATATTCGTACGTACACCGTGCTCTGATGAGTGATTTGTAACATGTCCTCTGTATACAAATCTTTGTATGTTTGTACTTCACGTTTTCTCTCGTTATAAAATGACACTCCGTACTTGATGATATTCCTCGAAGAGCTCCTCAATCTTATTTGTAGCCTGTATAGACCAAAAATAAATCAATAATAGAAAATTTAGCTCTGCAATATAGGAGGAAGCAATGCCTCGGAGTTGACTGTTTACAGCGTCGACTAGCGAGGGTTGAACATAATAGCGATTAAATTACTACCAAACACTACTACCACCCGTTTCTTCGAGACCCATTTTCATCTTTGAACCTCCAAGTTTCCCTAATAAAACATTCTCAGGTACAGACATAGGCACTCAGAACACATGGCACCTTCTGAGTTCCTTGCAATAAATTGACGTGGATTTATGGGATTTGTTCCACTCAACACTGAAGTTTCAATGGGAAGTTGATGAAATTTCATTCTGAAATGTAATTTACAAAAGAGTTCATGGACGAGTGAGAAGCTTTATATTAGGCTGTGGGGGGATGTCTAAAATACACAATTTACATAACCTCGTATCTATTATGCAACATAGTTCTGCTGTAGTTTTTTTGCTCATAAATATTGGGGAAATATTTTGCAAAAACCCCCGGACACGATTGAGCAATTGCAGGTACTCGTAAACGTTCAAAAATGGATGGAATTCATCTAAGATACGTCGATTCGACCTCGACAGGTGAACAGTCCAGGTTGAGCCAAACCTCAGATTCTCTTTCTGCTATAAAAAAAAAAAAAAAAAAAAAAAAAATCTTACCTCTCAAAAACTTGAGCGATTTGATCACTGATGTGATCGAGACGCCGCCCTTCGTGGTCTCTAGACATCATCTTGTCGTAGAATTCGTCACCGTTGAATCCCGATATGAAGGCTTTTTCAAGGTATGAATTCAGTGAGTTTTTGAAATCGTAAATTTTACATTGAAGTTCTTCGTTGGCTTCGAGCTCGTTCAGCTTTTCTAAAAGAGATCTTGAGGAAAAATGGGGCGAAAGTGAATACGTTTTTATGCGCTGAAAATTAATTTAACCTAGCCTTGTAACAAAGGCTAGAAAACGGCCTCTGTAGGCTAATTAAACGATTTAAGGGTATCTGAGTCAAAGTACGAGTAGATCCGTATGAAGCTGATCTAGATGGAGGTTACTTATAATAATATCACTTATCAATTTGTAAATTTGTCAAAATTAAGTTGGAAAATGGTCAATTTACCTCAATTTAACTCTTCCTTGCTCTCTCTGAGGCTTCCTGATCATTCTGTAATTATAGTAATCGACGCGAGGGAGGAGGCCCCCGACCATCTCCACAATGTCATAGTGGCCAGCCTCGATGAATGGATTTCCCTCTAAATTCAAGGATGACAAATTCTTGAATTTCCTCAAATAAATTAACTGAAATAAAATAATGATGAAATGATAAAGGCGAATGTAGGCCAGATTCGTACAGATCAAATATGGTGTTTATATATCTACCTAAAATGTTTTTTGGTAAAAAACGTTTAGAAGTAGGTAATGTGAAAAGAACTGAAAATTCCTATGCACCGAACAACTGACGATTTCGCTTCCATGAACCAACGATAAATTGAGTACTCCAAAAGACCCTTACGCAGTGAGAAGACTGTATCTTATTGCACCCGAGGCTGAGGAGACGCAATGTGAGGATCTGAGTTTCCAAATTGTCCACAACAGTGATTTCGTTATTAAACAACGACAACTCTTCAAGCTTGGCTAAAGTCTGAAATCAAATTGATTCATACAACAAACAACAGCCTTTATCGTTCAATTGATGAGTAATAAGCTTGAGACGGCTAGAAATTGTATTAAAACAGTTTTTTTAAGCAATAGCTGGCTGATTGAGCTTGTATGAATAAGGGTGAAATCCTTAAAAATAGGAAAATTTAATTAGGAAAGGCACTACTGAGTTATCAGCTATGCTAAACGATTAAAAGGATGACAATTTTAGTATTTTGGCGAATTTTTGGAAATCCAGTTGCCATAAGCAAGTTCACCTCGAGTCCTTTTATCTGTGTGATTCGGTTGAACGACAAATTCAGAGATACAAGATTGACGAGCTTGCTAAGATTTGTGATTTCCTTGATGACGTTGTTGCTCAGGGAAAGCTTCGTGAGTTGTGTGCACATGCTCAGATGGTCAATCCTCATTATGTCTGGAAATAATAGTGAGTTAAGGAGGGAAAACAAAAATATACACAAAGAATGATTCGAAGAACGAGCTTTTCCTGGCATTTCATACGTTCAGCCGTTCAGAAAAAACCTATTGTTACATAGAATTATTGACTAGCCCACAATACTACCACGTCTCAGGGATGTACGAAGGTAGACAGGTTACCAATCACCAAACTGAAGAGGTAGCTGTACAACATGTGGTATATCCAGGGCTCATTGGACGGTTCTCACCCGTCCTGGCATCTGATAGATGACATTGGCAGGCTAGCCAACGTTTCCAAAACTCCAAACCCGCTTACCACGAAATTCCACCAGTCCATGAGAAAACCATGCTCGCCGAGTGTTCCAACGGTCATTTCAACAAAATTCACCTCCTCACTTCTATAGAGGACGAGATTCTAATCGATTTTAACCAATTTGTGCGCTCCACAGGGTATCCCATTAAGAAACTTCGAACCAAGTGTACCTATATATCCCATTTTAAAACCAACTTTGGCTGGAATTACTCATGTAAAAATTCAACGAACATTCTGCGCTAAATGAGTAATAAGTTTGGACCTTCAATTGCCTCAGGTTTATAATTGTAGGAGAATATTGGATACAAAACCGTCGGATATTATCAAGGCCCTATGGATGATACAACTATCACCAGAAGAACAACGGGCCCTGATCTATGAGAAGAAAATTAATTAGTTCTAACTAAGTTTGATAAGGTGGAAGGACAGACACTTTATTTAATAATTTTTCTATTAGTCGATTAGAAATTGTTTTTTTCCTGTAAGAACTTTATTGCATTAATTACTAGTGATATTTATGATAAAACATATACCAATGCCTTCTACTACTTCTAATTGATTTTTACCAGTATTTTTAGTTGTGGCATCAAACGTACTCACCGAAAAATTCCAGCCTCAATTCTCCGATTTTGCTGAAGTCCACAATCCCATTCAAGGGGCCTTCCTTCATTTCGGCATAAGCCTCCGATATCATTGCAGAACTGATCACACCAGGCTCTTTATCTATTATTTCCACCGTGTCCTGGTGATTTCGTCAATATACTTGAAAAATTTCGATGAAAGTGAAAAAAAAATTAATCTCGTGGGGAAAAAAGTTTCAGACTTACTTCTGGGAAATCCCAGGGCTGGTTAGTTCGGTCCATCACGAAGAAATTCAAGTATTTTTCAGTCACTTTGTAACCTGATGAATCCGACCGGGGTTACGTAAAGCGGAGCTCATGCAACGCCGGTTTATCCATCACTATAGCGATCATTCTAGTATTGATTAGAACTAACCTCACTCGTCGGTCTTTAGTTTATATCTTTTATACCTATTTACGTACAATATAATGCAATATATCATACATATCGTGTATCACCTTCCAGAAACAGTCGAACCTAACCCCCCTGGCTACCTATAGTTCGATGAGGAATAAAATTTCCTTCATAACTACCAACATTCACTGAAGAATCCCTTAACCGGACTTTGGTCATCATCAAATGAGCCAAACTCATCAGAAAATGTATCGGATTACTCGGTATTTAGGTATCGGATGTATCACTCCGGTTTTTAAGCATGTTTCTGGAGGTTCGGACTAAAATACGTACTCGATATCCTTATTCGATCAGTTGCCGAAAAGGTGATAATAATGAATCCGTCCTGCTGGAAGTCGTGCAAAAAATACGCCTGTGAACTACGCTGGCCTTGTTTCCTGCATTATGTGAATAAAGAAATCACATTTGTGGAAAGAAAACTTGAAATTCGCATATAAAATATTTATACTCTCGTGTGGAAATGTGCACAATAACGCTAGTTTTAGCTACTTACAACTATGTTGCCGGTTACTTGTACACTTGATCAAATAAAAAAACAGCAGCAGAAATGTTTGTTATGTTTTTGTCACAGTATTGTAACGATTTATATTCTTCGTAAATAATTTATTAACAATCGTTCACTTGAGTACATACACTGTTCACATTCGCGCACTTACACAATGACAGAATCACAATACACGGTTGTAATGCGGTTGTCGCACTATTTATAATGCGGCACGGCACAATTTATAACCCGAAGCGTCTATATCCAGACTCCGAATTGAACTGAACTGCATGGCGTTTCTGGGCCCGTTTTATACCTGCTGCCTCTCGGTCGAGTACCTTCCAGAATGTTCCCTGGTTCTGGGAACTCGACGTGTTGTCTGGAGCAAACGGGGAGGTTCCCGAATGTTCGAGACCCTTAATCCTCCACAGGTCGTTGACCTTGCGACGCCAGCAGCCCATTTGACGGGCGCAGGTGCGAGCTCGCAACAGTATCATCCCGTCTGATGCGTCCACGGTGTAAAAAGCTCTGATTACACAGGTGAGCTCTCGGTACAAAATTATTCTCTTTTCAATGTTGCAATTTTTCACTCTTGAGCCGGTTCCATTCAGAAAGAACAAGAAGAATCCACTTATTGAAAAGTTGATTACGAAAGTAAATGAATAGATTCTTCCCGCTCCATTGGTGTCTTCAATTAAAGAAGAAAAAAAAATCAAATGAAATGATGTCCGTATGACTGGAGTACCTACGCGATGGAACCGTCACAAAATGAATGCTCCCTTTCCATCCGATTTCTCAGCTCATTATTCTCGTAACGCTGCGCTTCCTACCCACTTCAGACCCCAGAAGAGGATTTATTTACGTTGTGAACGTTGAAGAAAAAATAAAAAATAAATGAGGAAAAATTGGAATGCGGTCGTACATTTGCTTCTCGGTGGGAATTTTACAGAAAAGACCGTTCCCCTTAAAGTTGATTAAAATTGCGATTTTTTTGCTTTTTTTTGCTTAGCAATGGAAAGGGACGAGTAAAAGGGAGGAAGGAGATGTAAAAGAGAAGTTGAGAGCAACCATTTTCCGGAGCACTAATGAGAGAAGGGCCCTCCCTTTTGTCCGGAGAATGTTTCTCCACCAATCAGGGGTCTTCATTTTTATTCACAAACATTATAATAACGACGCGGAGGAAAAGAGAATTTGAAAAAAAGAGAGTGCTGAGAAAAAAAAGAGGAAAAAAAAACTACCGCAGCAATGAGTGGGTAACCATTTTGAAGCAGCGCAGGGATCATTATAACCGGTCTCATTCAGGTCGAATAATACGCCCGTGAATGCCCGAGAATCTCTTTTTAAAAGTTTCTTTACAAGGTTTTCCCCTCGAGACCGCCGGGTCTCCATTCCACTAACCCTTACCTTTTTCAACTCAGGGGTTTTTTAAAATTTGTTCAATAGCTACCGCTATAGCCGCTGCCGCGCTTGGTTTCAAAGCAGAACCTGTTATTTATGACAGTAACAAGAGAAAAATCGAATCGAAAAATTGTTATTTGTTGATAATTTAAGTACCAAAATGATCCAATTGTGTGGAGGTACCTCAAAAGATTCAACTAATGAAAGGGGAAAATAAGAGAAAAAGCTCTCCTCATGTGCCTCAGTAGGTAATAATTGATTGCAAGAGTTGACTAGATATTATTATTTGTAAATGAGATCAATTCGTCGACTTTTCTCGATAAACCAAACAATTACGAGATCATAGATGCTCGATTGCGGAGAAGATTGAACTTACAGGCGGTTGTTGTGGTTGTTGTTATTGTTGTATCAAGTTCAATGTTCAGAACCCAGTAGTGTGTATGCTAATATCCCCTGTTTGTCCAATTAATTTATTCATGATGAACCATTAGGTTTGGGACCATCCCATATACTTGTACTTAAGCCTAGGTTCCATAAATCTCGAAAACACACATTTAAAATGGGTAGATAGGCACCCACCTTGACCCATAACCTCATCCAGAGGGCGCTAATCGTTACAGGACCCATCCCATTGGATTCAGCGTCCAAAATATAGTGGAAAATGATACCCCACACGCCTAGGTACTAGAAATTTCGAGAACACATATTCAAAATGGGTAATAGATACCCAATTTGACTCATTACTCCTTCCAGTGGGTGCCAATCGCTGCAAATTCATTCACAGGTTATTCCTCGGACCAGGCGCATGGAGACTCATTCCAATCGATTCGGGGTTCAAAGTTTAGGCGAAAATAATACCCAACGGGCCTAGATTGCCGAAAATCTCAAAAATCAATTTTCCGAAAAAACATTTTGACTCCTACCACCCCCATTCATCAATTACTCACCGTTTTCCTTCATTTTGTGAGGGATACCGCTGCTATTGTAGTACCCCTGAATGTATGCCCCTGGTAATAGTAATGTTTAATGGTAATAAGTGGTCATGATTTGATTAAAATGGCAATTAAACACAGATATATTGTGTCTGATCAACTTCAAGAGAAAACTTCAAATTGGACTTCATTGCAGGGTCGTTTTGAAGGTTTTGTGACTTAGTGACTTCAGTTGGAGGTTGTATGTACTTGCTAGGTCTGAAATTGGGATATCCAGTGAAATCATTTCAGGGAAGGTAGCCGTACCCCTCTAAATAGCCCCTGACAAACAAAACGAGTTAAGTACAAGTATATAGGATGGCCCCAAATATATGATGGTTCATCATAAATAAATTGATTTGAAAAACAGGAGATATTAGCGAATACAATACTGGATACTGAATATACAATATTGATACAATAATAACAACAACCACAACAACCGCCAGTAACAGTGCTGCCAACCCACGAGTCAGCCTAACTACAATATAGCACTTATCAGTATCACTCAAAACCCAGGATTTAAATCCAAACACTTAGGTCAGTTGCCTGGACAAATCTTTTTGTCACCCATGTGCCCTAATGGTAATACGTCGCCGTATCATTTTCCAAGTTGCTGCAACTGCCTGTGAGACCACTTCGCGACTTGTCACCTTATTTGGCAACCCTGCTTTAGGCTAGACGTCACCAGATGTCCATCAAAACTCCTCGACAATGCAGGATCGCCATTAAATTGTCACTGCTGGCGACAAATGGCCCCACCTAAGGCTGGAAGCCTCATTTCCACGTAAAATCACCCAGAAACTCGGCAGATTTGTCTTCCTAATTTGACGAAAAAGGGTCTTGAAGGCCCAATCACAAAAGCTCCGGAGAGCCGCCGAAAATAGGATTGTCGGCTTTCGCATGAATGTCAATTTACCGAGAAAGGGCGATCTGATTGAAAAGAGCCGGCACGAGGGAGACGGCGACTGTTGACTAAGAGCGAGGGCGTTATGAACAGATGATTGGCCGTCTGATGAAATGATAGTCGGTAGATTGGCAGTAACAATCGGCGCAGAGTTAGATCCAGAGGGTTAGGAAATGTAAAGTGAATTACTCCTGTGGATAGGGGAGGCCGCTCTCGGTTCACGCTTATTAGCTCGACAAACAACTGTTGAAGTGGGGATGTTCCAGAGGCAAATTGCTCCGGGTTCGTTATGCTCGGTTTTCATTCGTTCGCAGCAATTCACATTTAGTCCATTTGGAGAAGGAGAGAGAGCGAGAGAGAACCGCAATTGTTGAATTTACACCATTTGGCAACGTTTTCCATTGAAGATGGAAAGAATACCGATAAAGTCCATTGTTATCTCAGAAACGACTGTAAATTAACAACTTACCGTAGTTGTGCCGCTGAACCTCCCCTCTCATGAGTACTGTTCAAAATACCTCAAAAATACACTGCTAAAGTGGCGCATGAGCGTCCTTGTGACCTCTAAATACGTAGAAAGAACTGGTCTCTACATTGGAAATCAGAAATTGATAAATCGATAAAATCAGGTATCAAATTGCATAACAGTCAACATTGATGTCAACTACAAAGTAAATTGTACGGTTAGTATTACCTAAAACAACTAATAAAGCCTCTGATTGATTGATTGAATATTAATGTCAAGTTTAATATTAAGTACAAAGACTAAATGATCGCACTGGCGCATGCGCAGAGTCCACCGCTGATTTGTTCATAATTAAACTGGTAGTGAGACAACCCTTAAGATCCCCGACAATTCCATTGTAATCGCTATTGTGAATGTTATCACAGCAGCATTGAAATGTGGGCATTGTAGGCGAACGCAAAACTAAAAATCTATTCAGGAGGTTCTGAAGCGCGCAAAACGCGAGTAAACCGCGAGTAAAATTTTGATTTTTTTTTTCAAAGTGAAAACAAAGCGTCTGTTATGCTGCTTCGCGGTCTTAGAAGCGACCTATTTGCAAACATCTACATTAACAATGAACTAGAATCAATTTCTTTAAAATATAACGAACATTCAAGGAATAAATACAATTAATTTAATGGCGCCTGAACCCGATTTAACAAGATTCAGCGTACCATATGTAAAGATCTCCGCCCATCCTGTAGGCTACTCGACCATCGGTCGTTCGACTTCGGACCTTGTTGTGCCACTTATCAGTGAGTAGAAGATTACTCGGGTTCGTAAGTCAGTTGTGGTCGGTCCTCCGAAGTGTTGTACATAGCGGTATTGTCGAGTTGTGTTCGTCTGTTGGAATTTACACAGGACAATATCTTTTGTGACTGATTGTAAGGGTTTCCGTTCGGGTGTCGATCTATTTGGCGATAGGTGGTAGGTGAGTTCTGCCGGTGTTACGTCCGATTTTGTGCGATCTGATACGAGTTCCTCCAGGTACTCGCCTTCAAAATAGGGATTGTTTTCAGCGTCGAGGTAAATTTTCTGTAAGTCCTCTGTAAGTGTGATGGTGAGGTTCCGGAACTGCCCTCTCAATCTAATTGATTTTAATGCGCTCCTGATGATCGTGTTTTTGGCGAGTTCCGGATGCTTGCCGATCGCACACTTGTCTGGCGGAAATATGTAGATTTCTTCTTCGCCAACAAACTGCAAACGTTTGATTAGGAAGACAGTGGATTTGTTGTCTTCACTGGCAGCGGCAGTGACGAGGAATTTCACGCGTATGGTCGACATAGTTGGAAACGAGTTTTCGATTTGTAAGACTGGAATAGGAGTTCACAAACCGAAACACGAAATGGCTCGATGCTCAACTGATTTATTGAAAATCGAAAACCAAGTTGATTCCAACAGACGAACACAACTCGACAATACCGCTATGTACAACACTTCGGAGGACCGACCACAACTGACTTACGAACCCGAGTAATCTTCTACTCACTGATAAGTGGCACAACAAGGTCCGAAGTCGAACGACCGATGGTCGAGTAGCCTACAGGATGGGCGGAGATCTTTACACATATTATACAAAAAATTAATAAACAAAATTAGAATAAATAAAATTTTAGAAGGTAATTGAAGAACTTGTTTTGGTTAATTATTATCATAATAATAACCCAATGCTTTTATGTCTGAGGTTGTTTCTCTCCAGTTTGCCCATGTCAAACCATTTTGTTTTCTAAATATAAAAAACAGAAATGTCCGTCCACTCATTCTTTGGCAGAGGCTCTCTTTAGGTTCTACTTTTAAGCCCAATCGCCCCTAAATGGTGAAAATGGTGGCAGGTCATGTGTGTGGGGTCATCCTGGATGAGAGTACGGCAGTTGGTACCCATCTCAATTAATTCTTGTTTTTCAGTTGTTTTTGCCTCTCCTCCTGTTTTGAATGTCCAATGGGTTTAGTACCTTCTTATTTTCGTGTTGTTTATTAATAAAATTGATTATGTTTTACAATAATTGTGACGAGAAATCATTATTTGGGTGAGAAAGTGACGAGATGATGACACAAAGTGACTTCTCAAGCACTCAACTAGACGCTGAGTTTTCATGAATACGCATAAACGTCACCGTTAGTGGGTAAAACTCGAATCTGTCACCTCAACGACTCGATTTGAATATTTATAAATTGCGCCCTTCACAATCTTCCTCTCGTTGGACGAGAGCTCTCTCGAATCGAGGAAGGAAGTCTCTCGAAGGGAAAATGAATTGTTTTCGAACGTGGATATTTGCATTGAGAGAGCAAGGGCGTCAGAAATGGACCGACTCTAACCAGAGGGAATGGCTTTCTAAAACGAAGAGAAACGATGAAGTTGATTGGTTGAGAGAACCGTCACAAGAAGGAGCTAATGAGAACGTGATTTGCATAACTCAAGGCATCAACCAGGGCTCGGTCTCTCCCCCT